>OZ037773.1:2645750-3245750 GCA_964035545.1 Bugula neritina
GGTTCCTGGTGACCATTTCCAGCAATATCAGAACTTACACACGCCATAAATAAATAAAACCAGTTTTTGAGGAAAAGACAACTCCAGCTAATCAAATAAAAATCTTATTTGAAAACCTGATCAAGGCAGTTTCTTTACTTTGTCTAATGGGCAATTAAAACCAAACAGTAGCAAATAAAAATAAGGCAACTCCTGAGCCCGTTAACATAGAGGCGTATTACCGATATCAGCGTGTAGCTTTTTGTCCCGCAGAACTCGAAGTTTTCCCTCATCCACAGCGACCTCAATCGCCATCATAACTTTTATAACCTCTTCGCTCTACAACACCACAGCAGCTGCTGATACAGTGGAGATATCATTTAAGGAGCCAACCCTCTACCACATCATATCCTTACTATTATGCTATCCCCAGAATCAGCTTAGCACCAGTTTATATGCTGAAGGACAGACAACCTTATGACGTCAATAAAACACAAGACAAAATAAAACAAACTAAGACCTGGCAATGGAATTCGCCAGTTCTAGTAACACTTGGTGTGCCTCTACACTATTTCTCTCTCACTCCAGACAGACAAACCTGAAAAAGTCGTAGAGCTCGTTGTCTCAAGGAGTTCAGCTTCTGGATAGCCTTGTAGCTGCGCAGTGACATCACTTCCTTTGACGGAGCTTTGCAAGGCCTCGAGGTGCTGGTGAGGAGTGAAGTTGTGTCTCCTGCAAACAATATTGCTATAAACAAATAGTTTGTGTATAGCAATATATAGTGTGTTAAGACACCAAGTGCGCTATAAACTACGCAGTATAGTATAAACTACACAGTATAGTATACACTACACAGTATAGTATACACTACACAGTATAGTATACACTACACAGTATAGTATAAACTACACAGTATATAGTATACACTACACAGTATAGTATACACTACACAGTATAGTATACACTACACAGTATAGTATACACTACACAGTATAGTATACACTACACAGTATAGTATAAACTACACAGTATATAGTATACACTACACAGTATAGTATACACTACACAGTATAGTATACACTACACAGTATATAGTATACACTACACAGTATAGTATAAACTACACAGTATATAGTATACACTACACAGTATAGTATACACTACACAGTATAGTATACACTACACAGTATAGTATACACTACACAGTATAGTATACACTACACAGTATAGTATACACTACACAGTATATACTATACTGTATATAGTATAAACTACACAGTATAGTATACACTACACAGTATAGTATACACTACACAGTATAGTATACACCACACAGCTGACTGACTCACCATCAACTATGACCTCTTCCCCTTCAGCATCCTCCCCCAGTGTAGGGGTTAACAAGTGGTTGATCCAGCGCGTGAACCCCTCCTCCTGCTTATCTCTCCACCTGAATTGTAATAAATTATAAAACACAACTATATAATATGACATTTCACAATCATACAATGACTTATCAACTGTTTTATGCTGAATGGTATTGTCATACTACCACGGCTATATTGCCATACACTATCATTAGTCTTCACACACTTCATTGTCTCAAAAAAGCAAATAGCAAAACACTGCCAAGTGAATAACAGTCACAGATGGGTTAAAAAATATATAAACTAATGCAAAGCAAAATGTAGCATAGCATTTTTCATTTTATCAAGGAAGACCATATTCCTTGCACACAGTTGACACATAGAACTGACGCATCTCATACACAGCTGACGTATACATGAGACAGTGCTGACATATATAACACAGGGTTGACACATAACCGACACATTTCATACATATATAGCCGATACATAACTAACAGTGTTTACGCATTACTGACACATGACAGTGATGATTCATACATGACACATAGCTGACACATAAATGAGTCAGAGATGATAGCCAGCATAGCTTAATAAAATCAGCTACTCACCTGTCATCATAGAAGCGATTGTGAGAGGCATAAGGCAGGATCTGCTTCACAGACGTCTCTCTGGGTACTGGAGGCTTCAACTTGAGAGTTCTAACCAGACCTCTGGCTGATGCTGCAACAAGAGAGAATACACTAGAAACAAGGGGAGGGGGAGGTTATTAGCTCCCAACAAATTGAAAGATATTTGATAGGTATACATGAACTCTAAATAATCATAGTTTATGTACTACAACACATCATTACAAAAGTAATGAAAATGTATCAAGGAGCATCGTACACTGCTCGTTAGTGCTTTACACCAGTTAGGTGCAGTAATGGAGATTTTGAACATTTGTTTACTAAGTTGCATTTTGTTGAAAGCTACAACGCTTGTGTTAGATGAATCATACCAACAGTTTAGAAAGTGTAGAAAACTATGGATACATATGTTAGACAAGGGCTGACTAGTGTTTCATATTTGTTGAAAGTGTTTGTTAAAGTGTCAGATTTCAATGGTTTATATATATCAACATTTTTGGGAATTGTTGAAACTGTTACACTCGACAAAAATCATTGGTAATGCCAGGAAGAAAAAAAATTGTAATTGGAAACTTTCTCTCTGTCACCAAATGAGAACATCTATAGCATACAAACTGCCAACATCAGTGACTCTCACAGGGTAGTAAACGGTACATATATTCTGATCAACTTCTGAGAGCTCAAAGCCTACACATATACAGCGTATAGCCTGTTGTTAAAATGATATGAAAGTCTACCTACCATTCCTTCGGCCTTTGTCTGTTGTTTTAATGTATTTAGTGGTCATCAAAGGCTTTTCCAATGACTTTCTCTTAGAGCCTACAAGAAAAACGGACAGAAGCCGAGTTGATAAGAGCTGCGTTTCGACTTCTTGCGCTAGTATGAAAGAGCTTGATAGCGTACCTACAGTTTTTGTGTTTAGTAAAGTACCTAAGAATTTATTAAGTAGAGTACCCATAGATATTGTATTGAGTAATTTATGAACACATATTGTATTTGTAGAATACCAACAGTTATTGTGTTTAGTGAAGTATCCACAGAACTAGTAACATACCCACAGAAGATGCAGGGCTGGAGGGCACAGGGCTGGAGGGCACAGGGCTGGAGAGCACAGGGCTGGAGAGCACAGGGCTAGAGAGCACAGGGCTGGAGGGCACAGGACTGGAGGGCACAGGACTGGGAGATGCTGGACTCGTTAAACTGGCGCCTGATTTCTTATCTTCCAGCGAATCTAAAGAGATGCGGGGATGCGTCTCGGCATCATTTTCACCGATTGGTGCCTCAGCTTCACCATGACCTGGGAGACACTCTATTGTAGGGGTATTCCTCAGCGTAGCCTCTTCAAGGACAAACGTCGACCTCCTAAACCAAATAGAATTTTCAAATCAGGAAAATTAGAAGCCGTTTTGTTAAACAAATATGCTAGAACAAAATTGCTTTTTGTCGGAAAAAATGTCAACAACTCATGCAGTAAAATGTAAAGTTAGACAGAAACTAGCACCTGTAAAATCAATTAAAAGCGTTGTTGTGGTTTTAAACTGCCAATTAAGTTGAGAAATGCAGAGCTAAACTGTATATCACACTGTATTCTTAGACTACACCACACAGAAGACATAAAACCTTAATTTCATAGAGCTGCAAGGCAAGGAGCAGACTTATCCTAATATGACAAACTTTATGGAGGCTTTTGCTAGTAAAGAATAATTGAAACAGTAACCCAAGTGGTGCTGACAACT
Organism: Bugula neritina; assembly: GCA_964035545.1. Taxonomy (NCBI): domain Eukaryota; kingdom Metazoa; phylum Bryozoa; class Gymnolaemata; order Cheilostomatida; family Bugulidae; genus Bugula; species Bugula neritina. The sequence goes on from OZ037773.1 coordinate 2,649,462, forward strand.
CCCTCTGCAAAGGAGGCTTTTTAAAACCAGAAGCCTTAGAGAACACATATTAATATTTGGAGTTTAGTCCCCTTGCGTTGGAATGAGTAAGAGTTACGTATGGAGCTAACACTCACCTCATTTGCTCTTGAGTAAGACAAGATACGTCGGCAGGGGGTTTGGCCAGCTCTGAGATGGGTGTCAGTGGTCCTATACTGTCATCACCAGTAAGGGTGGTGGCAGTGGCGTGACCGCCTTCATTGACTATAAGAAACACGGTATAAAATCAGAGGCTAAACTGAGTAGAGGTGTACTGCTAAAAATTACTTGAAGATCAAGACAAGTGAAGCTGAATAAACCAACTGAAAGTAACAACTGAAATACATTGCTCTTTGCTCGACTGACCTAACCAATACTGTAAAAAGCAGTAAAATGGCTGATTTTTTATTAAATTATAAAACATATAGAGAATAAATCAGTAAAAACTATCTAATTTTGCCCACCTTGACCTAGAAGAGTTGAATCTCCTAAACACTTCTTGTGATGAGCTTTAGAAAGCGCAGCTCGTAGAGGAGTGAGAATATCTCTGGGTGTGAGCGGGAGAGGTCTGATACCTGTAAGAGGTGTTGAGTTGCAGTACCGTATTGATACACTGACAGACTGGGAACTTACAGCCTACGTATACACAGGTTACGACCTGCAGTAGCTTATTATGCATGGCATAGTGACTCATGTGTACATAAATAACCCTGCCTTGTTTATTACTGACTTATTAATGCAACATTCTGCTCTACTCATCTAATAATAGCTGCGACAAAATAGGAATAAAATTTCATGAAGTGTTTCACATATCAATGCTCTATGCACCGAAAGCACTTTGTAAATATAATTGAAACAACTAACAAAATATCTAACATTGGCTAAATGGACATTTAGTGACTAAATGGACAAAGCTAAGAGGCACATCAGTGGAACGTACCTGGGGTTTTGATGGTAGGAATAAGTTCACGGGGTGTCACAGGAGAGTCCGTATTGTAAGTATTGGATCGTCTACGGTGTTTACGCTGAGGGGTTCGCTTAACCCCAGGAGTAAAACATACAGTGTGATTGGTGGAGACCGAGCAGCCAGGAGGAGAGGAAACAATTCTAAAATGATATCAAATTGAAAAAAAATCCCTAATGTACAGCCACTATTGCCAACTAATTAGCTAATAGTTATTGGAATATGCATATAATATGTACGATGCATACCTTTCATTATCAACCAGTTCTGGCGATTGGTTCAAATGAGTCAATTGCAGCGATCTTTTGGCGCCTGAATTTAATTCGCAATTTTCTTGATTTGACGCTATTTTCAATTCAGTGCTGCATCTTTGGGGTTGACTAAAAAAAACATTAGTAACTAGCAGTTAGTATCCAATAAAAATGCATAAAACTCAATCATTTTTCACGGATAAACTCACAGTAGAAGTATAATTCTCAATTTTAAAAAACTGTAACATATTAAATAAAATTTTGTTGAATAAAATATCTTGTAATGTTTCTTAACAAAAGAATACAAGATGCATTAGAGTTGGTGAGTAAATGGCCAAAGATGTAAGCCGAGGAATAGAAGTGTTGTGTGGAATACTCACATAAAATTTAGCATACTATCGGTCAGTGTGCGGCACGTCATGTCAATATTTTGGTTTTGTCTTTGAATCGTTTCATCTACAAAATATTGGACATAGCAAACCAATCCGACACTTTCCAAGTAGTGAAAGATGAAGAGCCAATATGCGTGTCACGAGGTAAGAAATATAGATGTACTTTAAACTCAAGTGCCTTTGCATTTTAATTGCTCGATTACTGATCTAGTAGCCGGAATACCAAATACCATCACTATCGTACATTATTTTACCAAGTCAATTGCCAGATACTGAAAATGGAACACAAGACACAAGTAAGTTTTTAACCCAACTCCCCATCTAATAAATACCAAACTACGATCTTTAGGCTAATAAAACTTACTTGCACCATAAAACTATGCAAACACAGTAAAAATTATTCTAACTAAAACATTTTAATGAAGTTTAGTTAGAATAATTCAATTTATTTGCCATCTTTGTAAGAATAGATGGCAAACCAAAAATAAATCTTAAACAATCATCCAGCTAAAAAATTTGAAGATACTTATAAAATGCGTCAATCAAGCTACTGGAGAGATGAACATATGCTAAGAAATCAAGTTTCTCTCTGTGACTAAACAAGTCTGCACACTCTGATACAGAGCTAACCATTACCAAACATATGGGGTTGAGAACCTCCAACCATGGTTCCAGTGGCAAGGTTTTTATGTCTGCCGGCTGTAGAAGAAGTCGGAGCGACATTCTCCTTGTCTGCTGCTTTCTTAGACATCAGTCTAGACTTAACAAACGTCTGACTGGAAACTAGGGACTTGGGTTTCATCACTTTCTTCTACAAGATTATTGCTAGTGTTTAAGGGGGAATATTTTACACATAACTAAACATACATAAAGATCATGTAAACTTCTTTCATAAACATAAAACATCTTAAAAAAAATTACTGGGTGACCTATATTTTCTAATTATTAGCATGCAGCCAATTCAATTTTTAGACAACACGCTGAATTTCGACAAGGGTGAGTAGTTGAATTTACATGACTAAGAACACTTTACCTTAGCTCGAGGGTTTTTCTGGCATTTACCAAACACCGACATATGCAACCTAAATCTCTTGAAACCATTGTCTGCAATGAACTTGAACACAGCGTGGTGGCCTCCTTCTTCCACCGGCTCCCAGCAGATGGACACCATTTGCTAAAATAAAAAAAACTAATGCAAGTTTATAGTCGCATTCCTCGTAAGAAACACCTGATAAAAAAAGGTTTTTTTGTTAAACTGGCTAAGGACTTTTTTAGATGAGGCACAGGAGCAATTATGACTGGATGCTCTTCCTAACATCACCAATCGGCTTTGTGGGAGTTCGAACCCAAAACTTCGTGTTCACTAAGCAAATGCTCTAACCTCTAGACCACGGCTGCTCCCTACCATTTGCTAGACTTAACCGTCCAAAAGTTGCAAAAGAAATTTTTTTTATTGAAAAGTAAAACAGGCAGGCATCTCCTAATGCTTACATGACTTTCAGCTGGCACGAGTAGCTCTCCCCCCTCAACAGAAAGTGTAAAGTTGTCAGGAATCTTGTCTATGGTAAGCATGACATCCTCATCTTGCTCATTGATTATTTTGACATATCTTATTCGCCTCTTTCCTGCAACACGTGGTCTCTAATGATTACTATCTGACTTATCACAAAATAAAGAGAATACAAATACAGATCTGATACTGAAAGGAGTAAAATCATAGAAGCAAGGAAATCTCAACTTAGCATACGATAAATAGTATCTCTTGCTAGTAAATCCACAACGTATAAACACCATAGACTACTTAATGAATAAATGCACGTGTATAGATTCATAATGTAAAATGTCAAGCTTATTAAAATTATAATGACACTTGTTAATGGAAATCTCATGACAACTCAAGATTTTGCATTTATTTGTGTGAAAATAAAATGATTCGCTATTAGCCAACATAAAAAGAACACAAGAATACCCTGCACTATCTCGCCAAAGTCTACTTTTGGTGGCCGCGAGAAATGATGTAAAATCATGACATCATAGCTTCTAGGTACTGCATCTTCCGTCACTGGATTTTCCTCCCTGAAATTAGAATAAAGTATTTTGAATATGTGCAACAAAGATATAAAATATGATATAAGATTAATTTAAATAGTGAAATATGTGTTTAAATATATTTTAAGCTGAAGTATTTTGCATGCCTGGATTTGAGAAAATGCACACCAGTAATATACACACTGCACTCACACAATACATCTGAAACAGGGTTGCCAACTGACAACATGATGTGTAATTTCACCTGTGCGAAAAATTATTTTCCACTAAACTTAGAAGTTATCATGTATAATTCCTGAAATTCGTTTTGAATAAAGCCAGTTGAATCACTAAACAATTCAAATTACACTATATACAATAAAAGTATTGAAATAAAAAACATAAAATACCAACTCACCTGTGAAACGTTGAGTCCTGCAAGTTTACTTCAAACTGAGCAAAAGACATGTTGCTTTTATATATATTTCAATTTTTTTTAGCTGTAATTGTATCTACAAACAATGAAGTGCAACAACTAGATTGTTTTTTAAATAACTATACAAGTTAAACTCATACTGAAACTGCCACTTTTTTAGAGTATGGTTGCTTTATATAACTCCAAATTAAAATAGTATAAATTTCATTATAATAACTAATAAACATTATGCTTATTTATTGAACCACTTTCATGAGTATAGATTATAACAACTGGATATTACATAATTAGCAATTATTACTTTTACATTACTTAAGTAATAGTAATCTATTTGCTAATGGTAATTGCATATTTGATATAGCATTACGTTTACTAGGTCTAGTACTATTACTAGTGGTAGTAGTAGTAGTACAACGTCTACTCAGTCTACTACTAAGATTAAGGACTACTAGAACAGCTACCTGTACTAATAGTAATACTAATACTAGTGATACTAATAGTAATACAATGTGTTAGCCGTCTACTACTACTACTACTACTACTACTACTACTACTACTACTAACTCAAAGTACTACCACTACTACTACTACTAGTACTAGCAGTGCCAGTAGTAGTAGAGTATTAGAGTTAGTAGTATGAGCATCACTATCAGTATGAGTTGAAGTTTGACTCAGTAAATCAAAATGTAATACTAATACTAATAGTATGGCTATGAGTATGACTATGAGTACGAGTATAAAAATTATAATTTAAATTATATTTATATTAATTTAATAAAGACCACCGCCACGTAGTCTCAACTTTCAGCCCCACAGTTACTTTATAAAAAACTATTTGAACGTAAAACAAATCTTAAGCGCAAAGTTAAGTTGAAGTTTAACTTTAACCAAAATGAAAATGAGAAAATCATTGAAATGTGAAAACTGAAATGCCACAGTGACAGGCACAGGGAAATCGGTATCAATATAAAAATCTATCTTGAAAGTTGAATATCAATATGAATTTAACAAAATTACCACCTTCTCTAACCAGTATTGGACATATTTATTGCCGTAAAATCTATTGAATAACTTTTAATAATTTACTCGGTAAAGTTTGTTTTCTAATCAGTATTATCACCATTAGTATTATGGTCACTGGAATGTAAATCCATTAAAATAACTGAAAAATTACGGGCTGATATTTTAAAAACTTCGCGAAAACTGTATCTCATTTACCTCTTCTAACACAAAATTATCTATTCTGTTTGTTTGTTATTATGTTATAAAAAGATATCAGTGAAACATTTTTGTGATGGTTATCCCGTTAACGTGTGGACAACTCCCAAGATTACGCATAGATTATAAGATGCGCTATACATAATATTTTAATTAATTGAAATTTGCTATGTCGTGATAACTCTGATTATCAAACCAAGTTTTACAAATATGCTGCATATCTACACGGCAAAAAAATTCTTGCTGTTCAAAATAGAATTCGAGAAAAAATTTAAAGAAAAACATGTTAATGGAACTAAAAAATATACAATATGACCTAATACAAACTTTTGACAATTGGGAAATAAACCTTTATAATAGAGTTGTGACTTGAAAATGGAGAAAAACATACTATGCTTTGCAATTTTTCTCTTGAGTGAACCTTTATTTCTTTTGCACTAAATAATTACTGCTGCTAAAATTCTATTGACCAATTAAATAGTGCTTATCGTAGTTGTGAGTTTTCATCCATCATCATCGTTGTGTACACCCAACGAAGACGATTTCGTTGGAATTTCCTCAAATCACTGCACTTAGTGATCACCAAATTGGTGTTGCTTCTAGATTTGGCATTTCATTGAGTCTATAAAGGACATGAGAGAATACACTGTGGTTTCATTCTATTTAGACGATTCCAACTTAGAGGCTTTTTTAATTTGGTACAATATATATAGTAATATACATATATAACTATTGCATTTACTGCTAAACATGAAATAAGCTACAAAACCAGCTATTTGCTTTAACTCAATACTAATTTAGCTGCAGTTTATTTTATTTAGGTTTTTGGTAAGAACAGCACGTTAGACAAAAAATTTTCAAGTAGCAATATTTTACATGGTTTTATTTTAGTTTTTTAGTTTATAAAAAAGGCTATAAAAGGCTTTATAAAATATAAAAGTTTATATCAGTAATCAATAATTTATCACGGAACCAACAAAAGTAATCAAAAAAGGCCGAGGACTCAACCTTATACACAGAAGCTACAGGCATAAGAAAGATACCATTTGTGGATCAAAACAGCATTGGAGATGTGTGGAGGTTGGCTGCCCTGGCATTGTGCACACAGAGCTGCAATATAGCAGTATGTGATATAGGTACCATGGAATGTATTTGTGCCTTTTATTTTGTTATTGGTTTCTGGTAAAATGGCAAAGGTAAAAATAGAAAAGTTAGTAAAAATGACACATTTTTTAATATATTATAGGAGTTTGGAAAAATTTAACGTCACTGTGCCATTTTTACCAACTTTTCCACTTGTGCCACTTTACAGTGCCATTTTTACCAGAAACCAATAATAGAATTTTTAATAAATCTTTTAATATATCACTTAATAAACATATTTGATATTTTTTTTATTATATTTTGTCTATCTTTTACCTTTAAGTTTAAGGTTTGTGCAAGATGGCTTCTTATAGAAGCATTGTTACTGTACGTGGCTTGCTGACGTCTTCTTTGCTTTCTATTATGTGCTGAATAATAGCATAAAATGCATATATATATATATATATATATATATATATATATATATATATATATATATATATATATATATATATATATATATATATATATATATATACTTACTAAATATTGTACTTACTCTACTCTACTTACTATACTGTACTTACTATATATTGTACTTACTATACTATACTTACTATACTGTATGTACACTGTAGATATCAGCTAGGGCTGAAACAGTCATCACTTATGCCATACTTGATGGATATCCAGATGGTGTATTTACCAGGTGAAAATAGTACCTGCTTGTAAGTGGCATAGTTCTTAACACTCACCTGATGGCTAGTATACCTGTTGACCTGTACCAACAGGTAGCTACTTAGTAACTAATCATTACTATCTTTTTATGATGTCCGCTTTATAAGTTGCATAAATTACTGTGCGTATGACTAATAAATATTTTTAAATCTTTTTGCATTTCTATAAGAGATGATAGAGAAGTGTGTGCAGTTGAATATAAGGTGGGTACAGTGGTACCTGAAATATTAGTGTAATTACTTTACCTAATAAAGTAATAAATCAACAATGTTTCTCGTATACCTATTTATAATCAAATTGCTAGCTCGTAAAGATATATTTATATATATATATATATATATATATATATATATATATATATATATATATATATATATATATATATATATATATAATATATATATATATATAAAGTGTAGGCTAACAAAAGAGTATGATATATAACATAATGTATATAATAATTCAAAAAGTAAAATTTTTGACATGTTCCAATGCAGTTACTTTCCATTGTAGAACTTTTCAATGATGGTTCTCAGTCAGCCTCTGCAGTCTTGCCAAATGCTTTATTGACACTACATGCCTTACTGCTGGTTCAATTTCTAGCTGGGAAAGACTTCTATCTTCTGTAAATAACAATGATAGAAAGCAATTGGCCAGATGCACTGATCTAATATGTGTCTTTCATTTGTTATTTATTGAAATTGTCAAATGAAATTTAAAAGAAGTTTAACAGAATATATTACTATTAAGATTTATAATTTTTGTGTGCAAAACAATCTACAGATACTTGTTTATGTTTTAGCTTTTGAACTCTGTTTTTTTATTTCTAGTAAGAACATTTTGCGCTGGTTCTCATTTGTTTATATACATGTACTAGAAATAATAATGTGCACGCACTTTTATGGTAAATTTATATGCATATTTATACTAACAGTGGTCTACACCCTAAACTACTGGAGAATAATTTATTAAAGCTCATGCAGCATGCATACCTGTACTGGTAAAACATTATCAAACAAATAGCTCAGTATATAATGATTGTTTATAGTATATTATAATAATGCAGAGCTATGTAACATAGTAGAATTGCAATAATAATATTTCCTAATGAATGATAACTGAACATCTTTGTGAATTCAATTGCTAATATTTTGTTATTTGGTGGAATGGTACAATAATGCAGCAATATGATAAGCTATTAGGAACAAATATTACACACACGCACACACATACGCAAACACATACGCACACATATACGCGCACACACACACACACACGCACGCACGCACGCACGCACGCACGCACGCACGCACGCACGCACGCACACACACACACACACCTACGCACACACCTACGCACACACCTACGCACACACCTACGCACACACCTACGCACACACCTACGCACACACCTACGCACACACCTACGCACACATATACGCACAAACATGCACACACATGCACACACATGCACACACATACGCACACACATACGCACACACATACGCACACACATACGCACATAGTATATAAGTATTATCTGACAAAAGAGTTAGAGAAAAGCATCTTACAGGTGCATCAGAGCAGAAACTTATACTCACGCAAGTTTGCAGAAACTTATACAATATCTCTTATAATAAAAATAATTGCCAATTGGCAACAAATCTTGCAATAAAGCTATGGTTTAATGAAAAAATATATTCTGCCTTGCATTTCTTCTCTCAGTCAATCATTTTGTGCTCTTTATAAGATTATATTACTTAAAGTGAAACTAGAAATAAACCAAAAAGACTTCAATTTTCTAATATTCCATATATTTGTTCGCCAAAAGTTCCATAAAAGTAGAAAGAGATGGTTAATTGGTCTATGATGATGATAACACACTTAGGTAAGATTGAAGCAATATTGCTATCAGCAAAAATTGATACTGCGATGGGCAGTTTTGGTCGAATTAGTGAAAATGAATTGTGTTTACTGCAATAGTAATATCATATGTATTTTTAAAACATGCAATGTCCCTTATATATCTCATTATAAGTTATAGCTTGTTTATATATTATATATCTGTAACCTTATCTCAACTATTGTTTGCTCCCACTAGGGATTAAACCACAGACTAGTCTGTTTGTCAGCTGATGTTAACCAAACCATTATAGGACAGGAGCTACTGAAGCATCACATTGCGATAACAATTGACTATATTGAAGTTATAAATAGATATGTTTTAGTACAATTAGTCTTTTGTATAAATTGTTTGTTTTATTGTTGATGTAGGATTCTTGAAATACCAGAGGAGAATGATTATGCAGGCTGCCTTACATTGTGGCTGCAGGTCAGCTGAGTTAAAAACTCTCTGAGTATGAATTATCTAACATTAGTAAGTCAACCCGCACTTTATAGTGTTTTTTCTTATATGAGTGTTACAAGTAAATTGGTATTAGTTTGCATATTCACATATGTACTTTGACGTCTTATAGTGAACTGCAATTATTAGTGGATAAGTCAAATGTGAAAAACAATTGCCCCTAACGAGATTCAAACCACATACCTTAGGCCTGCAAGCACTCATGTTCAACTATTACACCACAGGGGCTGCTGGGTTAACTCAACACTAGAATTTTGTATCTAATTTGATATACATGATGCAATTTTGGCGATGAAAACATTTGACTGTTAAAACAAAGCATGGAAAAATTATTATGCCACTAATGTTTAAGTATAATGTCTACTTTATATACTTTATCATCGTGTATATTTTGTAGAGCTGTCTGTTACTTTTGCTGAACACAGTGAGGGAAATATGTTCACAGCGGCAAGTATTCACAAAGAAGGTCAATGAGTGAGTATACTTATATCTGTAAATCAGTAGATCAGTGATTACTGTTACAAAAAAAGTCAGTATTGCTCATCCTGTGTTATCCAACAACTAGCTTCTATCGTTTGCCAAATCAAATGTTGAAATGCCTACATGATTATGAGCAAATTGACGCTGGTAATTTAAATATAGAAACTAAGCACTCTACTTAGTGAATTGCTAGACGCAGCACCTGTTTGGTGGTCACTGTGTGCAGTAGTTTGAGGTTTGAAGTTGGAAGCTTAGAGCTCTAACCTAAATCCTCAACTTCAACATGAAAACCTCCTTCCCCCAAACTAATGTACTCAGTGACTGCAGATTCTGTGCTGCGTCTAGCTTCTATTATCTCACTGTGCATTTCTATTAAAGACATAGAGAGCACACTGCATGTAGATGTGAGTTTAATGACTTCTCTCCTCTAAATGATATATTCAAAAAGGTGATGTTGCTGAATTTTGTAGCCTGAACTTCCTGAACTTAGAGCCCTACTTACCGTTCAGTGGTATAAAAATTGTGTCCATACAGCGCGATGTTAACAATCCTACTCAGTCACTAGTAGCAGACCAAATCTCTATAAGTAATGTAGACTTTCAAACCGACTACCGGAATATTCTGTATGGAACCAGAGGACTTCCTTCAATTAATGTTGACGGCCCTAAAGAGGCGGCCAAATTTTTAGATATTGTTGAGGTACTCCAACCTGACAGGAAAACATTATATGTGGTGCAGAGGTTTTGCGTCAGGTTGATTAACAGGACAACTTCTATCACTGAAACAATTACGGGAAATTGCAATCAACTAGGCCTGGAAACTGGAAGTTTATCTGAAGCTAGATTTACAGATATAGTTTCTGCTGTACTAATCAACAAGACAAAAATTGCAGTTCTTGAAGGTGGAGGAAACTTTTTGCAAATTATTAGCATTGAGGATGACAGGGTGGGAAAGTTTGCTTTTTACCAGAAGCCAACAACCATTATTGAAGAACCCTTAACTGGGATGTATTTAGTTTTTGATAATAATGGCATAGAAACATTGTCATTACAAAATTCTTCATTAGTGGCAAGCCTTACTAGCCGCAGTGGTCTTGCATACACCAATGACGGAGTTCTGAATGCATCTACGTTCACTTACATCAGTAATGCTTTTTACTTTGGAGATACTATTATAGCAGCAGACTTCAAAGACCATGTGATTCGAGTAATAGACACAGTAAGCAATACAGTTAGTTCCATTTGTCAGCTGTCACCTCTTGCCACTTTAATTGATGATCTCCTTACCAAAGCTACAAGCATTTCAGAGTGCACCATAGCGTCTTTATATTCGGTTGGCATTTTTCCAGAACACAATTTCATTCTCCTAGGAGGTGAAAAAGGCCTCATCAAACTTCACATACGCATTAATGCCAAAAGTAAGTGTTCTATTCACTGTTTTTTTAAATAACCTGGCAACTTTTTTCATGCATTCAACAATCACATACAACATGATGCAACTTTTTAACGAAGTCAAAATGTTTTTTGCTAGCAATTATTGTCACGTTGTTTGAAACATTTTTTTAGAGTAATATATTTTTGTGGCTTATTGACTAAAAGATAGGTTATTTATGAAAAAGTTTGATAACTGTAAAACACTGCACAGCACACATAGTTTAAATTTATCATGTTATAAAGACAGTGACAATTTTCTTATAATTCAAAATCAAGTTTTAAGGCTGAACAACTCAAAATGTTTGCCACATAATAGAGCGACTAAAACTATTTCAATGTTTGGATAATTGGTTTGTCATGGGCTGGGAAAATTTCAGCAGAAAAATTATTAATATTGTTTACATACACATTTAAAGGAATACAACTATGAATAAATAATAAAAAGTAATAAATATGGCAGTCATTGGGTCTTATAATGACTAATTTGTCTACATCATTTTGCATGTACATCATTTTTTGTATTTCTGCTGTTCGATTATTGCTATTTGGGATGCTAATTTTACTTTCAATAATTGCTTAGAAATTATTTTAATATGCTTCTGCTAGCTAAACGAGTTGAACAGAAATATTTATCATTCCAGGCTGTGAAACTACTGAAGATTGTGTTAACTACTGTAAGTCAGGCATTGAGTGGGGCTGCAAAGACCTACCTGCATATCAACTCTGTTCACCTTCTTCTCAAAAATGTTTTTACAAGTGTGTTTGTTAAAATTTTATACTATATTTATTTAATTGGCAATTTTCTTTTATTGAGACAGTACGAAATTCAAGGTGTACACATTGTAAAGTTGTAATTAGCCAGTAGTCCTGGTGTAATAGGCAGCGGTCTGCTTGCAAGCCGGAGGTCGCAGGTTCGAATCCCAGGGAGTCAATTATTTTATATACATTCGAATGAAAAGCAACCAGTAATGCATGAAATAGCCTAATTTTAAATACCTCACTGGACTAAAGTTTTGCAACAAGTTTTACAGCTAAATGGTATTAAATCAATAACTTATGAAGGCTTAAATAGTCCTGCAGCTTTTGGGAGAACCCCTGGTAGAAAGAAGTTCTGTAGGCTAGCTAATGACTTGTTTTTTGTTGTGGCAAAAAAGCAGTTATGAGTTATGACCAAATGACCTGCCTAAGCCTAGGGCCACACTGTGCGTATTTTCGCATGCGAAAATTGAAACCACAGGTAGCAAAGGTGTCCACTGTAGCATCAGTGAGATCAGAAAACTACTAGCTAACAATATTTGCATTTAACTTTACTGCTCACCTTGTTGCTATGGCTACAAGTGCGAGATAAATGAAGTTTTCATTTGTAAATCGAACTCACTTTCAATAAAACGCAATTTAATTAGTAGAATGTAGCACTAAAATAAAAGAATTGGGCTCACTAAATAACTACCAGCCAATTAGGTGACGACGACAGAGACGATTCGCACTTGCGTTGAAAATGCTGAGCCACAAGTGCGAATGTTTTCTCAACGCATACAGTGGACACCTTTGCTACTTGTGGTTTCAATTTTTGCATGCGAAAATACGCACAGTGTGGCTCTAGGCTAAGACATTGCTCTAACCAATGTGGCCCTAATTTCTAAAATAATATACTTATTATAATAAAAGCTTAAACTTCATCTTTTGATAATAATACAAAACTAACATTCCAATGTTCAAATCTACAGAATCAGTTGGTAATGAGTATTTCGGTTTGACAAAAAAAATTACTCAATTCTATAGCTTATTGTAGAAAAATATGCAGTAGTGTTTTTTTCTGTTTAAAAGTTAAAATTCTAGTTGTTCAGCTTTTTCTAGCTGCTTTCAAAATTTGAAAAAAATTATAGTAACCAGTTATAATGTGAAAAGAATAAATTTCCAGATGTGAAGACGACGCTCTTCTTAATAATGCTACGTGTCCAACAGATTACGACTGTGTAAAAACTGAAAGTGGTGACAGAAGTATAGCTATTTGTGAAAGTTCTGCCAACCCAACACTTATAGGTACATATGCTATATATACAGCAGAGTTCAATGGCTACATTATAATATAGGACTGCTGACATCGACACATTTATAGTATTGTACTAAAGTATTTGCAATAATAATTAGAAACTGTATATTATAGCTGCAAGTACTACAGCAGCAAAGTAATAAAACTACAACATCTATATGATATAATATAATATAATATAATAAAATGTAATGCATGTAATGTAATATAATTTAATGTAGTGTAATATAATCTAATGTAATGTAATGTAATCTAACGTAATATAATGTAATATAATATAATGTAATATAATATAATGTAATATAATATAATATATTAGTAAAACTAAAATTATTATAATGTAATTGTAGCAACACTGAAATGTATTTGTAATAGTAGTATTAGAAAACGTTATAATATAATAATAAACAATAATTAAAACATAAGTATCACTTCAACTGTTTTATTAGTATTAGATTGCAAGTGTATGCATTAGAGCTACTGGCTAGTACAAGGATCAGGGTACTTAGCTAGCCTAATGCTAGTGATATGTTTAATCAGTGCAATAGGCTACTTTTATTTTTAAAAATATACATTAGTGAAAGCAGTGAGGAAAACTGTCATATTTCCTGTCACAAAGTTGGTTCATTTATAAGTATGTGGTGTCTGATAATATTGAGATGTATTTATATGCCAGAATTAGAGATGAGATGTATGTGTTGAGTTGTGTGGTTTATAAGAACTTTATTGTTGAACTGAACTTTGCGATTAAAGCATCTGCCTCTATATTAAATTGATATAGTCTAGAAAAATTGATCACATTCCACACTGTGTATGAATAATGTGAAATTCATAACACTATTAATATACTACAATATAAAGTGACTCAGTATAGTATGTAAACAAATATTGCGCCATAATAGGCTGTCATAGTTTTGCATACCATACTTGTAATATGTTTTAAGTTTAGACTAACAAAAGAATATGATATATAGTATAATATTATCTATAATAGTTCAGAAAGTAAAATTTTTAACATTTTCCAATGCAGTAACTTTTTATTGTAGAAGTTTCTAATGAAGATTCAGCCTCAGCTCAGTTTGTCTTATCTAAGGCTTTATTGACACTACCCGCCTTACTGCTGGTTCATTTTCTAGCTGGGAAAGACTTCTATTTTCTGTAAATAACAATTATAGACAGCAACTAACCAGATGCATTGATAAAATATATGTCTTGCATTTTATTACTTAGTAAAGCTTTCAAATCAAGTTCAAAAGAAATTCAACAGGGTATATAATAGATTTTAAAATTTAAACAACTGGTTGTATAGAGATTTATGATTTTTGTGTGCATGTTCATGTTTTAGCTTTTGATTCTTGTCCTTAAAATTTTAGTAAGAAAATTTTGTGTTGACCCTCTTTTGTTTAAAAATAAACAGGAATAATCATATGCATGCATGCATTTGTTTGGTAATTGTGCTAACAGCGGTCTACACCCTACACTACTGGAGAATAATTTATTAAACCTCATGCAGCATGTATACCTGTACTGCTATAAGAATAACAAACAGATAACTCAGCACACAATGATGGTTTATATATAATAATGCAAAGCTATAGGTATAACATAGTAAAAGTGCAATCAAAATATTTCGGAAGAAATTTGAGATAACCAAATCAATTTTTACAACTGCTGCCTTATTATTAGTTATATGATCAAATAATTCAATATAATATAATATATTATAATACAATGATGTGATTAAATAAATGATAAAAATTATATAGGATTAAATAATGTAATCAAATCAAAATATTTTTTTTGTTTTAATTAGTAAATTTTGATTTAAATGTTTAAATATAATTCTACTTTTATTAGGTTTATTTTCAGCAAGCATCATGTACCAATGGTCTTTGTCGAGCTCCATCAGCTCATGACTTTGTGCTCACTACAAAAAATTTTGCTTTAACCCCTAGAACACAGCTTTTCTCTGTTTTATTGCATATTGTAAAGATTTGGTATTATTCTCTCACTTTGTTAGTTTTATATCGAAAGGATAACTCTGCACCTGATCGAAACATGATGCATTAAGCATCATGTCGTTATGATGGCACCACCGTGACAACCAATGGGATGTAGATAACAATTAGTAGAAGGCGGAGCTGCTAATGTATAGTGGAAGCTTGTCTGATGGCTTGGCTGGCAGAGAGGACTGGATCCCGTTAAAGTAAAGTCGTGTACTAATAGCTCTCTATTATGTAACAGTGTGCGTTAGTTGTAATATCTTTTATTTCTGTATAATTAGCAATAAATAAACTCTATTCAATTTGTTACAAGCCTGGTGAAGTGGCTTTCAATAAGTAGACCAGTGAATCATAAATTCACAACAATATAACACACACACACACACACACACACACACACACACACACACACACACACACACACACACACACACACACACACACACACACACACACACACACACACACACACACACACACACACACACACACACACACACACACACACACACACACACACACACACACACGCACGCGCACACACACACACTAAACACACACTAAACACACACTAAACACACACTAAACACACACTAAACACACACTAAACACACACTAAACACACACTGAACACACACTAAACACATACTAAACATATACTAAACATATATTGAACACACACTAAACACATACTAAACACATACTAAACATATACTAAACATATAATTTTTGTTTGTGGATATCCACATGCAGCATGCTTGATTTTATACTAAATGTGGAGTTAGTTATTCATACATTGCATATTTAAAATTCTGCAAATGATCCTAAATATTTTACAAAATCTCCCAATGTCAGTGGTTGAACCAAAATTGGCTGTTATCAGGCGATATTATGAATCAATACTCCTTAGTAAGTATAACATAGCATAATTATACAATTAATATGGTCATACAGCAAACTATTACAGTGAATAGTATAATATGAAAAACTATTGAAACAAATTGAAACAAAAACAAATGTCACAAACATAATCATCATTTACTCAATTTTTAAAGCTTGCAAAAGAATCATAAAAACAATTGTTTCGAATTTTTTTTTAAAAGAATGAAATCGATTTTTTTAACTCGGTTTCTTTCTATAAACCAAATGTTAATTATTAACTTCTTGAATGCACATCTCTTTCTTATCAAGCTAAAGTTCAGCTGAAACTTCTTTCCCTCCCTTAAGATCTCAAGGTGAAGGTTATAATAAAATATTCTAATGTTTTATAGGTGCTTCTTCTGCTCTGGTTGAATGCAGTGAGTGTGTTTTCACAACGACAAATATTTAAAACGCAAGTTGGCAAGTACGCTTCTTAAGCTATTACGATTGATAACTATAACTTACCATTTGTTACTAAACGCTCGCAAGTTATTGACAATATTAGAAAAAACCGCATTTCTTCATGCAACTTGTATGGTTAATGTTAATGTTAAATTTAATGTTTATATAAAGCTCACAAGTTATGAGTTGATAATTCAACAAAAGTTATTGATAGATGTGACCAGAGCATTATTGGATTCTTTTTCAATGTTTCATAAGTTAGTTTTTTAAAGAGTAGGTAAATTTACCCTTAAAAAACTAACTTACGAAACAATTGAAAATAGAAGATTTGAAGTAGTTTGTATTTTTGTGAACGCAGATGAAAATTTATATTCTAAGCTGCAACAACACTAGTCCCAGAAAGTAGGCTATGTGATGTCACAATTTTTAACAAATGTACAAATTTGAGAAGCAAGCACTGATAGCTATGAAACCTTTAAATGTTTTAAAAAGCCAACGTATAATGCTGTAATAAATATTATGCTGCTTGCATGTTTTAGTTTGCATTTCCACCATTTTGAGTCTTACTTAAAACTGACTTCCTCCAAAATTGTCTCGATACAGCGCGATACTTACAGTCAAGGTTTGCTGCTAGTCGCAGATCAAAGTGCTATCAGGAACGTCAATCTAACCACACACAGAAGCACTCTTTTGTATGGAACCGCGCAACTACCTGCAACCAGTGTTGATGGCTCAACCGATACAGCACGGTTCACACACATTGTTGACATGCTGCAGCCAACAAAGAAAAAGCTGTATGTGGTACAAGAATCTTGTCTAAGGATCATAAACAGGGAAAGTTCAACAGTTGGCACACTTACAGGCAATTGCAATGAAGCTGGATCAACTATTGGAAGCTTAGTAAATGCAGCTTATAAAGACATTGTTTCTGCTGTGCTTATGACAGAAACAAAAATTGTGATTGCAGAAAGAAATGCGGCCAGTCGTCTTTTACTTATAAATTTGGTGACTGAGAGTGTTGAGCTATTTGCCCTCGTTGACAAAATGACAAATATATTTCTAGATCCAGATCTTAAGACTCTTCTAGTCTTTAACGAACATGGCTTTAGAAACTTTCTTTTAACATCAACGCCACCTTCGGCAATGTTCATAGGGCGTAATGGATACTTGCACGCCAATGATGGAGTGCTTGCAGACGCTTCCTTTAATTATGTCACTGATGCTTTTTATTTTGATGACATCATTATAGCAATAGATGCTAAGGATCATGTGTTGCGGGCGTTTGATACAACTGCTAATACCGTCAGTTCGATATGTGAAGCCACGCCTCTCGGGACACAAAAGGAGGACTTAGTGACTCAACCTTACAGCCTTTCTGAGTGCAACTTAAATGAGATTTACTCAGCCACAATATTGCCAGAGCATGGACTTATTGTTCTAGGAAATGAATTTGGTAGTCTCATAAAACTTCACGTATCAGCTACTAGAAAAAGTAAGCTTGCAACTATTACATGCACCAAGCAACAAATCTCATTAAGAGAAACTTGAACGTTTGTTTTGTCCTTAGTTGTTAACTGATAGAATTACCAGAAAGGTTTTCAGCAGTTTTTGCAGTGTTGCCTAATTGATTTTTTTTCTTTTTAAAGCCGGTTTTTAAGTTTTAAAAGCACAGCTGTAAAATCTAAAGCACCACAAATCAACAAAGCTGTTCAGAACCTGCTTTTGGTTAGCTTACAGTACTTCTGTTATTAATGCACTTTCTAGAATGTATCAGATGAAGCTGTCTAAATACAGTTATTTATAATTCAGTTACAAAATCTTGTTTTACAGATTGCACAGCTGATGATCAATGTGTCAGTAATTGCAGACACGGAACAGAACTAAGCTGCCAATCCGAGACAGGTCAGGGATATTGTGACCTTGAAAGTCAGCAATGCTTACTTAGGTACGTGTGGTATAGTGATATGTAGGCTTGCTATAAGCTTGCTATAAGCTTGCTATAAGCTTGCTATAAGCTTGCTATAAGCTTGCTATAAGCTTGCTATAAGCTTGCTATAAGCTTGCTACGGACTATCTATAAACCACATATGTAACAATTTTTTGTTGGGGCATTCCGAAAAAAATCGCAAGCTTTTTTGCCTTATGCGGCCTGTAAACAACAAGCACACATTGCTACAGCTATCACTGAAATAATTTTATAACAATGTTAGCTTTCCTATGCTTTTTTTGTTATATATGGCACGGGCATATGTACAGATATTTTTGCTGCAACAAAAATCCAACTTAGAAATTATTATATCTAAACCCAACCCACCATGTCATCCATTCATTTAGTCATTGATGGTCTATACATATATTAAAAGACAATATTCTTCTTACTATTTTGTTTTCCAATTGCAGATGTCATGAAAAAAACAGACAATGCCCAAATAAGTACACTTGTGTACAACTAGAGACTAAGAGTTTATGGGTGTGCAAGACAGCCACTATATCATGTGAGTAGTTAGACAAAACTGGTTGATGTGACAGCAAATAAAATTCATTTAGTATAATTTGAGGAATAAAACATTTTGTTATGTAAATTAGCTTTTTTTCATGTTACTTGTAAGTAAACATAACGTTTTATTTGCTAATTTAGAGCCTCACAGCAAAGCAAACAATACTTGTAACTTACAATTTTTAAAACTTATTTTGAAAAGTTTATTTGTTCACTCTTACAAGTTGTAAGAGTGAACAAAAATATTTTGCAAAATAACTTTTAAAAGTTTGAATTTATTTCTAGCAACAATTGGTTTGAGCTATTAGAATACTAAAAACTGTGGCAGACACTAAATTAACTCTCCTGAAACATTTTGCTTCTCATTTTTTTTTGACCTTATAGAATAACCCAACACCGTGTAGTGTAATTGAGTACATAGTACGATACTTTAATGTATCATAATAGATTATGGCATACTATTATAGCATGGGCTAATAATATGATACATCTATTCTGTATAAATCATAAGATTTTTATCATGGTTTAACAAAAGCCAGTATTTAAATACTATGCAAATCTGTCATATATGTAGAAAGTGCTATGACATACTATAACACACATTAATTACCAAAGACATGACTTTAGTCAACTTCCTAGCTTCAATGACTTGGTACAAAGACGTCGAACGGTGCTGAGTCTAATGCTACTATTGTAGACGCCTCATGTGGTAACTGCTGGAGAATTTCTCTGATGTTCTTAAGTATTGTACTAGTACTACACCAGGCTGTCTGGGACTCTATATACACCCAATATTGATATTTTGTTATCAACATATATGTGTTTGTATAGCTTGCAGAAACTAAAAAAGTATATAATATTATTATTGTTTTAAAATATTACTTTTAAATCTCGCCAAAATATAAAGGTTGTAAAATGGGTTTTTCGTAGATTTATATAGTTGTTTATTTAAGCAGTTTAGATATATAGCAACAATCAACACAAGTACATGTAGCTTAAAGCATTAACATTATGATTACACTTTCTGCGGGTAGATGGTAGCACAACTCAAAAGCTTCTTAATTTAAAAGGATAAAAAATAAAATACTTTCTTGCACATTGTGTGAAATGCCACAAAAACTCTTAGCCGAACTATATAATATCTACAACATATATGCAACAATAAATTGAAAACACGAAAAACATTGAGAACCAAATCAAATATCAAAAGATGGCTTCTTTTCACAAACTTGGTAAGCTTTTTGCTAGCTGTTCAAAGATTGAGTTCATTACATCATTTAGTCAGAATCATAGTAGGCTTACATGGTGTTAGCTTGCTACTATGAGTTGATTGATTAAGAGAACTAAGGCTATAGCAAGGAGAAGAAAGTCATAGGCATTAGGGGTCTGAGCACTTGATGTCGTGGTAGAAATAACATCTGGAATATAAAATATTATCAACTTATCAGTTATAGCAGTTCACACAAACATTGCTGTCAGAAGTGTCAACTGCAAAATTTATTTGCAGCGACTTTTCAAATTTACTTTATAATTAACAGTTTATCACAATTTTTTTAAAAAAACTGTGATTAGCTACTAAAGTAATGATGGTTACTTGCTAGTAATTTATTATAGTGTATTATATTAGCAATTTAATTGAATTAATTGGCTAGACGGTGCTTCCTCCACCACTGGTTTCCATGATTATGTTTCTGGTTTGCATTAACTTATAGTTGCGGTTTTATTCGATGTAATCATTTCCATTAGCCTAATGAAAAAACCCATTCGAATAATCACTACGTTTCCATTAGCACATTATTCGAATGGATTTTTTCATTTGGTTAATGGAAATAGTTACATCGAATGAAACTGCGGCTATATCTTAATGCAAACCAGAAACCACAAATAATCCGGATAATGCCAGTCATGAAACAAAGTCCTGAAAAGCAGTGAAAGAAATAATGGAAACGTAGTGATAATCATATTATGCCAATGGACTTTATAAAAAACCTCAGTTCTTGACGCAATGAAATACAAGATTTAGCTGTGAAATTCGGCCATTTTGTCTCTATATACACATACATAAGCCACAAAACACGGGTATAAACACTTCTCCTGATTTTTAGCACTTCATGAGAAATGGAACTGTGAGATACAAAGGAAGCACTGTAATTTGTTTCTAACTACCCACAATGCTTGAGAATATTTTAAATTAGGGCATTAATATGCTATCAGCAAAAATATAAATATTTCAATAAACGTTTTAGGATGATACGTTTAGTTTGACCCCATATAATACATTTATTGAGCAGATATACTACTTGTAAAATTATCAATTTAATTTAATTAAAATTGCATACATACAGTTTTTACCTACATCCTTATCTTCAGGCTCAACTTCTGGAGCGTGGGAGTTTGTGCAAAAATCTAAATTAAATAAAATAATCTCAGAAAATCATAATATTATAAACATTTGAGTACGAGTGCACCTACCAAAGATGATCATCTGTTTGGTGAATTTAGCGAGTTACACTGTGTAAAAAATATCAAATGGTAATCTAAAGAATAACTGCCCCCACAGAGATTTGAATCACTGATCCCTGGCTTGCATTAAGCAGGCGCACTAACATTACACCACACACTAACATTACACCACAGAGACTACTGAGTAAACTTAATACTACAATCGGCCCAGTTCTCTGAACTCCACTGGCCTCTCTACTACTCCTTTAGTCTTTAGGCTTTCCATGGTCGCTCAACTTCCTCAGAATACTACTACTACTATACTTTACTAAAGGCTGAAGTATTTTAAAAAATAATTTCCCCGAACTGGGTTTCGAACCCGAGACCTCTGGCAAGCCAACCATTAGTCTACACCACAGGGGCTACTGGGTGATCACAACACTCCATAAACACATATTTACATTTTTGTCATTAATTTAGCAAATAACAGCATTATTATCATTGTCAACTCACCCTCTCGACATTGTTGATTGAACAGGCAGTCACTTGTCTGTTGGCAAGGTTTTCGACAAATTTTCACAGTTTTATCTAAACTTTCGACACAGGTAAAGTCATGTGGGCAGTTGTAACTACCTATGTCGCATCTAAACGTGTTAGAACAACACAGACATTAGAGAAGGTAAGCTACATACATACTCTATATTGAAAATTAGTAACATGTTTTAAATAGTAATTTATTTGCGTCTATATGCAAAAAGCAGTGCTTATTTGCTCGAATACAAATATATAAGACAATTTTGAGGGGCTGCATAATATTTTTCTGTTAAATTAGTTCAAATAATTATAAGTGAAAAGGATATATGGTAAGTAGAGGAAGCATTACAGTAAAAACAAACTATAAACTTTATATTATCATATAACTGTAATGAGCAAAAAGTATCGAAATAAATTTATCATACATGTGTGTTCCATGTTTGCTGAAATTTAGTTTTGTAAATGCATGCACTTGAGATCATATACACTCGGTTAAAGGTGCTCGTATGAGTCATAATATATACTCATTTGTAAGTGTATGAGTCATAATATATACTCATTTGTAAGTGTATGAGTCATAATATATACTCATTTGTAAGTGTATGAGTCATAATATATACTCATTTGTAAGCGTATGAGTCATAATATATACTCATTTGTAAGTGTATGAGTCATAATATATACTCATTTGCAAGTGTATGAGTCATAATATATACTCATTTGCAAGTGTATGAGTCATAAGATATACACAGTTGTATGTGTATGAGTCATACACACTGAGTTACGCAAGCCTATAACATTAACCAATCACACACGCGCGCGCGCACACACACGCACGCACGCACACACACACACACTGTTTCTCTTGCACACCTTAGACTGACATTAATACCTGTTGACTATTAGTCATGAGGCATAATATTTCTTTTCATGAAAACTCACCTGTAAGCACATTGCTCCAGCAGCCTGTCACAGACTTGAACAGGTGCTTTGGAGAAACAATTGACAATTTTGCCATGGGCTGAAGACTGGACCACACAATGCTCGGTTAAGGTACAACCTGCGTTGATGTAGCCTAGCATTAACATTTTGCATTAACAGTCAAAACTACTGCATTTTGTTATAGTTGGAACAGAAATTAAAGTAAATTAATTAAAAACAAGAAAAATATTTTGAAATCTATTTAATCAATTTCTAGTAAAACTAGCTTTTGATTAAACTACACCTTGCTATCTCCACTTCTTAGCTAAATGAATGTAAACTTTATGTTGGCATTTTCACAATATTGTGTGCCTAAAAGGCCACCCATTCACGACAAAACTATAGCAGTCTAAAAATTTACATTACTTGCATTATTTTAGCAGTCTATGTATTAAAGTTGTACACCGATATGCATTGTTATTGAATTTTAACACATTCTATGTAATGTAATACACCTATATACTGTATATACATGCATGGAATAAGCCTACCACTAAGTTCCTATCGCTTCCCATTATGTAAAAGGGTTTTTCATTTGACGATTGGGAAGTGGTCAATTAAATAAAATCACAACCATAAGGTAATGCCAGTCAGTTCATAACCGTTTTTTGTACAAATCTATTTGAAGCAATGGGAGCACAGTCTATGTGATATTTGAAGCAATGGGAGCACAGTCTATGTGATATTTTACTAAACACTTACTAATAAAATCTGTGGACACATGAAACAAGACAAGATCGCCTATTCCTCCCAACACAATCAGCTGATGTTCCGGAAGGAATCCTACAGAATTTACCTTCTTTATTCCACACAGTGAGATACTAGACGGTTGTACCACAAGTTCTTCTTGCAGGGCTGGCGAAGACGGAGCACATATTGTGCTCACTATTTCTCTGTTCATGTCGAATATTCGGAGATTATTGTTATTAGAGTCGACAGCCACTAACGTGCCATTGTAATAAACTGTACTTGAGATAACGGTAAATTTGGCATCCTCAAACCTACCATCTTGTGAATCGGTCCAGCCCGTAGGCCCAACTGGAATGAAATCTGGAGAGCCACTTTGCAGATCAAGCTTGCCTAAAAGGTTTTCACTAAATAAGTAGAGATATCTGTAAGATGGACCAACAAAAAGCTCTCTCCCACGGTTAATGTTAGATATCTCCTTCGCAGAGTTCTCAAACTCGCTGAGTAAAATCATGCGGTTTCGCTCCCCTCCCTCTACTACCACCATCTCCGTTTGAGAAATGAGCACGGCAGATGCTATATAGCTAAATCTAGCTTCTAGAAGACGGCCGGTCTTTGACCCGGGGGCGTTGCAGCTGCCGGCATAAGTATACACATCCGACGCTTTTCTGTATATAATCCGTACACATGTTGACTGGACTACAAGCAATTTACTATAGACTGGTTGAAGCAACTCAACAATGTTAGTAAATTGAGCCTGTGCTTGAGGTCCATCGGCACTAGTTTGTGGGGGTGTATTACTTCCATAAATTAGCCTGTGTTCTTTAGTAAATATATTGATGTTTTTGATGGCACTAGAATCTGCTATTAACAGAAAGCTAGGGTCATATGTGTCTTGCTGAATAGCCACTATCTCCTTATTGGATACTTGTCCATATGCTTCCAGCCAATCAAAATGTAAACTGTTAATAAAAAATGTAAAATTAAAACAAACAAGATTAGTTTTTTAATTATTATAACAGCTATGCACCATAGTCATTAAAATACATTTTTATAGTTAAACTTTAATACCATGAACTATCATATCTAAAAAACAGCTATCAGTTCATAATGTTTGTCTATAAATTGCAATATTATTTTAATGGTATTGCCCTTTCCTAGTAGCCGGTATGTTGACTATAGTGATAAATTGTAACTACTTATAAAAACAACTATCTTCAGTTTCATAATTCAGCATGACTTGTGCGTTTTGTAACTATGACCTAAAGACAGTATAGCTGGAGCACCTTGGTCAGTGCAGCACTTCAACTGTAAGACCCCTTGAAACTGTGAGAAGTCTTAAATCATAGATACTGGTCAACTGTGAAAACTTTTAAAGCTTTCAGACTGAAGAAACTGTTGAACTGTTGAAGCTTGATTCCTATTAGTTGAATGCTGCTATTCTTTAAATATGACTACTTTCCAGTCTAAGAATGCACAGTAGAACTGCTGCTTATAACTTGTATATTGCAGGGTACTTATCTATGTCTAAGGCATTCACGGCCTATATAACTGGATCACAAATCACTTCAATTCATTCTCTCTGCGTGTAGCTGTGCTTTGAAAAATTCACTGTTCTATTTTTAAGATAAACGGAGGCTTTTTAACTATTTTGAGAAGATAGAAGCAATTTTTAAAATACTTTTGCTGCATATACAAATTTTCAGCCTTATGAATTATTTTATCAGGTTAATGTAAAACTTTAGCCCTCTGTCGGATTCGAAACCAAGAACTCCAGCTTGCAAGCAAGCACGCCAACCACTGCACCGCAGGGACTACAGTAACTACAGTAAGGCCTAATTTACTTACTTGTTGACTTGCCTTCTGAAGACTTGTTCTATAACTTTTTGAAACACTGGGGTTACACTTGCTAGCATGAAAACCACCTGCAAGTAACTATATTGCTAGTTTGCAAAATCTAAAATAAGTTTGTGCCATAGTAAATAGGGCTCAACTAGTGCAATATATAAAACGCAAGCAATACTTAAATCTCTCAACGCAGCAGACCTTTACAGAATGCTTCAGTTTGCAGGACTTATACAAATGTTATGTGTATAATCACCAAGTTGATATATTTATAAAAAGTTAACTTAAACAAACTTAAACAAATAGCAAGACTATAGGCTACTATTTAAATAAGCTTTTTTAACAACTAACTTTAATTAAAATATCTTTAAATTAAAAACTCTCCAAAAATGGGACCTGTAAAAATAAAGGCTTCGAAAAGCCTTATTTTGCAATGTAAGATAGTCCAACCTTCAGTCCGATTAGAATATATATTGCGAGTGTGTGTGAGTGAGTGTGTGTGAGTGAGTGTGTGTGAGTGAGTGCGTGTGAGTGAGTGAGTGTGAGTGTGTGCGTGTGAGTGAGTGCGTGTGAGTGTGTGCGTGTGCGTGTGTGCGTGTGCGTAGGTGTGTGTGCGTGTGTGTGTGTGCGTGTGCGTGTGCGTGTGCGAGTGTGTGCGCGCGCGCGTGTGTGTGTGTGTGTGTGTTATAGTCTATTAACCAGTAAGTATCTAATGCCTATAAATAGAATATACAGTATTTACCAGTAAGCACCACTTCATTCTACATTGCATACCAATCGACACAGCTCCGGGCTGAGTTCAAAGCAGTCGTACTGAGTATTAGCTATGTCTATCACTACATTCAGTAAAATAATATTTAAACAATTTCAGCAATTTTACAAATGTAATAAATGGTTCAACTCACCCATTATTCACATTTTTCAGTATTTTAAAGTTAACTGTTTTATAGCTTTCTGAAGAATAAATTATAATTACTACTTTATGTCAAGAAGCAGGCAACGGTTGTATATTTTCATGGCAGTACAGGTAATTTATGGCTGATGTCATGGTTTGTTGTTTTCCAATTGAATCCACCAGCTTACAGCTTATATATGCAGCACGATACTCTAATTCTCATCTAGCATGCTATAAGTTGGTGATGCAGTTAATACATGGTGGCTAAAAGAATGGCAAGCAGAGATAAAGTATGGTGGTCGGAGAAGCTTCTGTCAGTTGTTTTTATTAGATAAGAGAACAGCTAGCCATTACTAATCACCTTTTCAATAAATGAAAGTTAACATGTTCTTGCTGTTGCTCTAGTAAGTATATATCTTATTTGAATGTTAGCCTGAACAGCTCAATATACAGCCCAACTGTCATTATATAAACATTGCAACTGAAATGGCCAAGTTAAGCATGGCAAAAATGAACACTCTGTGTTTCATCATTCAGTATACAAGGTATCTCTCTGGAACTTTGTCACTTCTAATCCATACATAGACATTGCTACAAAATCTAATTGACTAGCTCACAACTACTATATAACATACTGTAGCTCAACAAGTGTCTTCAAATTGATCTAAATATTTATCTTATAAAGATATCTATTCTCTATATTAAAGCAGTACTTGTACTTGACAATAAATTATTTTTCTATAATGTCATTGTAAATTAGTTATCAGGAGTTTTATTAAAATGAGAATTGCATCTATTACATTTTTTTATGTTGTTTTTTGAAAAAAAATTATACTAAGAAAAACATTACATTCCTGCAGTTTATAAAAGTAATAAAAATTCTACTAAACTTTCACATGTTTAATAACCCCAAAAAGGTCACTTTGGTTTTAGTGATTATATTAACCTACAACAATAATCAAGGACTATCTGCGTAATGTTATGAGACGGTGTATAAACATTTCATATGCTTGGTTTATATAGAGTTCTACACTTTATCATATTGTATTTACTAAATATTATTTACATAGACTTGCACATAAAATTGGCTAGTTTATTGAGCAAAATAAATATTTTTATACAAAACAAAATCGGCTGTGTTGTACATTTTAAATTTTTAAGAAAATGCAATCCACAAAACAGATATGCTTCAAAATTAATCATGTTATGAAGAGCTCAATTTTTTGCCTTGGTTCGTTTAGTAGCTGGTCTATAAGTATTAGTCTTTCTGCTGGCAGCTGCAGATGGCAAATGCACACTTTTCCTACAAATTTCCAAAGCTATTAACAAAATAATTCAATGAGTTTTATTTTAGAGCGTTTCTATTGAAACTCTTTGATGAGTCAAGTTGATACCAGCGCTGCCTTAATTTTGAGACAGCTTTTTACATAAAATAAAAATAAAGTAAAATAATTGTCTAATTTTTAATATTTTTGGCTTTCAACACAAATAAACAAATTTACATGTGTTTTTAAATCTCAGCACAAGCTTTGTGAAACCGCCACTCATTGAAACAACTCTGTCTAAATTTTTTTATGAAAAACTAAAAAAAATTACATAGCCCTAAAACTGCAATTAGACATTATAGTTCCAAAAAGCATTAACATTTCCTTGTAGGAGGCCATGCTGTACTTGCATTCATTGTTTCATCAATGCACAAGGAACATGCATGAGAAAATAATTCTAAATAACAGATATACTGTTTTGTAGAGAAGAGATACTTTACAATAACAGGAGCTGGGTATAATGCATTGAAGCGAAACACTTCAATCATATATAATAAGTTAACCCCTGCATTCTCATAACATAACACTATTTATGTATAATTAGAATTTTTAAATATTTAAGCTCCCAGTGATCAGATTCTATGGCTAATCACTATGTAAAGTCACATTTACTCAAACTATAAGATTATTTAAAATAAAAATCAGTCCCTATCAAGAAAGTTTTTGAATGTTTACTTGCTACTAGCTGCATCAGACTCATAGATGACTGTGTAACTCGCTAAACTCTTTTCATCTGCACCTGTAGTAAATTTGTAGTAAATTTGTAGTAAATTTGTAGTAAATTTGTAGTAAATTTGTAGTAAATTTGTAGTAAATTTGTAGTAAATTTGTAGTAAATTTGTAGTAAACTTGTAATAAATTTGCAGTAAATTTGTAGTAAATTTGTAGTAAATTTGTAATAAATTTGTAATAAATCTGTAGTAAATTTGTAGTGAATTTGTAGTAAATTTTAGCAAAAGTCATAAAGACATTGTACACTATAGAATTATCATTCATCATGTCATATTTTAGAAATAATAAATAGCGAATTTAAAACTATATATTTCCAGCTATCCAAACAGGACAAAGCAGAGAAAGGTGAGAATAGAATAAGTAAGAATTTAAAACTATGTATTCACTATTTCAACTAGAAAATAAATTATTGACATCTTGTAAGAACATATGAAAACAATAATATAGTAATCCACCTTCTATAATCCCGGAGTCAGCCATTTCTATAGTGTAGTTCTTATTGTCAGCTACTGTAGTCATTGCAGGATCAATAATTTCAGACTTGGCTGCCAGTCGCTACATATTAATAAAGATATGACAACTCCATGTGAGTCAAGCAAGTAATCTATACTATCAAAAAACATAATAAACAAATTATCTGAGAAAATCGTACATGTACCGAGAAATCTCTGCAGTCTTTTTATCAATATATACAGTGATGAATAATTTCATTGGTGATTAGGGCACTGCACTTATTACTCGTTGTTGCACAATACAACAGAAGGAAAACTGTTAGCAGTCAAGGAGATAACCTTAGCTATTTAGCCTAGGGCCACACTGTGCGAATTTTCGCATGCGAAAATTGAAATCACAAGTAGCAAAGGTGTCCACTGTAGCGTCAGTGATGCGTGATAAATAAAGCTTTCATTTTTAAATCGCACTCGCTTTCAATAAAACGCAATTTACTGGAATGTAGCACTAAAATAAAGAAATTGGGCTCGCTGAATAACTACCAGCCAATTAGGTGACGACGACCGAGACGATTCGCACTTGCGTTGAAAATGCTGAGCAACAAGTGCGAAGGTTTTCTCAACGCGCACAGTGGACACCTTTGCTACTTGTGATTTCAATTTTCGCATGCGAAAATACGCACAGTGTGGCCCTAGGCTTACAGCTGTATATCTGGCAAAATCAATACTATATAAAATGCATATTACAGCAGAACATTATTAGAAATTACATAGTTTATGTTTGATGTTATAATATTCTTTTAATTGTATACAACTATCTTTACATGGTTCCAAAATATTTTTTCATGTTATTTGGGCCAAAAGCATAATTTGGTGCAAAAAATGTTCACATGTTTTTAGCTGCTGTCACCAACTATTTTCCTTAACAATTTAAAGTAATTTGAAATGACATAGTAAAAGATAATATGTTATGATTTGATATATTATATGATATGATGTAATGTATAATATAATGATATAGTTCAATATGACATAAAACAACATGACAGGATATAACAGAACAACATTTGATATTACATAATATATGATATAATGCAATATAATATAACATGATATGGTATAAGATAATATTATAATATCATATTATCACTATATATGACAAAATATTATCGTAATATATGATATTATCCTATCATAATATGATATCATATTATGATAATAAAAGATATTATAGACTTTACCTGCCCCACATCAAACCTATAGAACTGTTTAGCCTTAGTCAGTTCAGAAATTACCCCCAGTCTATGCTGACACAGCCTGGCAGCACCAACCACTATAAACACCAGCAGCAGCGGTACAATAAACACTGCTATCAAATCTCGAGGAAATTCAGTAACTGAAAATAAATAAATCACTTGTGGTTTTACTAAATAAGGAGATCCTGGTATAATGTTGCATTTTGTAATTATTCCATAGCATATATATATAAAAGAAAAGAAGCCAAGTATTGATAAAGAGTGAAGTTAACTCTTATATAGTGAAACTATTGTCAGCCAGATGAAACTTACTTAATTAGTAACAAGAAAACAAGCAATACAACAACCTAAACTTAGTCAGTTGACCTATGTTGATGTTAGGAAGGGCTTTCAGTCATAATTGCTCTTTATTACTCACAGTAGTGAGAAAGCCCTTAGCTGGCTTAAGAATTTTTTCCATCATAAGTGCTTACAGGAATAGTGACTATAATGTAAAGTAATGTGAGAGTTTTATATTTGACATTTTTAAATTATAAAAAGATGTCATTAATTTTCTGACCCCCAATTCTTTACCACCTAATCTACAGAGATAGCTGACTAAGGCAGCAGAGCTTATAGAGACTCATACTGGAGAAAGAGTCTCAGACTCACCAGTTTTCACGTATTTCGAGCAGGGTGAGTCATAGTAATCGTCATCACTGTAAACTCGCAGTTTTACACAGAATGTAGAGGACGATTGCAAGGGTCCATTGCAGTAACTTGGATTTTGAGCATCACAGCTAAAATAATTTCATTTTAAACATATCAGACTTTGAGCAGTAGATATTTTTATTTGGTGTTGTTGTTAATTTAGTAGTCAACATAATCAGGTAAAATGGTTTCTTCATCCTAATCGTTCTTTTGTTTTACGCACACACAATTAGCACAGTGCACCTAACATGTTTGGTTTTACATAACACTTATCACACATCTGGTTGACATTCTAACGTACACTTAAATAATTAAAACATTTCTTAGTATATGCAGCTTTCACTTTTTTTAAGTTATTGAACTGCCATCTTTAACGACAATCAAAAACTTGTCTACAACTTTTAGCAAAACACTAACCTTTCGGTCCCAACAGTATACTGAAATCGTTTGATCGTTTGGTGTTTAACATAGCCACTATCTGTTGGAGTAATCCCTCTGCAGCTGTCTGGATGTTGGAATGGGCAAGGCGCCATTGCCTGGTAACAACCCCAAATACCAAATTTCTTGGTCTTTGCTGTGACCTAAATTGCACAATTACACTTTTTTAGGATCGTTAGTTATATATTTTTTTACACGTGATTCATCAGTTATCTCGTCTATACAAACCATGCCTGTGTAGTCATTGTATCTTTTCAATAAACAAACAATAAACAATGCTACATCTGCTTTCTGCCTATAACATGCTGGGTTAGAAGTGGTTTAGAAAAATAACTTTTATATTACCATGCATCATTGTGATATTTTAATTCAGCAATATAGTTTAAATTGGTCAGTTTATACAGTGAAAATATACCATAAATCTGTGCAAAAATCTTATTCAATAAACTTGAGTTGATGAAATTATCTGTCATGTCAATACATACTCGCGGAAGTGTTGCAGAATTACCTCTCGATATATTAATTTATAGTTAAAGCACGTATTTTGTTAGTGAATTAAATGAAAAAGAAAGTCTTTTATCCAGTACCTATATAACTATTTCTTAACATATTTTGTTGATGATTATCCATTCATAAGTGTTGTATTTCATACAATTAACACAGGCAGGAAATGACAATATCAGCAACAACAATAACAACTATTTACATATATGTATACACTTTGTTTTTATGTATTGTGGTCATTGATTGGTTCACATGGTCTGATGAATAGAGCTACTTTTACATGCAAGACATCTAATGAAACTTGCATGAAAAAGATAGCAGTAGTGCTCACTTGGGTGTAGGAGGTAAGATTCTCCACCATTTTCTTATCATAATACTCTTTTGGCAAGTAAGTTATCACGTTGCAGACTATCAACGTAAAGGCTTTCAGTTGTCCTTGAGACGATCCAAATGGCAGCGAGAGCCAAACATCCAGGTTCTTCCTAAATTCACAGCAACTCTTGAAATAAAATGATTTTCTATTAATGACCTGTATGAAAAATGAGTTTGATAGTTTGAAGATATGGTGTAGAAAGTTGATGCAATAATTTGACTTTATATTCTGTGATAAAAATATTTTTTTTGATGAAACAGAAAGCTTATAGCAATTCTAGGCACAGTGGAGTCTTTGATAGACTCTGTGCAAAACCAACATTACAACTTAATACTTTCACAATAATGCTACAACGAGTTGATTGCTTTTACCTAAACACCGGGATAGCAGTCTCAGTTTCAAACCCACCAATCAGCCGAGGGGCTCTGCTAGGAATATAAACTGGTTCTTCTGTAACCAATTGTCTGGTGGCTCTCTGGCTAGGAGTGTCTGCCCAAGATTCTAGCTAACAGAAATGCAAAACACCCACGGCTTTGTAATATAACATTTTTATTCAGCTAAATTATAAGAACTGCACATATTTATAGTAGCCATCCCAGTGAGAATTCTTGATGAAAGATTTATAAGAGGGCTATAAACCACAATTGTCTTCTAATTATAGAAAAGCAGCGATTATGACTGAATGTATAAGTTCCTAACTGTAAAATAATTTTGCCTCTACTGGGATTCGAACCCAAGACCCCTGGCTTGCAAGCAAGTGTGCTAACCATTACACCACGGGAAGCACTGGGTAAGCATAATTAATAATTTTTTATTAACATTCGAACCACTTGTCTTAGTTTAATAAACCAGTGTTGCTAATTTTCATCCACATTATATGTAACCTAGTTACTAAGTTGTGGCAAATTGAAATCATAAAATGTCTTTTAACAACCTTTCAATTATTAAAAAAAAGTTCATTTGTTATTTGGTGCTAAAATTCTAAGAAAGCTGTTAGCTGCTCGAAATACTAACTGTGAGGTTATAGAGGTGAGCGGGGAAGACTTGCAAACTGTGGTATACTATTCCATTCCTAGACACGGTGAAATGTGTCATCAACAGAGTTGTATCCGCAACTTCTAGACCTCTTATGTGAAACCCTGTGTGGAAGATCATGGATACATCAGACCATAGTTTATATCATGTTGTAGAAATATTCTCAGTTTACTCATTATTGGTGAACAAGTAAACTGACATCGCGCAAACTTTCAAAATTCAAAATCATATTAACAATTTGTAAGAATGTGAGAATTCGAAAAATAGTTGTTGGTTAAAATGTTGAAGTTTTTGGAACGAATTTTTGTCCATTCTGCTTAAATTATTGTAATATAGCATAAAATATTAGTAACAATATGTATAAACAATATATGAGTTCATAAAGAAATGCTGAAAATAAATTATAATTAGGAATTTTATGTAATAAGAATAAAGTAATACAATGAATCAATATCGTAAAAAGTTTTGAAAGCATAGAATAAACAGAAAGTGCAATGTTGAAACTGTCAGGACTATTTTCAAATTACACAACGCTCAAAACAGTGAGAAGATTGATATAGACAGACATACCCTCTGCAATCAGTTTGTAGTGAACAGTAGTGTTTTCTGATTGGGTGGCGTGAATGAAAGAGATTTTGACTTTTTCATCCACAACACTTTCCAGGTTTAAAGAATGCTGAGAATTAAGATTAGATAGAAGTTTCTAGAATACTGGTTAGCTAGAAAGTTTGAATCTGCATGCAATAGTAGAAGTCAAAGCTATACAAATGATTCAATTTTATACAAAATACCTAGCTAAGTAAGTGTCAAAAAAAGATAAAGCTGGTTTCACCAGTGATGTTTGGATAAATTTCAAAAACGTACATAAGGAACAGCTGACACACAGGAAATTACACTTCTATCCCACATTGCATCTCTCTGGCACGTCAATGTGTATGAAGTCATGTTAGGAAGCCCTGGTAGCAGGTAGAGCTGATCACACTTGTAAACTATCTGAAATAGAGTGACATATGAACAGTCATGAGTTGCCCAAAGCAACTTCTCAGTCTTTCTGTATAAAGCTAGAACTTGAGTCATGTTGTCAGGTGGTGGAGTGACATCAAGCACTGACCTTTATTGCTGCATGTCAGAATTTTATTGATATTATACAACTGCTTTCAATTCACTTTATTCATTGCTATGATATTACTGTAAAGAGGTGCATAACTCCAAAAAGTAGTATAGGTGTAAATGCGTTTAACATTCACGGACCACGTGCGGGATAATTCGAGCTATTGGGTGCGGATGTTAGACGCATTTCATGCGGGCAAAATGTTAAACGGCTAGTGCAAAGAGTAGTAAATGAATCACTCTGGGCTAGTGCGGAAAGCTGGCGAGGAGTTGGTATATAATTGGCTGATTATCATTTAGCGAATACTCTTTCTGAGTTTCACGTTCATGTTTTTAATTTCTGGCGATTGAGTTTTTCTACTTTATTTGTGTATCTCCATCATACGACCTACGGTTCCTATCATGCAAAAATAACAAGATCAAAATGTTCTGGCAAGAAAAATTGATTAACGCAGTAAGTAAATAATTCCTTTATTTATGACTTAAACTTGTTCTTTGTCATTCTGCTTCACGCTGAACTCTTTAGACGTTTGAATTGAATTTGAATCTCAGTCAGAGTCATACTGATACTCATATTCATATTGATATTGATGATCATGATGATCACTTGAAGTTGATGATAATGATATAGCCTACTACTACTAGTACTTATAGTTAATGTTATACTTATAGTTATAGATCTAGTAAAAGTATTACTATTATAGTATTAATATTATAATACTTATACTAATACTAATAGTAATGCTAATACTAATAGTAATAGTAATACTAATAGTAATACTCATTATCATCATGATTATTATTAATATTATTACTATCATTATCATTATGATAATGATTACTAGACATATTCTTATAATAATAGTAGTTCAATTCACCATTTTATGTAGGTGAAATTTTATTTGTTTCAGGTAAAAGAAAGGCCTTGTTTATGGGATAGATATAATAAAAATTACACGGATAAGAACATTAAAGCTAATAATTGGAGAGCCATCAGTGAAGAAATGGTAGAATATTCCTATTCATTTGATGGTAATACATATACCAATACTGATTATTCTATTCATTGGTTTTGTAAATTGAAGTAAAATATCAAATCTATAACATTGATAATTTATATTTTAATTATTCAGACAAAACCTGTGCTATGAAATACCGTAATATGCGGGACCACTTTATTAAACTGAGAAGAGAGCGCTTAAAACTACCTATTGGCGAAAGTCCAAATGCACTTCCGGGATGGCCTTTTTTCCGATTATTTGACTTTCTTGATGATCGGAGTAATGCAAGAAGGTCTGTATATTATTTAAGCTATGAAATTTCTAATTTTATTATAACAAAATGAATTTGCACACGATTTGATTCAATTCCAACAATGTATTTTGTAGTAGTGTAGACGTCAATGTGTCGCAAAAATGCAAAGTAAAAGAAAATGTAGTTGATACAGTGACATCAAGCAGCCGGCAGCCACCAGCAAAACGAAGAAGAAAAGAAACAACTATTAGTAAAATAGACTTAGAACTAGAAAAAGTAGAGCAAGCATTAGCAGCTGAAGATGACAAAGATGAACATGATTACTATGGAAGTAGCATCGCAAAACGATTAAGAAAGCTCACACCTCATAAAGCTGCTCTAGTAAGAGTCGAAATCGAAAAAGTTTTTTTGAATGTTGAATGTACTAGTAAAGTAGATATGTTTGATTTGTAAAAGATTACCCAAAATAAAGGAATGCTTATTATATAATTTTATAATTATATATATGGTATTATAATATATTTATAGATATACAATTATATCAATTATAATATATATGTACATATATATATATATATATATATATATATATATATATATATATATATATATATATATATATATATATATATATATATATATATATATATATATATATATATATATATATATATATATAGTATATGTATACATACGCACACACACACATTTATGTACAAATTTATACATGTTAGCTGCCTTTTCTGTCCATCTCTCGATTTACCTTCTGTTTATATGATTCTCTTGTCACGCTACTTTTCCTTCATTTCAAAAATAAAGTCAACTTGTCATGAATCTTGCTAGCTGATGCTGTAGAGCCTCTACTTTGTACGTTTACTCTAAAAATTGGCAGTTGTGCTGCACGCTAATATCATGGTCTAGAGTTTCTATCTTGGCGCACTGGGTCTGCGTACTCATGTGGACAATATATTTTCTCATCAGTGTTTTGGAGGAAGTATTGTGGTGGCTCGTGGAGCTACCAGCAGCACAATACGCAGGGTCGCGTAATTGACCCGGAACAATGACAGCCAATTAGCGACTTTAGTAGTTAGTAGCAGTAGTAGTTTTCCCGCTGTTAGTCAGTCGAAGTTAGAGTGTTGAATAATCTAGATGTGTAGAATTACTGAATGTATTGGTATAGTTTTTGTAATACGTTCTTGTGCTTAAAATATATACTCGTTCACTCGACTTATCCTGGTGAAGTTCTCTAGCAAGTAATTAGACTC
Organism: Bugula neritina; assembly: GCA_964035545.1. Taxonomy (NCBI): domain Eukaryota; kingdom Metazoa; phylum Bryozoa; class Gymnolaemata; order Cheilostomatida; family Bugulidae; genus Bugula; species Bugula neritina. The sequence goes on from OZ037773.1 coordinate 2,686,558, forward strand.
TCTGGATTGCATATCAACCCAAATACTAAAAATCATAACAGTATTATGAAACACGCTATTGTTGCTTTGAAATATCAGCAATGATGGATGTAATCAGTATTATCCAGCACTAAGTTAGTAACTCTAAATATGTATACTTATTACCTACACACAGAGTTATAAATATTGCAACCCATGCATAAAAGGAAAGTAGCTTGCCAACTGCTCAACGCAAGACTTACCAAAAGTGTTTTCAATAACTCTTATTGTCCTGTCAAGTCTGCAGTTAAATATCCTTTAGTTGTCATTACTGATATTTCATCCTGGTTAAGTCTCATAAGAAATTCTCTGAGAGAGAACAAGTGTACTGTAAAGCCCGATTAAGTTTATTTCTTTTTTATTTTATTGGGTAAATGTTGTGTTGTCTTTTAATCTTCTTAGCAAGATAGTTTCTTGTAAGTACAAGCAGTCTTCTGATCTTATTGTTGCAGCATGTGTAACCATGGAAACAAAGTGAGAAGGCAAGCCGTAATGTTAAACTTGAACATAAATACCATTAGCTCTGTACTCGCAAACAACGCACTGCGCCTTGTAGGCCAGTGTGGCAACGAATTTTCAAGAATTTGGATCCGGACTAGGGAAAATTTGTGCGATATGGCCTTGCGCTCACTATTTCTGTGGTAACCCGCCCCCCAAACTAAAAGCATGTTTCAAAGACTAAGATCTATCATCTCTTGCCATGCTTGAAAACTGGGCCGAGGGCTCAGAAAACTGTACAAAAGAAATCTCAATCTTCTCATGATCTGCATTGACCCCAGTCAAATCTGACGCAATGACTTAGCAAAGATTAGCACGAGCTACTAAAATTTACCTCACAAGTTACCAACTATTGCTGTTTTAGTCATTGCAAAAATAATTCTAGCAGTAATTGTAAACTGATATGTAAAATGCTTACTGTGTCACCTATTCTGAAGCCCATCACCTGTCTTGTGGTATGGTTTGCTAGTCCTGGGTCTGGGCAGATAGTCTCTGAAGGGGATAAAAGAGTGTATGACAAATGACATATGGTAAAACACAAAAGCCTACCGCATTTTATAAACTATTATCTAATCACAATATGACATACTTTCAATTAGTTTATTAAGTTTACAAATACAAATTTCATAATGAATTTATAAGCAGAAGTGGTTTGCAGAAGCTTGAAAGATTTTGCTGGTCTAGGCAGGCAATTGCTTTTAGAACTGTAAATGAAACTTTCGAAAGGAAATCGAAAGTATTGAAATAAGTTATAAAAATGAAAAATGCCTGAAAGATTGTATTTGACAAAAAACTATAAACATATGTTTCTAGACTATGGGTTTGAATCCAAGAAAGGACACTTAGATTAGGCATCCAGCCATAATTTCGTCTTTGCAACAGCAGGTAAAATAATGTAATCTGCATTATAAGGGAGTACTCTCACCTACAGGGCTTTTCACAAGCTTTGAGACTTTAAACATACTCAGGTTTGTCAGCATCAGACAAACACCCACAACCTTGTGTTTTCATGCATAAGTAAATTGTTATAGCTCATTTAATTGCAAGCAAACACTTTGCTACTATCTTATATATGTAGAATGAGTACCTGAGCAATTAGCTGGGGAACCAGACCACGTGAGGTTGGGCATACACTCTATCTCCACAACTGTTTTGTAGTTGCTGTAGTCTATTGTGTTTTCTGCACATAAATATAGAATTTTATCTCCAATCTTTCGATTTTTCAGTTCCGTATGAACTTTGACATTAGTTGCAGAAGGTGGTGGGGCACAGTGAACAACTAAAGGAGATGATAACTTCAAAGATTTTAATAACTGTACTGATGGTTTTATAAACTTGGCAAAATAGTGATATAACAAATAAATAAAAGCCTAAAATTTGATGAGCATTGAATATAACCAAAAATTTACTCCACTTTATAATTCTTGCACTTTTAGCATTTTTTTATTGAAAATTTAAAATATTTTTGATAAACATACAATTGCATAGACTTATACATGTGCTCTTGTAGCTCCAGACTTTTGGCAATTTACATTCATATATCTAATAAGAAAACATATAAATTTATAAATAGTTTAGGCCTTTCAAAAGCTTGTTTTCATACATTAAAATCAAATGGTAATATAATTTATGGAAACGAAAATATTTTACGCTGGCTGCGTTAAATTTCTTTCTTATTTTACAACATTGCTTAAACAGTGGAGTTGTCTTTTCGCTCACCTACACATGGCTTATATTCCAGCAGCAACCATCTGTTGTTTTCTATGCACTGTGCCTGCTGTAGCCTCTGATCAAAAACACCGTCGAGAAAGTAAGATTTATCACAACTCAGAGTTACAACTTCCCCTATTGGTACAGGAAGTTGGCCGACCACGGCTGAGTTCGGTGGCAAATCACTAGTCATTATACTGCACTCTTTTTCTAAATTACATGCACAAATCTTTAAAAGTTCCAATTTTAGTAATGCAGTGTTGAGTTTACCCAGTATTCCTTGTGGTGTAACGGTAATTAGCACACTGCTTGCAAACCGGAGGTCTCGGGTTTGAATCCAAGTGGGGGCATCACGGGAAATACCAGATGAACTCAACACCACTAGTAAAATTTAATCATTATGTTGTTTTGTTAATTCTTATTAAATTATAACACATATAGTAAACATAATTATTTATAATCACGGAGCATCTCTATACTGATTGCAATTGACTTAAATCACTCATTTTAGTTTTGTAATTTGAAAACCTCAAAAAAGACACTAAGTGATATATTGATATAATTACCAACACATTTAGCATCTCGCTGATCAAATGTGCCATCAGACTGACAAGTTAAAGTGAACTCAGAGGACTGCTTGTAATGATGGTCAGGTAGACAGTTGAATATGACTTTGTCTAGATAATATACCAGCTGTGGTTGTCTTCTCTCTTCTGTAATAGTTGACAGGTAGACAGTTCTGCTCCACACAGCATTCTCTATCTCTGGAACCTTACCACAGCTTGTCTCTGTGGACAAATATTCTAGTTAATAACATGAGTCGAGATAGATAAGTAAGTCAAGATAATTATAGTCAAACCAGGGTGTCAATATAGGTCAAATGAGTCGAGGTGTCAATATAGGTCAAATGAGTCAGGGTGTCAACATACGTAGGTCAAATGAGTCAGGGTGTCAACATATGTAGGTCAATGAGTCAGAGTGTCAACACAAGGTCAAGTAAGTTAATCATAGGTTCATATAGTTGGCATGTCTATTTTGTAGCAACGTCAGATGAGCTATGTCAACCAAAGTACAAAAAGTCTTGGTATGAATAAAGTGTAAGTTGTTAACAGTGTTGATTTATTTCTTAATAATGTGAAGCATATAAAATCAAACTTTTTTAGAATTTTTGGATTAAAAAATTAGTGCAATATGTAACACATTCTTTATTATTGGTTGGGTTCGAGCCGAAAAAAGTTATAAGCAAATTATCACATTTCCGCCAGACTTCACTACACTTGCCTTCACAATCATGTATTTCATCATCCACCCAGTCACCCCAGTCATTACAAAATACTTTCTTAATGTTGGAGTTGCTCTCTCGAAACATTGTCCCTGTTCTGTTGCAGACTCTGTAGACGTAGAAGTCAGAGAAGTACTCTGTTACCAAGTCGTAACTTAAAACATGCGAATCTGCTCCAGGGGTGGTCTTGATATCTCTGGTATAGCATGCCACCGCTATACGTAAACGTAGAGATATGGATTTGTGGAAACACGGTAAATGGTAATAAATATACAAATGTGAAATGCACATGTATTAATAGTCTGTATGAAAATATTACTGCATAGTTTATTTAGGCATGCACTTAATTTCCGAAAGTTAATTCAAAGATTTAAACTGGCCATATTACTGATTAAATTAGGAGTAGTAAATTGTATTTCCATGTATATGTGAGGTGTAAACAACAGAAAAACATGGCAGCTAAATAATTATCTGTGACTATTTACACAGCAAAATATTATAATCTATTTACTACATATTTGCTATCATCTTTAGTATAGAGAGGAGCTGATTGCAACGTCACATCAGTTAATATCAAACTGATAAACAGCATGTCAGATTCAATCACATTATTTTCATGCAAGTTCTATGCGAATGTATAGTAAAAATTATTTTGAATAATGTAAATATGAGCAAACCATTTGCCATGCATGAACACACTGAGCACGTGTACAAGATTTCACCTAAGCAAACTGGGGGTTGACGACTCCAGCTGCCATCAGAGAGACAATATGCTAGCTTGTTCTCTATTATCTGCTTTCTGTAGCCGTAACTGCAAGAGAAGCGCAGCATCGCTCCCGGGACCACGGCACCAGTCGGTGTGGGGATGATGGAAACATTCAAGCTGATTGCTATAAGTAATCATATAACAGTCTGTTAATTGCATGATGTGAACAAAGCATTGTATTACGCAATTAAGGAGTCAGCAACAGCTTGTTAAATTAGGTCAAACTTAATAAAAATAGGTTACATTATTATTGTAATATGATAGATATAAACAAAAAAAACTAATACACTTTCAGTCTTACTAGTATTCTTGGTGATTTAATGACTGAACAAATCATTTATAAACAATTCTAAATAAGCATTCAAATAGAGCATAAGAAAGAAATACATACGGTAGTCAGTTTTTTTCAAAAACTTGTTATCATTATTAAGCTGACTAATATGTAAGCATAGGCCATAGAGAATATAGCAGAATATATTTCATAGCTTGAAGTTATTTGTAGAGTTGTGTGCACTTGCCGGGAGATTTGCAGCAGTTTTGCGTTTGCAGACGACTTTCTACACAAGCAGCGGACAAGTGACCACTGCTGTAGCATTCTCTGGTCCTCAGTCTAGTGAATGAAGATGAGCAGGTTGACCAGGACGTCCAGTCTGTCCAGGAACTGACTGTAACCAACCAGACTATACATTAGGAATTTTAGTCTGCTCAACAAATGTTGTAGTTCGCAGTCTAATAGAAACTTGGCTATTCGGAGAGTATTATACGAATCTTTTAGAGAAGTTGAGTTTTGAAGAAGTTTATAGTAAAAAGGCATAGTTAAAATTGAACTTTGTGTTTACATTTAGAATATTTTAAAACTAGGTTAATTATTCATATTTTATTAAGTTTATAGCATCAAATTACACTGTAGGTGTTCCAAAAATAGTTATTACATTACTTAATAAATATACACTTTTACTAGATATGCAATTTAAATATTACTTTAAACATGGTTAATCAATATTAGTATTTTAAAGCCAGTTATCTAGCCACTGAGCAAGACAGAGTGAATATAGGTGAAGATAAATAAAGATTTCAAAATTAGTTATCAAATCAGCAAGTAATTTTAAAAATAAATGAGTTATAAATAGTTTGTAAGCAAGTTTCATGAAACAGCAATGAAAGTTCAATCGATGTTCAAATAAAAAACAGATCAATTTTTTACTTACATGAGTTTGTATTTTCTTGTTGGCAAATAGCCCCAGTGTTAGCAGAGGTGACATTGCATTTGTGGGTGGTCCACTGATCTGCCCCAGATACTTGTAGACACTGGCCTTTCTCAAAGTGAGAGATGGCGGGAAGGTTAATGAACTGTACGTATGTGCCATCACCATGGCCAAAGAAATTAGCTCTGCTATCAACTTGAAACGCAAACAAGATGTTAGCAATAATTCGCCATGAAAACAAATTCAATTATTAAGGATCTTTCTTTTAAACTAAAATAAAATATATTCCGTTTTAGCTATAACACACGCAATCCCTTTTCATATGGTAACAGCTGCAGCTCAACATACTGTATATGCAAATAGTAAAACTAATGAAACAGCAATAAAGATACTTTCTTTACTGTAATTTTTCAAGTTAATTATAATTGTATCTATTTGAGAGTACAGTCAAAAGAATCCAGCATTAAACAATATGTAAATTAAATGCACTAGGTGTCATTGAAGGTTACAGGCTTTGATTATAATATAACTAACATCTACTTAGTAACGGTATATTACAACCGTAATTATTTAGAGAGCACCCTGTGACATATGCGTCACATTAAGATATTTTGGTAAGCATAAAGCTGTGCACATATTGTAAAACTGTATTATTTATTGCAACAAGGTATGTACATCAAAGAAAGGTATTATTTAGCTTTAAATTATGTATTTATTAAAAAAACTTATGTTTAATATTCATCTAATGTAAAAAAAAATTACCTCAAGTCTCCAAATTTTATATACTAAATTTATGTGTTATCTAAAGTTGAGTAGACAAACTTAGATTATGAAGATAGATGTTACATATAAAACTTTTGTGAAATACTAAAAGTTGTTATACATACAGACACCTGAAATCCAATAAACATCCCTGCCAGAAGAAAGAGATGTGATTTGAGAGTTGATAAACTTGTTTCCCTCTGAGTCATCAATTCTGGCCAGGGAAGCTGCCATGTTTTGACAGGACTTGACAGCGTCAGCATAAGTAGCTTGCAGCTCCTGGACAATGCTGTAGCAGGTGCTTGATGATGGCTCATACAGCCAGTCAACTTCTGTTACTTTTGTTTTCTGAAACAAGGATTCACAGCCAGAACTAAAATCTATCTCTTTCATGACTTTGTTTTAAAGTTTACTGCTTGGAAATTTTATAACATCAAGTTTCTAGCTCTTTCATAAGCTTGCATGACCTATAAGATTATAGCATATGTTATGTTTCACCAAATTTGGTAAAACAAAGTTGATGATTTATTCACAAATATATAGAGTAAATTGATTTATTTGAATTAATAAAATTTAATATCTTTTAAAAGCTAGCTAATTATGCATTAGGTAGGTGCATATAGGCTATATTATTTAAATTTTGTAAAAACTACTCGCTGCGAAAAGTTTAGCATTACTAGAGTCATAAATTATGTTTAACAAGAAAACATGCAATCATTTCAGAAAACGTCTCCTACAGCTAAAAGTCTTTCTTGGGATTTTAAGCTTTTGAAACCTACAAACTCACACATTCACATGATTCTGAGCCTAATTTTATATTTAAAGCAAATAAAAAAAATTGATGGTGTGCTTATATAGTACTGTTTTACTACACCATTTATTTTAACATGTTCAAATTGATGACTCAATTGAAAAAAAGCTTTTTAAAAGTTTTCATAATTGTTTTCAAATACACACAGCTGCAGTGTTTTGCTCAAGAAGTATATTGATATATTGCTGTCTTCTTGCATTTGTAACAGAGCTTACACAAAACAAATGTTGTACAAACCGTACTGTGACAATTGCCTTCTAGCAGACGTTTCAGTGATGGTTGCCAGCCTTTCTCTGTGCAGAATATAACATCTGGCTTGTCTGGGGTAGAGTTTTCACTATTCTCATTTTTACAGGAGAGGATTAGAGTGTCCCCCACAGTATACACCTCACTTTCAGAACTAGAGGCTAAGATTTTGTACGAGTCTGGTAGGTCACAGGCAATCGGGCATTCTGAAAAAAATCCAAAAAAAAATTTTTAAACCAGCTTAAAAAACCCGCCCTTCTCACAATGATAAGGATTTCAAATACATCTTCACGCGAATTTTACCTATTAAACAGAATAATCACTTTTATTTATTTCAACCATAAATTACTTCATTGGCAAAATTTGTTAGAATTACTTATTGCTATAATCAGTAGTTGTCTTCACCTGCACTGTGGGCCATCTTACTGCATTTTGTCACATCCCATTTACCATTTCTACATATTACGTCCATGTTTCCAACTTGATGGTCCAAAGTTGTACAGTTAACAGTTTGCTTGACTACAAATAAATTGCCAGTAATTGTAATAGTATGCAGATGCTGTTTTATTTCTAGCTTCTAAACTTGAAGCTGCAAAATACATTAAATACAATAATATTTCTACAAATCCAAAACAAATTTTATTAAAAATTTTATAGTCATATTTGTTTAAAAGAAACATTTTAGATTCTCTTAGGTTTCGTGGAACATGTTAAGCGGTTTATATGTAGCACTGCAAATTTCATGAATATATTTAATAGATAGAATGTCTGTGCAATAATTATATTATTCCAAAACCTATAGACAACATAAAAAGTATTTCATAGGGTTTGTTGTAATGCAGAAAATTTCTTTTTGATGTTAAAGTATTCTAGTTATAATTTATTTAAAATAAATAATTTAATTTTGAACTTTTTATTTAATTTTATCTGAAATTGCCATAATAGCATACTCACTGTTAAAGTTCAAGTCTCCAAGTGCTTCTAGCTCATTTATCTTGACTCCATAATCTAGAAGGTCACTCAGAGAGCAGCATACACTGCTCTTTGACTCATCACACACCGAGTTTGTAACACATCCTGGGTATATAACTTCCCTACAGCTGGCAACCTGCGGGCACCCCACCCAAATGCCAGAAAACAACTGTGGCTGTGGCAAGTGAGTGCTGTCAGCATTATCTTCTACAAAAATATAAAAAATCTCATGCAAGTTTACAGTCACCATATCCCTGTAAGACAACTTCTGATGGAATGGCTGTTTGTTAAATGGGGCTAAGGACTTATATTCAGAAGAGGCACAGGAGCAATTATAACTGGATGCTCTTCATAACATCACCACTCACTTTTGTTGGGCTTGAGCCCATGACCTTATGTTTACTAGGCAAATAAGGCTATGTAACAATTAAAATGCATGGTTGTCAAAATAAGTGTTGACTATAAAACTAAAACAATTTTTTTAAATATACATCTCTCTTACTTTTATTTAATTTTTAATGGCTGTATTAGATTAAATGAAACTATTAACAAAAAGTTTGACCTCATTTTTTGATAACATTGATTACTAAAAAGTTTTGGAATAATAAACGCTATAAAAAGCATTTTGTGAGACATGCAATTAGTAGAACTATAATCATAGGCTATTATAAACAATAAAAAAAGAAAATAAAGTATATCATACCAGAGTCTTCCTCGCAAACAGGCATAGCAGCAGGATTGGATGAGTCGAAGCTGATTAGCCACACGGAATGCCGGAGGTGGTAGTAGAGTGAGGAGTTGGTGAAGAGCATTTTTAGCCGTTTGATATTGTAATGGTGAGATTTTGGATTTAGACTCTACAGGACCGATATTGCATAGAAATTATTCTCTCGTCTCCCTAACACATGTTATTGCAAAGCAAAACATATGTGAATGCAGTTCTACTGCACTTGATTGGTAACAGTTATAATAGGAATTTTGGATTACACAGTAAACAATAAATAGGCTCTAATAACTTAAAGTTCAATTGCACAAAGTAACTCAGCAATAAGAAAATAATTGAACTGAAAACATACAAAACACTAGAAAAACTTATAGCTGAAGAAAGTTTGATAAACTTACGCTAATGATAACAGGGTCTATAAGCACATTTGAATTACTAATACAATAATTTGACATCCACTTCAATTTGTTCTAAATCCTATACAACTGTTTAAAAACATACTTTTGTTTATAAAAAAAGTTATTGAAGATTATTTATATAAATCTGGAAAAACCGAAGAAACAGAAGGAAAAACTGTTAGAGAAAATTAAATTGTCCTATTTACCTACCAACATATAGCCATATGTAGCTGTTTGCATCAGACTTGAAAGGGTTTAGCAATTCTAGCACGCTGTCCAACTCTGCCTCTGATTTCGCAGTAAAGAGACGTGCTCTATGCTGCTTGCAAGTCAATAAAGCCTTTTCCATGGTCATCAGCTCTTGTGAGCCAATGAAGAAACAGCGGCAGCCGTGTACACAAAACCGAGGGGTTTTTCCACCATCAACAACTACTGGTTTTAAAGTGAAGTCCGGGTTTGCCAAACAGTTTCCTGGGAGAGCCAAAAAAATACCAATAGCTCTAACACTTATAAGTACTTTAAAATAAATTAGGGTCATTTAGCTTAATTTAGTACACACTAATTATCTCTAGTTTTTAGCTGTTTTTCACAGTTTAGCTGCTAATGTATGTAGTTTCTTGCATTAGACTGACAATTTTAATTTTAACAAATACAGCTGAATAAGCAAAGTTTTTCTTTTTAATTTTGCTTATTTTTTATGTTTTACCCTAGTTTTTTAGTTAACTAGAGATATATAATTAGGTAAAATGACCCTTTAGTAATTAACTACAGGTTTTTAGCGAAACGTTTACTAGCTTTAAAAATGTCAAAATATTTGCATTTATTTCTATTCAAGCTTTTATCTTTGTTTATAAATGACATGCAGAGAAAAAGATACTTTAGACTGAGAGCACAAATTCTACCTGCTTCGCACTTTTGTTTGAGGAGACAATGATCTTGCTCTGAGCACTTCCGTCTGCAAATTGTGGTTCCTGAAGAAATCTCAACACACTGTTGGTCAGGGGGACAGTTGAAGAGGCCCGAACGACATCTGAGGACGCAGAAACAACATTTATAGCAAACATCAAGAGACAGAACAAATTGGGAAAGCAACACACACCTAGTATGAGTTGAACCTTGAAGCATATTACATTACCAAATTAAGCATCAATAAAAAACCTGTTTAGTTTTGTTTTATATAACAACATGAAACTATTGAGCTACACGTGTATAGTAGCATCTTCAACCTTTCTTAGTAACCTAGATTTCCCACATTAATAAGCTGAATCTCCAATAAAATGTTTTAGTGAACATGATAAATCATGGAAATAGAATTTATATAAGACATTGGAAAACTATTACTATTCTTTCTATTTCTTCAAAACGTTTTTTCAGTATTTTTTCATATAGATTTCAATTGCATACGCAGTGGTGCACTGGTTGAGTTCAGGATCACATGCTAAAGGAATGTTAGGATGGCAGTCTAAGCTTTTTCCAGGTTTACAGAATCCTGGACAGTCTGTATGGTCAGTACATTCTGCAAATAGTGACATCCTACATAGATATAGTTTTTATTATTGTTTAACTTTCTCTAAATTAATACATTATATACTTTAAAAGAATAGTAATTGCTGGTATAAAACACCATGGTTTAATAAATAGAGATCTGCTATAAAATTTTGATCCAATCAACCTTCTGCCAAAAACAAAGTTTGAACCAAGTTGAAATGTCACTGTAAATAACCACACTGTTTGCAGCATGAATATGCATTAACAAAAATGTATTAAGGTGCCCTTTTCTTATTTTCAGTAACATAATATAATGCAGCATATTTGTTCAAAAAAGTATAACCAGTCATTTCAAAGTTAGTTGTAAATAATTATTGCATCTATAATATAGTCTGTGGCATGCTTGCATAAAACTTATGTATGAATTTTACTCAATTGTTAACATTGCAGTATCATAATTTTGTTGACTTTAGGTAAAAAGGGCACAGGTAAAAATTTCAAAGGTAAAAATGGAACAGGCAGTAATAACACAGGTAATAATGACACAAATTGAAAAGTAGGTAAAAATGACACAACTGCAGTTAACTTTTCCCTAATTCCCAAACGCTAAATTCAAACCCCCAACCCAAGCTTAAACCCCTCATACCAAATCCCCAAACTCCCACCCCAAACCCTAATAACAAATTTGTGCCAGTTTTACCTAATTTTCCATTTGTGCTATTATTACCTGTTACTTTCACTGACCACCGATATTGTTAGTAAACAAATAAAATAAACTGTTTGATTTATGTCAAACACTTACTGTTTTGGTAAAATGCTGTCTGCACGCTTACTATGAAATTTTTTCCACCTAAAATCATATTCCCTGTTTCTGGTAGCATCATCACTGATCTCAAGCCTTGGAGATGGCAGGTAAAAAAATTGGCTGTGTTTTTAAAAGATGGCGTTGCGATGTTCACAAGTTTTGTTGCCCCGCACAAAGATGTGACTCCGTTTTCCTTGATATTGTAAAGTCGCACAACTTGATCAATATGATCAGTGGCTATCAACATGTCATTGCTATACCAAAAGGCATCATAAATATCGTTATAACCGCTGCCTTGAAGTGTTCCATCAACTGTGTAGTTTGCAACTCTGTTTCCAAGCACTTCCAGACTTTGACCAGTTGCCAAATCAATTTCCACCAAACTGTTTGCGAAAGTAAATAATTTGTTTCGAAGATCGTTAGTAAATATAACTTTACAGGCGGGGCATGCACCTATCAGTGAAGTAGTGTTTGTAGCAAAGTTTACTATCCGCAAAACATGTTTGTCAACAAATTCGGAAATAACAAGTGTGGTAGCCGTTAGCAAGACTCCTGATAATATTTGAGTAAACTGAGTTTGACCAAAGGCACCATTTACATACCCGCCATCGGCGCACTTTCCAACTAACGTAGCCACGACTCCCGATCTACGGTTTGCATGGCGAATACAATGCGCTTCTAAAATATATAGACGGTAGAACTCGGGCTGCACCATGTCAACAATCTGTTTGAATCGGGCATCAGCTGTGACACCATCAATTGGCTTATCCGTTGAGAACCGACTGCCATAAATGTATCTAGGTACATTTTCACCTAATTTTAAATTTCCAACTGCCTTAGAATTTGCAAAGAGGATTTTTCCACGGCGATAGGAATCTCTCTGTATTGACACAATGTCTTCTGAAGGGTCATAAAACTGCTGATTAATTGACTGAAAATGTAGGCTACAAAAAAAAACATACACCCTGAATAATCAATTAAGAAAATAGTACTCCCAATAGTAATATGATGTAGTATAACATTAATACAACAGTGACAACATATTATAATGATGAAGATGTAATATAGTAACAAATTAATACAATGTAACTGTTGATTTAGGGTAAACTCTCTTACTAACACACTGCTCATGCTCACAACATTTCTAGGCCTCTAGCTCATTTCAGCGAAATAAATTATCTAACCGAATCTCTAACTTACAATTTCCTCTCCTACTATTTCATTCCAATAAGACACTCAACAAAACATTATGTTCTGTTTTATCTTCAAGCTTGGGTTTGTTGATATATACTGAGAAAAAATTGATAGCAAATAATTTGCACAGATGGGAAAAGAAAGTTGTTTGGTGCAAATCTCATTACCATTAGCAGGATGAACTTGAATACTTAAAAACTTTCTTGTAGTAACTTCGGTTTCACAATTCTTTATTTCAATCAATTATGCAATATTAGGAATTGGGTGACAATTCAAAATGAACTTATTTATACTACATGCAATAAGATCATGGGAAAATGCTCGTACAAATAACTATTCAAGTTTCATTCCTATTGCCAAGGTATTGCATGTTGCAGGTAATTCTACAAACAGCAAACTCTGTTTAATGTAGCAAAATCCTTACTTTTCCCACCCTATTGATAAATTACTTGTGAATAAATGGTGCCTTATTGTTGCAAAAAAATGTTCTAACCAAGTCTAAAATAATTTTTATGAGAAAGAAACTTTCGCTATTATTGCTAAATGTTCTGATATACAGACAAATCAATTTTTCGTACCACCAATAAATTTAGTTTTGCTGTTAATTTGACCTTACCTGTGAACTTGTGTTTTAATCACCAATCCAAAGTATATACTATGCATTATGATCGTGTGCAGCATCTGCAATATACAATCACAAAACAAATCTTTATGCTTGAAACATAAAAAATCTTTGTTTAACCGACTGAATCTTTAAGGCAAGAATAACAACCATCTATATACTCTATAGTGTGGCAGTTTGACCAACTTTCATTCAAGAAATTGTCATTCTATTTTAAGACTGAACGACTGATAATTTTATAGCAAAGTTTTGAATCTCACAAATTCTTTCAAACAACACAATACTATCCTAAATTTTTTTTTAATACATATGTTTGAAAACTTATTAGTGCTTTATTAAAAAATTAAATGAATATAAATGAAGCAACTACAAGCTTCTATAAGATATGTTCATTATAAAGTTATTTTTTGCCTAGAAACATGGGTTATTAAAACAAAAAGATAGTATGAGAATTTCACAAATATGTCGTCTTACCAAAATATGTAGCCACTTTGTGATAACAGACATTTATATCCTTCTTCTTATTTTCAAACTCATTTCTTTTTGCACAAAAATTCATTACTCCACTCATTCACCGATTCATGATTGTCAGTAATTAGTAACTGTACAACAGTGACTGTAATTCTCACATTTGATTATGTCATCAAAACATTGTTATTCAGAAAGTTTTCATGTATAGACGTTATGATGAGCACAACATTGGTATTGAAGTGATTAAATATGTGTAACAATTTTAAAGTTTATTAAAGCTGATATATTTAAAAAAAAATCTAAGCAAACTTTTACATTGGTAGAATAATTATATTGAAAAAACCTAAATTATGGTGTCAGGTTTGCGTAGTAAAAGCAATATCTTTATTAAGTTTATATTGTAGAGAGTGTTTTATTGCAGTTCCAAATTTGATAACCTAATCTCAAAGTTTTGCAGTTCAAGTTTGTTAAAAATCTGCAATAAGTGTGTCATACACAAAAAATTACTGAAGTATCGATTTATTACATAGTAATATAAAGCCAAGACATAAACAAAAAACCAGTTATTATTTACTAACACATTTTCAAGCATCATGATATTGTGGAGCTTTATAATAATATTTATTATTAACTATTATATATATGTATTGTAGGTTCAGCAAAGACCGAGCAGCTGTGGTCTAGGGGTTAGAGCGTTTGCCTAGCAAACATGAGGTCATGGGTTCGAGCCCGGACAAAGGCCATTGGTAATGTTAGGAAGTGCATTCAGTCATAATTGCTCCTGTACCTCATTTAAATAAGTCCTTAGCTCGCTTTAACAAAAACCTTTTCCATCACAAGGATAGAAACGATAAACTTGCGTGAGATTTTTTTATAAGTTCAGCAAAAAAGAAAAACGATATAGTGACCAATTTACATTAGAAATATTGACGACTTGACACATACGAAACATAAGATTACTCCTGAAATTGAGGCACCAGTTAGCCATGGGTATCAACATTAATAAGAAAATGCCTGTTTAGGGTTAGGCCACCAGGGTCCTCGTACTTGTATAGAGAACTTGGCTTTATTATTCGGAGATTTGAATTTTATAGCCAGTAAACTCGGGTACAGGTCTCTGGCATTTGAGTAGAGTTTCTAGCTCATGTTAACTGGTTCCATTATGAGAATGAATGCTAGTATGAATGGATTTTTGGTTGACATTCAAATGAACTTACAGTATGGTTGTGGTTTCAAACATAGAATAAAAATCTATCGGAATAATGAGATGCTTGGAAGCATAGTGATTGTTACAGATCACATTGCTGTAGATTTGCTCATCACTATTATTTTTAGGAGGAGAAGTAGGAGAAGTCATTGAGTAGAAATGTCTCTTCCTAGCTGATGATGTACTAACAATATATATAGTAAAATGTTCACTGCTATAACAGTAGTTCAGTATCTACCAGTTCTGATTTAAGTTTCGCACAAGCTATCTCGGCTGTTGTAAAGATAACTCCTGTAATTCAAACAATAGACTTGTAGGTTTCACTTGTAGGACTGTCTATTCTTAAATGAATCTGCTAAAACCTCAGTTAACATCAGTAGGAATTAAACAAAGCAGTTATAGTTCCTACTTTTAGATTTTCCCAGTTTTTAATGAAAGGACAACTGCTATTCATCAGCACATATGATAGTTTGTTGCATATACTACTTGTAAGGTCTATGTTTTAAAAACTGATTCTGAAAATCAATTTAGATCTTACAGAGATTAAAGTGCTAATTGCTCATTGTTAATTGCATGTTGATAATTGCTAATTATCCTAGTTACTTTATTTCAGGATGGGAAAAAAGTCTGGGAAGAAATTCAAAACAATAACTCACATAGATTTAAAGCTAACAGATTGTGGTAGCCTACTGAGGCTGAGTACTTCTCATTTACATTCAGTATAGAGCATATATGCTAGCTTTATGCGATAAGTTTATATGAATTTGCTTTTTTATTAATAACTCATTATTTTCATTTTATATGTGCCTTTCTGTATTATCTATATAGCATTATTTAAAGAAAAATATTCATAGATACCTAAAATCTACAATTTTTTATATTTTCAATTTTTTTTTTTAATTATCAATGATCATAATATATTTTTGATATTTATTATAGTTGCACCACCTTACTTGTTTTAGTTAACATATTAAATTATCAAGCAAATGTTGCCTATTTTATGAAAATCTAACTACATATAAATATTTTGCCCCAGGTAATAGAATAGTAACAAATAAACCTAACAATTGAGTCTGTTTTAAAATGTTGCTTTATATTATATATATATATATATATATATATATATATATATATATATATATATATATATATATATATATATATATATATATATATATATATATATATATATATGTTTTTTCTTGAACTAATTTTCAAAAAAATTAATTTGCAAGCTTACTTTGTGAGACTATAGCTAGACATCTACATTTTTAAAACCAATAACTTCAACAATAAGATACATAAAGCTATAAATATTTTTTAAATTGAGAAAGGTTATACACTAATATTACCATTATTGTATAAAATGAATTTGTTTTCTGTTTAAATACTATTGAATATATATAGGAAATCTATTTCACACTCTCAAAAACTTTACCAGTCAGTTAGTATTTTAAAAGCAGAAAATTAAACATCAATTTCACAAAATTAAGATACTGTATTGGTTACAATAACTGTTGAAAAAATTTTATATAGCAGAAAGAAAAAGAAGGAAGGAGTAAAAGTAAAAGTGGTTAGAGTTATATATCACATCATCGACCGGTTGGTTGCTCTGGCTCAACTATTACTAAACCCCTAGGCTGTTGTTGTGATGGCAAAGTAGTAGAAAGGGTAGTAATGGTTGTCAAATTTTCTTTGTTTTCCTGAAACAACAAACAGCATCTTTTAAAACTTTTCATAAAATTTCGAAAATTGACATTATAGCAATAAAACATTAAAGTTAGCACATTTACAACTTTGAATATTAGCTAACAATGCAAGTAATCTCTTGCTATTTGTGTGTTTTATGCAGTCAAAATTTGCAAGAATACTACAAAGTGAAATACTTTTTATAAATTTTGCTATATTGTTAGCAGCCATACATTTAATAAAATTGATGTGTTTTTAACTATAAGTCAAGTGTTGGGTGAAAAAAAGGAGATATTAAAATTTTAAAAAGAAATAATTATTGATTTTTTTCACAGGATGGAATTTTTATCTTTCATAAACTGTTAGGAAGCAAGTTTGGTTTACAGCACTATAAACCTGCCCTACTTTTTGTATACTAGTGCTGCTATAAACTTTTTCTTACATTAATTGCAGTTTGTGGAATAGAGTATTTCATTTTGTTAAAAGCAGTTGAAATTAGTTGCAGTTTGCATATTTTTATCCTGCAATGAATTATATATTATGTTGAATTAGTGCAAAATGTAGTCACAGTAAGCTAATTTTTTTGTTTGATTTATCAAAAGATATGATGCAATGCTGTGCAGTTCAAAGTAACTTGTTATATAAAAAGTTTTATACAATGTTGAAATAAACGAATCACCTGTGACCGAATGTAAGCATATTTTAGGTGGCCGGAGGCAGGACAAGGACTATCAGCAGAAAAATTTGAAGAGTAGATAAAGCATTTAGAACTCAGCTGATTGTAAACAACAGCTTTGCAGACGGCAATCTTTGTTAGACACTCACCAACACACCTAGTAAATGCTTTGCCTGCAATAATTAGTATCAGAATGTTAAAAGTTCTTTGGTGATGAAAAATAACTCAATAGTAGATGACTTTTAAAGAAGGAATCATAAGCCAAAATTGAGAAAATTTGAACATAATGCATTAGTAAATTATAGAAAGTCAATAATTGAATGACCAAGATACATCATTGCTCTTAAACCTGCAAATAAACAAACAAGAGTTCACTTTCAGTCGTATTCACAATAAAGTTATGTATATTCCATCATAAACCACCAAGCTGGTTTTTAATTTAAGGTGAACTGCTTAATTTAAAGTATTGCTTTATGACAATTTACCGTAGTTTGAAATCTGCTTTTGTTGAACAAAGAACAGAAAATAAAAATTATTACGGTGACTCAAGGTTTGGTGTTCTAATGCTTACACAGGGTCTCAATAAAAAGAATAGCAACACATAAACTGCTTACAATCCAAGATGGTGTGAATAGCTAATTGACTGTAGTTGGCAGGTAGGTGAATGTGTGATGTGATGGCAAAGGAAGAGCTCATCGTAACCAGCCTAGAACTAGTGGCTATAATGTTCAGTGCCACCAGATAGAGGTAGAAAAACCTTCTAGCTGCCATTTGCTAAAAAGTCTAATATAATGTAATTATATAATGTAACATTGTTGTATATATTTCCTTTTAACAACACACACACACACACACACACACACACACACACACACACACACACACACACACACACACACACACACACACACACACACACACACACACACACACACACACACACACACACACACACACACACACACACACACACACACACACACACACACACACACACACACACACACACACACACACACACACACACACACACACACACACACACACACACACACACACACACACACACACACACACTGTATTCAAAGTAAAAAAAGTATAAAAATGCAAAAACTTACTTTGAAGGAAGCACTGGAGAAGGTTTTTAATCAAGCTGTACGTGTGCATGAAGCTATCAAAAAATAAGTTATTAATTTTAATAAAGAAGGCTAAAAGACAAACCTCTAAATTTTAAAAGGTGCTTTTAAAATGTTGACTCTGAGTAAATAGCATGCAAGTATGAAATAGTTACACTGGAGTATGACATCACGTGCTGCCAATACTTTCACTGCCACTTCTTTAAAGATTTATTGAGCTTTTAATGCTTTATAACAGAATTGGTTCAATTAGCCTTCATAAATATAAAATGCAAGGAGCTACAATATTATAATGCAAAAACCCTGTATTTATCTTTAGTTTTATTTTAACAATCAAAGTTACATATTGATTAGTTAGCAAGTATATAATCTGCATTTCACAGGTAATAAGTTTCACGTTTAAAAACTAATTAAAAACTAATCAAAAACTCTGCTAACTTTTCACCTGTTAACAGAATAAGGTTCACAGATGACATTGTGGTATAGTTAGAGTGTTGTATGGAGCTCTTTTCTACCTGTGACAGGTGGTCTGATAGCCTTAGCTCTGCAGTTCATGTAGTAGGAGTTCAAATCCTGTTGCAGGCAAATTAATTAATTAACAATGTGCTGTGCTGGATGCAAGTGAATATTACACAATTTTAAGCTAAAAAAACGTTGAATGTGAAGCATATATCAAGAAACATTTTTTTCAGTTGAAGTTTATTACAGAAGCTATAAAAATAAATACAATTGAAATGTAAAAATAAAAGCTATATTTTTATGCTAGTAGTAGAATAATATCATCCAAAATATTCATTATACGCGACTATTACCACGTATATCTGGTAGACGAATGTAGTTTAATTTGTTTGTTTTCAAATTCGGTGTTAGTTTATTTATTGATTCTCTCTCAGTCTCAACAACTGGTGTAAGACTTTTTGTATTGGCTTTAGCTGGTTCAACCTCAACTTTTGCTGGTTCTACTTCCGCCTTAGCTGGTTCGACCTCGTTGTGGAATGCATGGTGGTTAGCCTGGCTTCCATTAAATTTTTTCAGCAGCATGTGAACTGCAGCAGTGGCTCCCACCAATAACAACAGAGTCATGATAGTCGCACAGGCTATAAAGCCAGCCTTGTAGTCTAAAGTCTCTACAACATACAACTTTATGTTAACACAACTTAGCTGTCTTAAAATAAGTGAATCTGCTGTTATTTATGCCCGAATTGTAGTAAATAAATTTCATAAAGCCATCCAAAATGCTTCCTTATTTGAAAACTAAAATTTTCTAAATATAAACGATGAAAGCAAGTGGTTGTTAAATACACATCGTAGTATATTTAGTGTATTGTGATGCTTGATATAAGATACGACACTAGTGTTACTTACTCACCACATTTACAACTCAACGTCCCATCCGTGGTGCGCTTAAAACCCAAAACACAAACTTCCTCACATATGGCTAAAATAGACAAGCAAATTTATCTGCACAAATTATGTAAAACTTTGCGTGCAAGTATATATCGTCTTGGAGTTGTCATATCATATGCACATGTTAGAGTTTTCATATCATGTAAACATGTTGATGCTGTCTACTATAAAGTTCCATAAAAATTTAGATAGCAACTGACTTGATATCAATCACACATGCAGTCATTGAAATAGAAGTCATAATTATAATTCATTGCGTGCATGAGTCATCACAACACCAAAGTACGAGTCCACTTTTGACCTATTTGAGCTCATTGTAAAGTCGGTACTTGTAGCTGCACCCCAAACCAAGCATGATAAATCCAGACATGAAGAAAGCAATGCCATAGTTACTGAAGTAGAACGCCATGGTGAAATATATATAATTGAAAGACAGTTAAACAGTGATAAGTAGAGGGCCCAATATTTGGGGCCAGGGTTTGAGATTTTGAAAATCTTCAAATCTCAAGATCAGGCACTAATCACCTCATTGTGTGGCATACTTTAATGTGTATGAAAGTCAGTTCACTAAAGACAATCTCCCAGTTTCTAAGAGTTACAGGAAGTCTAAGATGCATACTTTGTCTGGCTAACTATTTCACAGAGAGAATTTCAACTGCTCATGGGTGAACAGCTATATAATGCAGAGTATATAAGAATATAATAATACAGTACCTGTCTTTATACATTCACAAAGCTGTGTTCCATCTGCACTGCTTCTGAAGCCATGCTGACAATTCAAGATACAGGGCTCTGCGGTAGTCAGCAGTGAAATATCTACAACAATGAAATATCTCAATGTGTAATTTGTGAGAACAAACTTGGCAGTTGTAAAAACCTCTGCCGCTACCAAAAAATCCAACCACAGACCACCAGCTTGCAAGCCAACGATCTAACTATTACACTATGAGGACTACGGGATAATTTCAACACTACATTCTACCCAATTATTCAGTACTCTACTGGATCTTCTACTACTCTGTCAGTTTTTGGGCACCTCTGGCATCTCAATTCTCTAAGAGTTCTACTACACTACACTCATGGCCGAAATAGCTTGTAAAATAGCTTCTCCCGTCAAAAATAAAACTGCAGACTTCTAAATTGCAAGCCAGCGTGCTAAGCATTACACTATGAGGGCTGTCAGACTACACTATGAGGACTATTGGGAAATCCCTGCAGTTATGACTTGTTTAGCACTTGAACCATAAAATAAAATTGAAAGACCCAACAAATCATCACCATACTGAATTTACTTTTGTGTACATGTGGAGTTGCAGTTTTAAAATAAAATATCCTTTAAAATAATAACAGCCATGTTCAAAATAAAAAAATCTGGCGAGGAAAAGACTACTGGCAATTTTTATGCTCAAACCTAGTCAACTGTGCCTAAAATTGGAAATCGCTTTAGCTGTGTATGCATTGTTATTGGATAATATATTTTAAGAAAAAAGCTTTTGGTAAAAGTTGTCAATGGTTTAATAAAATTAGCTGATATTTTATTATCTTTCTTAAGTGCTCGGCATTAAAGCTTATATCAGTAAATGCAGCAATCATAGGTGTACTTGAAAGTCAAGGTCAAAGCAACAGAGGACGGTACTACCTGTGTCCTCCAGTGATTCAGTGAGCAGTGTGTGGCTGTATGCATATGGTTGTGCAGTAAATGTATCTCTTTTGATTGAGGATGCTTTAACACTTGCGGTAGTCGAGCTAGTAGTTGGGACAGCTTGCTTGGTAGACTTAGTGGACAGAGTAGCAGTGGGACTACTAGTAGTAGAAGCACTGGTAGTAGGAGTTTGAGTAGCAGTAATAGTAGTAGAAGTACTGGCAGTAGAAGAACTGGCAGTAGAGGTACTGGTAGTAGGAGTAGAAGCACTGGTAGTAGGAGTAGCAGTAGTACTAGTAGCAGAAGTACTAACAGTAGAAGTACTGGCAGTAGAGGTACTGATAGTAGGAGTAGAGGTACTAATAGTTATAGGAGTTTGAGTAGAAGTACTGGTAGTAGAAGTAGAAGTACTAGTAGTAGTAGAAGAAGAAAGAGTAGAAGTACTGGCAGTAGAGGTACTGACAGTAGAGGTACTGGTAGTAGGAGTAGAGGTACTAATAGTAGGAGTTTGAGTAGAAGTACTAGTAGCAGTAGAAGGAGAAAGAGTAGAAATACTGGTAGTAGTAGGAGTAAGAGTAGGACTAGTGTCAAGAGTAGTGGTGGTGCTGGTGGTAGTACTGGTAGTAGGAGTAAGAGTAGTAGTACTGGTAGTCACCTCTCCTTCAGCCAATAGTACTAGAGAAACAAGAGACTACTGTAATAAATAAAATTTGGGCTGTGAAATTCATATAATAACCAGTTTTGTCCTAATCCATTAATAAAATATATAATGAATAAAACCTTAGCAGAGTTTGTCACAAGGAACTTGAGCATAATTACACATTTTTCAGGATCAAACCATTAGCATATTAAAGAAACTGCATATTGCTAGCAGAATCTAAGACAACTTAATTCTTATCTATTATACTGGTAGTATAAACTTACTGACGCGTAGCACCCCTTTCTCGTAGTCATTCACCACAATGGTGCTGCTGTCCAACCAGCTTATAGAGCCAATCTGATTGAAGGTACAGTTACTGATAGAATAATTAACTATTTCATCAGATTTCTCACAGTAAAACTCAACACCTGTAAAAAGAAATATTTTTCAGAAATACCCTTTTTCTAACTAACCCCAATATACAGACATATAGTTTTTTGCAAACAAAAAATGGTTCAATATTTTGAAAAACTACTCAATAGTGTTTACACAGAGTTTTACATATAAAGATATCAAAGAGACCATTGTCATTTTTATTTTGTAACTTATAGCAGTTTCATCTTTAGATTTTAAGAAGTTTGGGGCATTTTGTATTTCCTTTTATTACACAACACTTCACCAAGTTGAGTGTAATTAATTTTGGGCTTGAATAGTATATAGGAATTATTTTTTTTAACAAAATCTAAAAGCTGCTGCTGGAGAAATGAGATATTTATGACTCGCAGAGTACTGCACAAAGTTGTAAGTGAAAAAAAAGAATGAAAATGTGAAAAATGAAGGATAAATACCTATTCAAGTAATTTTTGTAATTAATATTTTACAAGTCTAAGATATTACATAAACTGATATATGCAGTCTGCAGCTGGAGGTTGATACTTCACAGTAACCAATTGTGGTAGACTATGGCAAGGCTAGACTATGCTTTAGCTTTAATCTCAAGGAATGACAACTCCATTCACACTTGTATACAGCTTGCACTGTAGGCATGAAATTATCATATAATTAAATATGTTTTAAATGAATGAGTATGCTGTTCACATTGAAACATGTCATATTATTGACTGAGTGATACACAGCTGTGTTCAACTAGCCACTGTGAGAGTCATCAACAGTTACCATAATTTATATATCTTGGAAGTCATCTAACAGAGTTGATGACCTCAGAAAATGCATACGGTGACTCAGAAGTGTATGACATACCAACATCTGAACTGTCTCTCAGGTCATCTAGCAGAGTTAGAAACACGAGCCGCCCAAACTCAGGGTCCGCCATTGCCAAGATTCTTCCGTCTGGGGAGGCGGTTAAATCAGCACTCTGTTCTGCAAGCCTTGGCTCAGCTTGCTTAGCAAACACAGTTCTATCTAGGTGGGGAGAGTTTGAGCTGCCACTGTTGGTTCTAAACATTATTTAAAGATTTTTTATCACTTGTTGTATCATGATTATAAAAAGTAAGTAAAGTAGTAACTTGTACACTGTATGAATCTAATATATATTATACAGTATATGCAGGGTGACAAGAAGAACATGTGTGTGTATGTGTGTATGTGTGTGTATGTGTGTGTTTGTGTGCGTGCGTGTGCGTGTGCGCGTGTGTGTGTGTGTGTGCGTGCATGCGTGTGTGTGTGTGTATGTGTGTGTGTATATGTGTGTGTGTATGTGTGTCTGTGGGTGTCTGTGTGTATACATGCTATATGTACATACACACATACATGATTACTCGCAGTGTACAGGAAATGCTAAGCTAAAAATGCTTACATTTATTCTAGATAGCAAATTGCAATTTTCTTGTCAATGAGTGAGGTGTTAGTGCATTTGAAGTTACCAGTATTTTTATACATCTAATAACCTTTTAGTATGACAGCCAAAATAACACTTGTGCAGCATGGTCCTATTGGGGTGTATTGCTCTTAGTTTTGTCCAAAACTTTTTAACCTTTCACAGCCTGCATAACTGCATAACTTACATATCAAGTCATCAAACATACACATACAGTGTTTTGTAAAGGAGCAGTATCTATGAAAGTGCATCTCGATCTGCCCTGTAACCATGGAGGATGTAACAGGTAAGAAATGCTTTAAGTTTTAACACAATTGCTTTTATAAGCAATGCTTTTTACTGAATACTATACAAATATCAAGCACAACCACTGCTAACTCCCCTTCCATGTGGAGATGAGTAGTGTTGAACCATTTGGGAACTTGCAGGCTCACTACTACTACACAAATACAATAAGAAATCTGCTTTTATAATATCTTAACTCACTTTGCCAAGATTTAAAAACAAACGCTTTTAGGCGAGCAGTCAAGTTTAATGCCAATATCATTAGCTAATAAACTTTTGCACCCACAACCAACGCACTGTGTGTGGCAGGTTGTTTCCACAACAGATTTTCACGCTTTTGGATTCACATGCAGAAATTTGTGTCATATGGCCCTGCGCTTAGTCTCCACATAAGGGTGGGCTGGGAGTATGAAGTGGACTCAGTGTTTTTACAAGATATGCATATTTGCATATTCACATTATTCAGTCTTTGCAATTATTGTAGATGCTAGCTGCATGAGTTTCCTGGTCTATAGTTACTTCACTTCAAATCTTATAAGCCATAATGCTTAAACTTTCCAAGCATTGACAGTAAAATAGACTGCACATCTATCATATTGCTAGCTGCTTCAAACTTTGTTACAAAACATCTTCTTGCAATTTTTTAGATTTAAAAATTACTAACGCCAATTCTACACTAAAAAAACTGGTAAAAACCGGGAAGCTTCAAAAGTTAAAAGTACATAGCAAAGTAGTTGTAAAAGAATTAGTGCCCATTTTTAATGTTGTTTATTTAGGCTACTTTGTATTTGTATAAGAGTGGTTTTATATTTAGATCCGGCTGTTGAACCAGAAATACTTTGGATCTTGTGTTTTCTGGGAGCCCTGGGTGAGAAAATATTATATATACGCTGTGTTTATTTAGTAGTTATAAGATAGTAGAAGGTTATCATATACTTTAGTAGTGAATATGTAATGTAATATCAGCATTCATAACTCTAATTTCTTTTTATTTAAATAAATATTTTGTAAATTTTTTAATATGTGAAACTAACAATATATTCTTATAATTATTCCAAGGCAATCAGACTAAAACTACTGAATAGTTATATGTTTCAATATTTCAAGACAAATACTATTTAAAATAAACAATTGTAATTTCTTTTAAATTTAAACTGTCCATACACCACAACACTAGAACTTCATTTTTAAATTTATAGTTTAGAGTTGAAGAATTTACAGATAACATGCTTAATATATGCATGGTTGTATTTGATAGTATAGTGCATACTATTTTACTAGATCACCTTACACGCATTCATTATATGGAACTTAATTAATAAAACTATAAGGCTTACTCTTCATCTCTGTTGTAGGAATAATTTTCAACATACTAAACATTGTCACACTTTCTATGTCGATAGAACAGGTTACATATAAAATACTTCTTGGAATGGCTGTTGCTGATTTATTGGTAGGAATTACTGGCTTTTCTCAAATAATTGTATTGTTTGTGTACATTTAAATAATACTTAGGGTTGTTGGTTGTAG
Source organism: Bugula neritina (assembly GCA_964035545.1). Lineage (NCBI taxonomy): Eukaryota > Metazoa > Bryozoa > Gymnolaemata > Cheilostomatida > Bugulidae > Bugula > Bugula neritina. The sequence goes on from OZ037773.1 coordinate 2,712,579, forward strand.
TGTTAAGTTTACCCAGTGGTCCCCGTGGTATAATAGTTAGCACACTTGCTTGCAAGCCGGAGGCTCGGGTTCGATTCCCAGTGGGGGCAAAATGCATTTTACATTGGTCATCGAAATTTTAGTTTCTTACTAATAAAAAATTAAATTATGTGAAAACATTGTGAAAATGCCTTATTATTTCAACTTTTCACTACTGGGTCAATTTCTTGTCAACTTAATAACTACAATTTTCCATCTATGAAACCCTAAAACTTATCTATCATTGTGTTATATATGATTAATCCAAACCTATTCAACAAGCTAGTCGCAGAGTTTAAAAGTATTATATCAATAGAATCAGCACGTAAACTAATTTATGTAATATTAAACCACCTCTAAGAACTCTTGAGTAGGGTGAAGTTACAATCTTTTGAATAGTGTCGTTTTTAACAGATATAATTCGTGGTAATAACATCAAATATAATAAATATCAGACAGTTTATTGCTATTATTGAAGCTTTTTGGTGACATCAACTGCCTTAAAAAATCTTTATAACTCAGCTGACCTTAAATATTGAGCAAGTGCACAGAAACTAGAAACAATGTTAAAAGAGCTATGCCCTGTGCCATTATTTATATGCATGTAATTATAGCAGAGAGTATACCTAACATCTAACAGGGAGCAGCTGTGGTCTAGGGGTTAAAGCTTTTGCCTAGTAAACACGAAGGTCATGGGTTCGAGCCCTGACAAAGGCCATTGGTGATGTTAGCAAGAGCATCCGGTCATAATTGCTCCTGTGCCTCATCTAAATAAGTCTTTAGCCCTTTCTCACAGGGATAGTGACTCTAAACTTGCGTGAGTATACTTAACATCTAATGATGCTAGTCATAACACTTTTACTTCTGTTATTATTCAAAGTTGTATTGTTTATTTTAGGTAAACATTACACTTTTCTGTTTATCTATAATTTTCCTGACACGCGCATACCCTGTCACAATCCAAGAATTAATGCAGTTTAATTTAACGGCCATTGTGATGAGGCTATTTGCATCCGTAAGTGATAATTTCTTACAAATCTTGAACAAGTTGAAAGCTACCAATTATTATTTTTCTAGTTCTTATACTACCACAAAGAAATGTTTAAAAAGCAAGCTTATTGAACACATCTATTTTACTAATCTATTACAGCAAAATATTATTTTCTAGCATGAATAATTGCTAATAGCATGATTACTGTAGATATCTAACTGGAGTGCAGTGCTGATGGTTACCATTAGATTGCTAGTGGTTACTTTCCCTCTAAAAGCTGCTATATTTGCCAGTCCCAGAAGAGTGAAAGTGTCTATTGGTTTGATTTACATACTCTGCATAAGTTTGCAGTTTTTGCTTTATCCAATTGCAGTGTGAGTTTACTCAAAACTATAAATATGATGAAAAAATGAGTTAATAGACTTTATTTTGTTAGCAAATTTATTAGCTGAAGTACAGTTTTAAGTTATAGCCTTACAATATTTTTTTCATAAAATTTGTGAATTTGCAATCTACATGATTTCTAAAGCTTATACAAGTAAAATCTAAATAATAGTATTTACATTTTTAAGCAACACTGTGTAAGCTACTGCACATGTCTTTACCTGAATATTCATTACAAGGTGCAATTGCTGCAATTATACAATATAAAGTTTGCGTTATTATAGATTTGCAAGTCCTTTAATTTTGACATGGCTGTTATATTTCCTTCCAATCTTATTTGAGATTTTACCAATGGCTGTGTGTTTGGTGCTGACGGTAATGTTGCTAATACAGTTTCGTAGAAACCATGTTAAAGTTAAAGATTTAGTAAATCAGTAAGTATTACTCAATATATGATATGCTATATCGTCTTTTAGCTGTTTATGCAATAATATGTCTGCATTTTAATAATACTTTTCATTTATTATCAGAGCACATCTGGGTAAACGAGTAAAAGAACAGAGGATGTTGACCTTCACCTTGCTGCTGACCTTAACATTCTTCATTATAACCTACCTACCATTGGTAAAAAATTATTAAATTCCAAATTAAGCTTAAACATGATATGTGCATAAAGTATAGGACAAAATAATACTGATTTCACTGTAATTATTACAAGTATCCCGCATATGCATAGAAAATCCACTATAATATCTGTTTTTTATATCAGTGTTGATTCAAATTGTTGAAATATATAACAGTTTCACTTTAATTATGTTGACTTTACTTTTACATATTATATGCAGCAGAAAATTATTTTTTAAAAAACTATTACCTGTTCAATGTATTGTTAAGAATGAGCTTTTTGTATTTTAAGTTATACTATTTACAGGTAATCTATAGCTTGATTGACCTTGCTAATATGAACATTATGAACGGCAGTTATCTCTCTCTTACATCCACGCATATCCTGAGAAAAGTTACACTCATATTACAAAGCTGTAACCACACCGGTAACTTTTTCATTTATATCATTGCCAACTCAAAACTAAGGAAGAACTTTCTACAGAGATTTGTAAAAGTCAAGACGGCAGTTTCTTCTGGTAGAACAACTCCTTCAGATACTTTTTTCAGGTAAACAAATTTTATGAACTGTAAAACATGCTAATAGCCCTTTTGCATTTTGCATTGGACTGCATGAGTTTCTTTCAGATTATATAATAAGTCAATTGAGTCAAATATATTTTTGAAATGCTACACTACAGAGTGTGAAAAATAATAAAACCATCTGGGCTCATCATTAGATCTTTTAATTGCTTTTATAAATTTATAAGCTAAATACCATTTTTAGTAAGCTCAAAATATATTTTTGTTCTAGTGTCACTTTTATTTCCTGATATGAGAGATGCAATCTGATTATATTCAAAGTTTTCTCTTTATAATGTCTTTTTTGAAATATATATATATATATATATATATATATATATATATATATCTCAATCTGTGGACAGCAGCTGTTTCGGGATTTGTCCCCTCATCAGCACAGAACAGAGTACCATGGCCCACACCTTCGCAATAGTAAAACTTATAGTTTTACTAAAGCATATTTAAAAGGTGTGTAAACTCAAGCCAGAGTGCTCAAGTGGCTCTAGGGGTCCCCTAGGAGTCACGAGCATTGCAAAATGCTAGCAGCTTGAGTTTGTGACCATGGTGAGAGTGCTCAATCATTTAATGTTATTGCTGAGCATTAAATGAGAGCGTAATATCTCAATCTAAATATATATATATATATATATATATATATATATATATATATATATATATATATATATATATATATATATATATATATATAATATCTTACACATTGGCATTTTATCTTGCGATAATGCACAAGATTATAGCATATAATACAATACATCAATATATTAGTATATTATTATTGCTGCTGCTATTGTTGCTGAAGAACGACAAACTTACCCAAAATATCTGATAAAAGATGTCCCATACAAGGGTTCTCCATCAGTGCCAGTTATATCACTGAGATTATACATGTTTACACCTGAAATAATATTAGTTATCCATTGAAATACAATATCTTAAAACTGGCAGAGGTTCATTGGGTTTAATAATAATTTTCAATTATAAACACTACATTGAAATGTTGAAGGGTTTGCAAACTATTCACAGTAATAAAAAAAAATATTTTAAATAGTTAAATGTTATGAGTAATATATGTATGTAAAAACATTAATAAACTAATATATTACCAAGTAGATGAGAATAAATTGCTGTAAAAACTAGAACTTTCTTTAATATGATTAAATGCATTTAAGTTTAGTATTTAATTTAAAAAAAAACATGTTATGCTAGCATATGAGAGTTTGGTAACAGAAATATTTGCCATATATTCATAAAACTACGTGAAGTTCAATGTACAATAGCTGGTGTTAGTCATACCTGCAGTCACCTTGTGCCAAACTACTTGACTGGGAGATTCGTCTGGAGTTATCCCTCTTTCTAATCCAAAGGTTCCATCTGTCACAGAGTTCTGCAGATCAGATAATGTGATTATCCTACGAGGTTGAGACATTCCTTCAGCCCACACATAAATACCCTGTATATATAATAGAAGTACTGTATATCAAATCATGTACTTTATATATTTTATAATAGATATACTCTATATAACATAAGTGACTTTACATATTATATTTATTATGTGATATATATTACATAATTATATGTGTACTACGCATAATACATGTAATATAAATTATAGAATATGTCTTTTATATTAGAGAATATAATTTATGTGTCGTATATATTACAGATTAATAGAAATCTGGCATATTATAAATATGAGAAAATTTTCCTATTTTCAACTGCATATCAAAATAGAAAAAAATATATAACACTGTATAAATATGTATATTGTAAGGAAAGCCATATGTAACAATATGTAGGCCTACTGTAGAAATGGTAATAATAATATCTACTGTAGAATGAGTTGCAATATGTGCTGCAAAAAGAGTATGTGATAATATGCGCTGTGCAAAAAATATGCAATGATGTGTACATATTAGTAACAGCTTATGTGGCGTAAGCTGTAAGACTAATAAAATTTTATAGCTCAACAATGGTTATCTAATCAAAGCCCTTGTTTGACTCAATTTAAAAAATAAGCAAAACATTACTGCACATAGCAAGCAATTTTCAAGTAGAAACAACTAAAAATCAGGGAGAAACCTCAATCTACTCCTTTATTCTGCAGAGCAATAACTCACGTGACCTGCCACACTAAACACCCACAACTCTCCCTCTTCTCTCTCCAAGACAACCATCCCTAGGACTTCTGTGGTAGAGTCTGTAGATCGTATGTTGAGGGCATTCTGACCACAGTCACCTGTAGCAACATGATTCTACTTTCTAACTGTAATATACATTCTATAGATTTGTATTATAATAAACTGAAATGTAGTTAAGAAAATATTGCTTGAGGGAGCGGCTATGGTGGAGTGGCTAGAGACACTAAATGTTTATGACACGCAGGTGGTAGGCTGTTGGAGTAAGCTCCAGAAAGGTTATTGATGATGTCATACTAGACAAACCATGTGTCAGTATATTTTGAGGGAAAAGCTTAACATCAAAGAAAAACTCATGCCCGTCTATATAGTCACTATCCCTGTGAGAAACTCCTTTTTTAATGCCGGCTCAAGACTTTTCATAGTGGCACAGGGGCAATTTTCACTGGATGCTCTTCCTAACATCAACAATGGTCATTAATGGGGTTTGTATTCATGACCTCTTGCTTACTATGGCCCCTAAACCACGGCTGCTCCTTAAAGCCTTACCACCAAAGCATTAAAAATATTATATTTATAAACAAACATTAATTAGCGTGTGCTAAACTAAGAGACTTTTATACATATGCCTCTCAGTATCCAAGGACTACCATTTGTTTTTATATGTGAGATTTAGCTAATTAAATTTATAAAGTTATAGAATGTGAAGGTGCAGATGATTCATATAATCCTTCACTTTTTGTAACTTGTACCACCCACAAGTTTTAGTAAGCACCACCCTAGAGATTTAGTAAGCACTGCTCACAACGTTTATTAAAACCACCCACAAGCTATAGTAAACACTGCTTACAAATGTTTAAAATTATAGGAACCAAGACAGGTTTAGAGTCATGGTAACAAATTGGTAAAAAAGATGTGCTGAATCATTCAATGTTGCACAAACTACAGTAGCTAGTAAACCTGCCCACTAGTTCACATCGAGTATTTACTATATAAAAGAAATAGCTGATAACTCCCACTTAGTAAACCCACCTAACACAGTTTTGACTTCATTTGTTGTCCTGTTGGCCACCCTGGCGCATGACCTGCCGTCTAAGAAGTAGATTTTATCTACGGTATTGTGAATGTGCTCAGGACTGCTAATTCTAGCTTCATTGCCAACTCCATCCCAATATGATACGCTGCCAGTTGGCCTTGGTGCTGTCAGGTTACCATAAAGCACTGCCAATAGACACAGTAATGTATTAGACATAGTCCTCAATAGCACATCTTACGGTGTGTGCTCGTGTGTGTGTGTTGTGTGCTCGTATGTGTTCTCGTGTGTGTGCTCGTGTTTGTGTGGGTTGTGTGTGTGTTGTGTGTGTGTGTGTGTGTGTGCTCGTATGTGTGGGTTGTGTGTGTGTGTGCTCGTATGTGTGGGTTGTGTGTGTGTTGTGTGTGTGTGCTCGTATGTGTGTGTTGTGTGTGAGTGTGTGTGTGCGTGAGTGCGTGTGTGTGTGTGTGTTGCACAAATTAAAAGGTGGCAAAAAGTTTCCAGGTAAAATTGAAAATTGGATGTTGTATGCTTTTAAGGGTCAACATTAACAGGTAGTTGTAGTAAAAAGATGTTTAACTCTTGTAGGTGTAGATGTTACAAAGTATATTACTCATCCAACCACAGACATTCACAGTTGCTTCAGCTGTTTTCAGTTTTTTAAATAGTTATTTGCAGTAGAAAGGTATTACAGTGTTTCTTATCGCTTACCTCGCGAGATGCTGACTCTGGTTGTATTTGAATCTCTCAGAGTTTGTGTAGGTAAGGCAGCAATGCAGGCAGACTTGTCTGCTTTCTCCCAAAGTCTGATCCCAATAAGAAGCTCAGAAGTGTTTCTGGCATTCACCTTGCAAAGTAGTATTCTAGTTGAGAGTAATGTTTAAAGAAATTAAATAATTGAAACAAATAATATGAAGTTACATTTTTTTTCCTGGCTTTAGAATACAGCAGAGGCAATCAAACATATTTTGCTGCACCAAATAATCTTGAACAAATTTACAAAATTCGTGGTTTACTTCACTATGTAACTATTTTACTTATAAAATAGGATTAGCCAGTCTACAAGCAATGAAGTCTTTCCCGCTTCTTTCACATACACACTGACCTGTATGCTAGAAGCCATTGCATATACGAGATCATTCTCATAACCTGGAAAACTCAGTTCAACAGAATCTATGAAAGAAATATTTACTAGCCCAGCTCTCGTCAGTCTAAAGGAAAAGCAAAAATATAAGCATACAAAAACAATTGATATGAATGTATAACACATGGTTTATACTCTCAAAAGATCAAAACTTACTAAGTACTGCAGTAATAATGGTTTCTATGCAATGTTTAACTGACCTATATACTGATTATATCTTCTTAGCTGTCAAACCCTTGAAAATTTAAATTGATTTGCAAAAAATGCTAATGTGTCGTGTTAACGGCTGTTGCCCATAGAAACTGGACTGCATATTTATTTGTTTAAATATTATGAATATGCTAAGCTGATCCCCTCTTTGTATCTTATAGACTCACAAGTAGCTTCTCAACATAAGCTTATTTAGTTTCCACCCTTTTATTGTTTCATCATAACTTTTGGCGCCATAATCTTGTCAGATTTTACAATAGCTCGTTGAGTTTATTTCTTGCAACGGCTAAAACCTTTTTAAATCTTATTCAGTAAATCTCAGCTGAAATAATCTTAAATGTATAAAATATACACCTGACATGTGCAGTTCTATAAAAACTCAAAGTAAAATTATTTCGACCTATGTCTTATGCTTTCAGCACAAAAGATGCAAGTATTTCGTTGTGAATACGGTTAGGACATGGTAATTGGTGCATGTGTTGGCTTCCACATTGACTAAAAGCAGCAAAGTCAAAAATGAAAAACTAAAAAGTTGCTTCTACAAACTTTAAACTGATGAAACTCTAAAATTTTCCTGACAGTTGAAGTTGCATTCCATGAGCAGCAATAAATTGACTATTCAAAACCTAATCAAGTCCTTTCAGGAAGAACGTAAATGGATGTCAATTTTACTGATCGTCAGGTTACCATTGATGTCTCTTGCCACTTAGTTTGAGTCTCTAATCAGTATAAAATTGTGCACATACAAACTTATTTCTTCAATATAAAGTTCTTTATAAATGTAGTACTATCTGTTTTACATGTTTTATGAAAGATCTGACTTTGGTAGAACTATATGTTTTACAGCATATAAAATTGCTTACAATATCAAGTTTTCTGATAATACAGCAAAGCTCCAAGTGGCAAGGAAGATGCTCAAAATTAAACTGGAAACCTGCACCTTTTCTAAAAGTAACCTCTTGAAATTTAAGTAAAATATACCTTAGAAAGAGAGATGTGAGCAAAATAGACATCACTAGAAAATTCTCCCGTGTCTGCATCTGTCAAGTTGTTTGTTTTGCAGTTTGATCTAAAAATGCAAAGATCAGCTTTTTTCCAAGTTCGAACCCTCCTACTGAGAATGTTACTTTCATATCTCTATTCAGCTTTTCCACAGATTGCTGTGTGTCTTTGTAAACATTTATTTAAACTTTAAAATTACAACATGTAATATGCAAGAAAAGATTGTAAGTTTAATACTGAGTAACCTGCAAAAGCTCATTTAATAACACGATGTTAACATTTCATAATATATATATATATATATATATATATATATATATATATATATATATATATATATATTATATATATATATACATATGTTTATTTATTTATTTATACTGTATATATGATTTTATACCAACCTTATTCTGTCGTGACTATACACGAGTTAGAATGTGTGACAGCAAGTGCAGTGATCTGTAGACTGGTTACTTGGTGCAGGCAATGAAACATTCAATTAGTTGTTATATGCATCAGGATTAGAAATTAAAGCAAATATTGCATGAGGTCACATGACTAGTGCTTTTTATTCACCCAATTGTTATAAATGAAATTACAATGTGAATAAAAACTTTACCAGGTCAATTTTGTTAGTTCAAGAATACAATGTGATTATTATTTATATCCATCTTCAGTTCTTATTGCACGTCTTGTAATAACTATTCAAAAACTAATTCTAGATTTATTGCATCTTGAATGGAAGTTCTCATGAGACAAAGTGACTGCTGTTTACTTTGTAACCCAATACTTGAATCATCGCACTGCACCACTTCCCTTCTTTCAACTATGTACAACAAAGTATTAAAGAGCAGTGATTTATCTTATATATGCATTCGCTCTGAGATTTACATGTTGAAATTTTTGTCCATGAGTATAGAATTACCACCAAATATGAACTAATTTATGTTCGTGTCTAATTCAAAACACTCTAATTGATATCTTCAGAATTCACTTAACCCACTCATAAGAATCTGAGTAGAGCTCAGGGCCCCCAATAATGAAATTCGTTGTGATATTAAATCAAGTTATTATTTTGTATTTGAAAATTGTCAACAGACATTGCCACAAAAGTAACTGCAATTTACATACACAAGCATTGTATTCCACAAGAAGGTGAGATACACAGTGGTAAAAATTGAATGCTCCTTCATAACCATTAAAATTATAAAAACAATCATTAATACTATAACTTTGGATATAAATTTAATTCAAACTCATCCACTCAAACAAGTGTACAAAAATTATAAAAACATAAAAATAATAAACAGCCGTCGAAAAAACACATCGCCAACACAAACTATAGCAATTAAACACCTCTCTTACATTAACACTATTATATCAAATTATATATATATATATATATATATATATATATATATATATATATATATATATATATATATATATATATATACACACGTTACCAACTTACATTGATAAGATAACTCAATAAGATAGCAAACTATAATAACCAGAGAAATAACATACAGGTATTACATCATATTATATTCCTATCCCAACACACTATGCTACTACCATTTTCTGCCTTGTCAGAAGGCAGAACTTATCTACATAATTCAGCTAAGTTCACTAACAAATTTTCTTGCATAATTTTATATAAATATACTACTGCAATCTAACCAGATTTTTTACAGCCATTTTCTAAATGCTCTCTGTGACAAATGCATTTCCAATAACTCAAATAATACTCTTGGGTAGTAACTGGAGCGAATAGAAGCCCTTAAGAATAAACATTCAGACAGTAAACAATGGAATCCCAGCCTAACATATTGCTAAAAAAAGGGACTGCAACGGTCTAAAATAGACTGCAGCAGTCTAAAATTGGATAGCTATGGCTGAAGTAACAGGTGATAACTTTTAACTGCAGTATAAACAAGGCACCATACTAAACAAAGAACCTCTAAAACACTTTTAAGGGTAAGAAAAAAATTGAGCTCCATCACCAATATATAGTAGCAGTACAGCTTTAGCATAGTGCATCTCAACACCTTTTAACCCATACCAGTTTCAAAATACTATATATGTGCAATTTAAATTGCAACTTAAATATAAATAAAATCAACTTCCAATAATTTCAAGATTTGGTCTAAAAGGTAACAGCACAACAATCACAATGAATATAGAACTAAGATAGGAAGTCTACAAGAATAGTCAATAACTTATAGCATCTCACTACTAATCACACATAGAACAGGGATACAGTAAAATAAAAGCAAAATAACAATAGAAATATAACATTTTATAAAAAATAAATACTCCGCTCATCTTGCATCTAAGCAGGCAGTTTTGCCTGTTTAGGTACCAGCACAGTATCTAAAAATTCAGGAGTTGCCCATTTATTGTCTTTATCTTGCTTCTTTAGCACAATCTCTAAACTTTCACCTTTGTTGACAGTCCACTTGGTTTTCTCTGAGTCTATTTTATATGGGAGTGGATCCAAGGTGAAGGCATGCTTCACTTCAGATTTTCCCTTTTCCTTTACAGTTACGAGCACGTCTAGTGACCTACAAACATATCAAGGTCATGTAGTGTTGTGTGCTCTTTATACTTGATGAGTCAGCTAGCTATCATGTAAATTTATTATGCAGCTAGAATAACATGGAGTTGTCTTACGCCAAAATCAAATTTGAGAATCACTGTGATTGGAGATCAGACCTGACCAAATAGGGCAAATTAAATAAGACCTAGTAGATCTCACCTGTCTGTGGGTGTCACCTGGATTAGACACTCTTCAGGTTTATTCTTTATTCCTTTAATATCCAAAATAATCATAAAATCTCCTTTCTTAGGCTTATCATCTGTATACTGACCTGTAAGAATAGTATACTTTATACTGACCTGTAAGAATAGTATACTTAATACATATTTTTATATATTAATTTAAAACTAATCAACTTTTCAAACTTTTAAAGACATGGTTGAGATTATTCTAAGAAATGTTGACAAGTGCACAAATGTACATGAGACAGGGAGAGCTGTATCAACTGGATAATTTATATTCTATGTTTATTTAATGAAAATATAACTCCGAACATGAGTTATTCCACTCTCATAAAGACTAGTTATGAATGATTCCAGAACTATACTACAGCGATTCCCTGTAAGGTATTGCGTCAACAAGAGTTGAGAATTTTAAAAATGCACCTATGCATCACAACAGATACTTGTGAGAATCAAGCTCTAACCTTATCATATCATTTTATTATTGCTATCAGTATAAGTAGGGCACCTAAGTGTTAGTGTAACAACTCTACAAGATATGTTTCCCATAATACGAAGATATGCAGATACTACCCTTATAACTTGTTGGTAAAATAGGTACACGTATAGCTGAGTGATTTAACAGCTGCAGTTGACTCAATGTATTACTTATAGAACAAACTTCAGTCAGCTAGAATTTAGCTACGATTAGTGGAATATAGACAGCAGCACCCAAGAGAGTGAACAACTGTCAATATGAGTGACAGTGATTGACAGGTTTATGTTATAATCACTTCATCAACCAGAGTAGTCTTGTTCCAGCTACATTACATCTATATTTGTTTACTCCATGTACAACAGCTTGCAACTAGTTCAGGAAATAAGTTAGTGACTTGGCATAAAATTTTCAGTTACAGCCTCACTACCTGAGCAAGCATAGTACATCTCTAGTTGCCCGTATTGGGAATGCTAAAGATATTTGCTAAACCTGGTATATTAGTATTTCAATATTTTCTATTTCAGTATCAACTTTTCATTTCATTTAGCAATGTTGATATTGTATGTGTAACTTGCCCATTAATTAAGTATAATATTCACTCATCACTGGAAGAAGTTTGATGTACTCTGAAGATATGCAACATATAGAACACTCAAGAAAAACACCAACTATCACAAATACCAACAATAAAATACCAAACTAATACTCAAAGCAAATACCAACACTGAAGGTACATTAACTACCTACTCAGTACTAAGATTACTATTATACTGCTAGCATTAAATCTGGACTACACTACCATAATAAATTATGATTGCTATATACTCACGATCTGGAGGTGGGATATATTCTGCCATTAGAATAGTCTACACTTTGCATAGAACACTTGTTCAGTTCAGCTTATCTCCTCATCTGCTCCGGGATAACCCTGAAGAAATAATATTGGAGGTTACCACAATCTCCTTAAAATATTTTACATGTGCTTCAACATACTAAATAAAATTAAATATGAATCAACAGCTTACAAATATAACTCAAAGTGTGTAAATAAGTGAACAGTGACACCAGAATTTTCAACTCTGATATCAAGTTGATTTTAGTGATGAATTTAGGTATAAATCAAAATGGCAAAGGTAAAAATGGCACAAGTAATAATGGCCCAAATAGAAAAGTAGGTAAATATGGCACACTGATATTGAATTTGCCAAAAACCAAACCCCAAACCCTCCACCCCATGCAAACCTCTGCACCCAAACCTCCAAACCCTAACCCCCACCCTATGCAAACCTCTACACTCAAAACCCCAAACCCCAATCCAAACCCAAACCTCCCAAATCCAAACCTCCAATCCAAACCTAATGCTGATACCAATACTAATACTAAGTCTAATAGTAATACTATTACTTATAGTAATACTAATACTAATACTAATACTAATACCAACAGTAATATTACTACTACTAGTACTATTATTATTTCTCTTACTATTACTATTAGTCTTAGTATAACTAATAGTAACTAGTAATTAGTATTACTATTATTATTACACTTGCAGTACTAGTACTGAATTAAATATCAATCATGAATTTCATATTTTTAAAGAAAAATTCATAGTGGGTGTTACAGTAAAACTAAATGCAATTATTATAATCATAATAATAAGACACTGACAGTGATACTTATAGCCATAGTCATAGTGACAGTCAGTGTCACTGTGACTGTCAGTGCTAGATATAAATAAATAATTAAACGGTAAACCTGAAGTTCAACTATATCACTATTAATATGAACATCAAATGATCAATAGCAACATCGTAAACTTATTTCTAATTTAAAAGCAAATTAATAAGTTCAACTCCATGTTATAAACTTATACTATACTTATAGCTATAGTAATAAAGGTAATGTTATAACTATAAATTATAAAGTTAAACTTAAACTTAAAATATAAAATTAAACTACCTTTGGCGTTACCTTTGTCCTTGTTAGGTGCTTGTGCGTTTTGAACCAGCTTCACACTCACTGCACCAACTTTACTAAAACTATTCTCTGGTAATCATTATTATCATCATATTTACTTTTAGTTTTACCATGTAATGATGTATATTAAAGTGGGCGTCACAAATTACTACCAGCCAGTACCACTACTACCAATACTATAGCAACGGCCTCGGAATTACTGAACTTGTCATTAAAGGGTTAAAGGTTGAATATATCACGCCAATGACAACAAGAATAGCTAAAAACAGCGCAAGGTTAGGGGCCAGTGGGTGTAACGTTTGTATAAGCATCGATGTCCGAACCAATGAACTGAAACTTCCTAGTTATAGGTTATAGTTCAATGGTCCGAGTTATAAACCTAGTGGTCACCACACCAGTTGTGAGTGGCTCTGTCTATAAGCAATTCCAAGTTGAGAGTGAGTGCAGTAGTTTGGGATTATTTAGTTTGGCGCCAACTCCGAGCTCAAGAATTGTATATGTGTGTGTGTGTGTGTGTGTGCGCGCGCGTGCGTGCGTGAGTGTGTGTGTGCGTGTGTGTGCGCGTGCGTGCGTGAGTGTGTGTGTGTGTGTATATATATATCTTTACGAGCTAGTAATTTGATTATAAATAGGTATACGAGAAACATTGTTATTTATTACTTTATTAGGTAAAGTAATTACACTGATATTTCGGGTACCACTGTACCCATCTTCAGAGTAGCAATGAATGAAATTCAAAAATTATTATGTTACGTTAGACGTTATGCATGACACAAAGAATAGAGAGTGGCAGTTACTGTAAATTATTGAAACTTAGGGAGATAATCTTATTTTATATATTACGCAGGTCAAAAATTATACTGATTTTTTTGCATAAAAAATAAATTAGAGTTGACAAAAAAATAGATATCCAAATATAAAAACAGCAAGAATTAGTGAAACTATGTGAGAGTTGAGTAGTGTGGAGCTATTGATATAGTTTTAGTGGTATGGAGTAATTTTGTTTATTGAGTTGCGGTTTTATTTGTTTAATGTAGAGAGCTTCGGCTACTTTTCGATGGTGGATTCCTTTAAATGAATGATTTAAAACTGTTACATTGTCTATTGATATGTTTCCATGATTAGTGGTAGAGATGTGTTGATAAATTTTGGAATTGATGTCATTGCAGTGTTCATGTATCCTGTGTGATAGGCGACGTCCGGTTTCGCCTACATATGTTTGTTGACAGGTAGCTTCAGGGCAGGTTATTTTGTAGACTAGGTTGTGAATGTGTTCTTTATTGGTTTTATCTTTGAGATTAAAATGTGAACTTAAGGGGGTTCCTTTAAATAAAATACGGGCATTGAGTTCATTTGAAAAAGAGTCTGTAATTAATTTATTGAGGGAGCGGATTAGTTTTTCTCCTGTTACTCCTTTATAAGGCAGCTGAAGTAAAATGTGTTTCCTGTTGTCTTTTTCACTCAATGCCCGTATTTTATTTAAAGGAACCCCCTTAAGTTCACATTTTAATCTCAAAGATAAAACCAATAAAGAACACATTCACAACCTAGTCTACAAAATAACCTGCCCTGAAGCTAACTGTCAACAAACATATGTAGGCGAAACCGGACGTCGCCTATCACACAGGATACATGAACACTGCAATGACATCAATTCCAAAATTTATCAACACATCTCTACCACTAATCATGGAAACATATCAATAGACAATGTAACAGTTTTAAATCATTCATTTAAAGGGATCCACCATCGAAAAGTAGCCGAAGCTCTCTACATTAAACAAATAAAACCGCAACTCAATAAACAAAATTACTCCATACCACTAAAACTATATCAATAGCTCCACACTACTCAACTCTCACATAGTTTCACTAATTCTTGCTGTTTTTATATTTGGATATCTATATTTTTTTTGTCAACTCTAATTTATTTTTATGCAAAAAAATCAGTATAATTTTTGACCTGCGTAATATATAAAATAAGATTATCTCCCTAAGTTTCAATAATTTACAGTAACTGCCACTCTCTATTCTTTGTGTCATGCATAACGTCTAACGTAACATAATAATTTTTGAATTTCATTCATTGCTACTCTGAAGATGGGTACAGTGGTACCCGAAATATCAGTGTAATTACTTTACCTAATAAAGTAATAAATAACAATGTTTCTCGTATACCTATTTATAATCAAATTACTAGCTCGTAAAGATATATATAATGTAGTGTGTTCAGATTGTTAATGATACATATATATTTTTTTATTTAAAAAATCTCACACGACTATATAGTTTCGTACAGTAAACTGCACTCGTCAGGTGTTAGACGAAAAATAAATAAAATCTATGAAGCATACCGATTATTCAAATTTTTACATAAAGAAAACTATATCATGCTAAACACAACGTAAAACGAAATGCAAACATAGTAGTGGATTTGGTGTTATCTATTAATTAATTAAATTGCTCTTTTTCTAAAGGATTAGACTATAAAAGCTAGACGTTTGATGGAAAGGGTAATTTATAATAGGTAGTACTACGGTTGAGAATTGTTAGTATTGTTATGTGATGTTGCCCAGGTAGTGCTTACGTGCATGTCTGCATGTGAATAGAATCTCATTTCTGTTATTAAGGGAAGATTTGCTGGGCTGGTATATTATGAAATATTTTTCCCATAGGCAGAGGTTGCACCTTTTAGTGACTTTGTTGTATGAGTTGGTCTTTTTCATAATTTTCCATGTTATGTCAAAATGGGTGTTCTTGTCTTTTAGTTTCCAAATATATTTGCTCAATTCAGTATGGTTCTTTTTTGTTTTGTTGTTAAAAGTTGATTTGTGGTTATACAATCTGGTTTTGAATTCTGTTTCTGATGTTCCCACGTAAGTCTGTGGTTGGCTGCCATCTTTGGTTGTAACTGTAGCTTGGTATATGATGCACTTTGTGAGGCATTTTCCATCTAGTGGGCACACTGTGCTGTTTCTGCAGTTACATTCTCGAGGAGGTTGGTTTGCTGGGTTGAGTAATCTTTGATTGTGGCTGTTGATTATGTTGTTTAAATTTCTGCAGCAGCTGTAACTGAGTTTTATGTTGTTTTTGTTGAAGATTTTGTAGAGTTTGTGATCTTTGGGTATTTCTTCCTCCAGGATTTTAAAAAAATTGTTTTCCCAGGTTGCTTGTTACACTTTTGGAGAATGGGGGGTTATACCATGTGATGTTTCGTCGTCTTTCTCTTTTTGGTCTACTAGTGGTGTGTGTTGGCTGGAATGTTAGGTTATGTGTGTATCCACTTTTACTTAGAGCTTCTTGGTGTATTTTTGTTGTTTGACTGAAGACTTCTTCGTTAGATGAGAGATTGGAGAGCCTGTTGTTTATGGCATGTGGAATGTTTCTTGTGATATGGGGTGGATGGTTGGATTTGGAGTTTACATATAGGATTTCGCTGTTAGGTTTTACATGGGGTTTGTGTGTTCTTTTGCTAATGTCAAAATTTATATCTAGATAGTTGACGACCTTTTTGTTTACTTCAATGGTGATATTTAGATTATGTTTTTGGAAAATTTTGCAGATTGATTTTTTAATTCTATCTATATTTTTTGCAGTGTCGTTGATTACTCCTAGGCCGTCATCACGGTATAGACCGAAGGTATTTCCAAACTTCTGGTTGATTTTATATAGTAAAAATATGCCGACCAGAGTGCAACATTCTGCACCGTCATAGCTGCCCATTGTAATGTCAAATAATGAGCCACATTTTTTACTCCAGGGTTGGCCGGAATGGTATAACAACATTTTTCTGGCATGGAAAATCACGGTGCGGACTGTGTCTGTTATGGTGGTATGCTCTGCTGCGAAATCAATTGCAATGTGGAGTAATTTATTAGTTATTGACAGATAAAAGTCGACAATGTCAAATACAATAAAAGATAAGCATTTGTTGTTATCTAAATTTGTGAACCATTTAATTACCTCGGAAGTAACATCACATCACATCACATAACAATACTAACAATTCTCAACCATAGTACTACCTATTATAAATTACCCTTTCCATCAAACATCTAGCTTTTATAGTCTAATCCTCTAGAAAAAGAGCAATTTAATTAATTAATAGATAACACCAAATCCACTACTATGTTTGCATTTCGTTTTACGTTGTGTTTAGCATGATAGTTTTCTTTTTGTAAAAATTTGAATAATCGGTATGCTTCATAGATTTTATTTATTTTTAGTCTAACACCTGACGAGTGCAGTTTACTGTACGAAACTATATAGTCGTGTGAGATTTTTTAAATAAAAAAATATATATGTATCATTAACAATCTGAACACACTACATTATATTAGCTCTGTCACCTGTGATATCGAGCACTTTACTTTGCTGGAACTCCAACTAGATTGACAATCAGCATACATTATATATATATATACATGTATATATATATATATATATATATATATATATATATATATATATATATATATATATATATATATATATATATATATATATGTATATATATATATATATATATATATATATATATATATATATATATATATATATATATATATATATATATATATATATATATATATTGAGGTATTATGCTCTCACTTAATGCTCAGCAATGACATTCAGTGATTGAGCTTTCTCACCATAGCCACAAACTCAAGCTGCTAGCATTTTGCAAGGCTCGTGACTCCTAGGTGACCCCTAGAGTCTCTTGAGCTCTCTGGCTTGAGTTTACACACCTTTTAAATATGCTTTAGTAGAAACATAAGTTTCTACTATTGCCAAGGTGTGGGCCATGGTACTCTGTTCTGTGCTGATGAGGGGACAAACCCCAAAACATGCTGTTCACAGATTGAGGTATATATATATATATATATATATATATATATATATATATATATATATATATATATATATATATATACATTGTATATATAATGTAGTGTGTTCAGATTGTTAATGATACATATATATTTTATTTAAAAAATCTCACACGACTATATAGTTTCGTACAGTAAACTGCACTCGTCAGGTGTTGGACTAAAAATAAATAAAATCTATGAAGCATACCGATTATTCAAATTTTTACATAAAGAAAACTATATCATGCTAAACACAACGTAAAACGAAATGCAAACATAGTAGTGGATTTGGTGTTATCTATTAATTAATTAAATTGCTCTTTTTCTAAAGGATTAGACTATAAAAGCTAGATGTTTGATGGAAAGGGTAATTTATAATAGGTAGTACTATGGTTGAGAATTGTTAGTATTGTTATGTGATGTGATGTGATGTTACTTCCGAGGTAATTAAATGGTTCACAAATTTAGATAACAACAAATGCTTATCTTTTATTGTATTTGACATTGTCGACTTTTATCTGTCAATAACTAATAAATTACTCCACACTGCAATTGATTTCGCAGCAGAGCATACCACCATAACAGACACAGACCGCACCGTGATTTTCCATGCCAGAAAAATGTTGTTATACCATTCCGGCCAACCCTGGAGTAAAAAATGTGGCTCATTATTTGACATTACAATGGGCAGCTATGACGGTGCAGAATGTTGCACTCTGGTCAGCATATTTTTACTATATAAAATCAACCAGAAGTTTGGAAATACCTTCGGTCTATACCGTGATGACGGCCTAGGAGTAAACAACGACACTGCAAAAAATATAGATAGAATTAAAAAATCAATCTGCAAAATTTTCCAAAAACATAATCTAAATATCACCATTGAAGTAAACAAAAAAGTCGTCAACTATCTAGATATAAATTTTGACATTAGCAAAAGAACACACAAACCCCATGTAAAACCTAACAGCGAAATCCTATATGTAAACTCCAAATCCAACCATCCACCCCATATCACAAGAAACATTCCACATGCCATAAACAACAGGCTCTCCAATCTCTCATCTAACGAAGAAGTCTTCAGTCAAACAACAAAAATACACCAAGAAGCTCTAAGTAAAAGTGGATACACACATAACCTAACATTCCAGCCAACACACACCACTAGTAGACCAAAAAGAGAAAGACGACGAAACATCACATGGTATAACCCCCCCATTCTCCAAAAGTGTAACAAGCAACCTGGGAAAACAATTTTTTTAAAATCCTGGAGGAAGAAATACCCAAAGATCACAAACTCTACAAAATCTTCAACAAAAACAACATAAAACTCAGTTACAGCTGCTGCAGAAATTTAAACAACATAATCAACAGCCACAATCAAAGATTACTCAACCCAGCAAACCAACCTCCTCGAGAATGTAACTGCAGAAACAGCACAGTGTGCCCACTAGATGGAAAATGCCTCACAAAGTGCATCATATACCAAGCTACAGTTACAACCAAAGATGGCAGCCAACCCCAGACTTACGTGGGAACATCAGAAACAGAATTCAAAACCAGATTGTATAACCACAAATCAACTTTTAACAACAAAACAAAAAAGAACCATACTGAATTGAGCAAATATATCTGGAAACTAAAAGACAAGAACACCCATTTTGACATAACATGGAAAATTATGAAAAAGACCAACTCATACAACAAAGTCACTAAAAGGTGCAACCTCTGCCTATGGGAAAAATATTTCATAATATACCAGCCCAGCAAATCTTCCCTTAATAACAGAAATGAGATTCTATCCACATGCAGACATGCACGTAAGCACTACCTGGGCAACATCACATAACAATACTAACAATTCTCAACCGTAGTACTACCTATTATAAATTACCCTTTCCATCAAACGTCTAGCTTTTATAGTCTAATCCTTTAGAAAAAGAGCAATTTAATTAATTAATAGATAACACCAAATCCACTACTATGTTTGCATTTCGTTTTACGTTGTGTTTAGCATGATATAGTTTTCTTTATGTAAAAATTTGAATAATCGGTATGCTTCATAGATTTTATTTATTTTTCGTCTAACACCTGACGAGTGCAGTTTACTGTACGAAACTATATAGCCGTGTGAGATTTTTTAAATAAAAAAATATATATGTATCATTAACAATCTGAACACACTACATTATATTAGCTCTGTCACCCGTGATATCGAGCACTTTACTTTGCTGGAACTCCAACTAGATTGACAATCAGCATACATTATATATATATATATATATATATATATATATATATATATATATATATTGAGGTATTATGCTCTCACTTAATGCTCAGCAATGACATTCAGTGATTGAGCTCTCTCACCATAGCCACAAACTCAAGCTGCTAGCATTTTGCAAGGCTCGTGACTCCTAGGTGACCCCTAGAGTCGCTTGAGCTCTCTTGGCTTGAGTTTACACACCTTTTAAATATGCTTTAGTAGAAACATAAGTTTCTACTATTGCCAAGGTGTGGGCCATGGTACTCTGTTCTGTGCTGATGAGGGGACAAACCCCAAAACATGCTGTTCACAGATTGAGGTATATATATATATATATATATATATATATATATATATATATATATATATATATATATATACATTGTATATATAATGTAGTGTGTTCAGATTGTTAATGATACATATATATTTTATTTAAAAAATCTCACACGACTATATAGTTTCGTACAGTAAACTGCACTCGTCAGGTGTTGGACTAAAAATAAATAAAATCTATGAAGCATACCGATTATTCAAATTTTTACATAAAGAAAACTATATCATGCTAAACACAACGTAAAACGAAATGCAAACATAGTAGTGGATTTGGTGTTATCTATTAATTAATTAAATTGCTCTTTTTCTAAAGGATTAGACTATAAAAGCTAGATGTTTGATGGAAAGGGTAATTTATAATAGGTAGTACTATGGTTGAGAATTGTTAGTATTGTTATGTGATGTGATGTGATGTTACTTCCGAGGTAATTAAATGGTTCACAAATTTAGATAACAACAAATGCTTATCTTTTATTGTATTTGACATTGTCGACTTTTATCTGTCAATAACTAATAAATTACTCCACACTGCAATTGATTTCGCAGCAGAGCATACCACCATAACAGACACAGACCGCACCGTGATTTTCCATGCCAGAAAAATGTTGTTATACCATTCCGGCCAACCCTGGAGTAAAAAATGTGGCTCATTATTTGACATTACAATGGGCAGCTATGACGGTGCAGAATGTTGCACTCTGGTCAGCATATTTTTACTATATAAAATCAACCAGAAGTTTGGAAATACCTTCGGTCTATACCGTGATGACGGCCTAGGAGTAAACAACGACACTGCAAAAAATATAGATAGAATTAAAAAATCAATCTGCAAAATTTTCCAAAAACATAATCTAAATATCACCATTGAAGTAAACAAAAAAGTCGTCAACTATCTAGATATAAATTTTGACATTAGCAAAAGAACACACAAACCCCATGTAAAACCTAACAGCGAAATCCTATATGTAAACTCCAAATCCAACCATCCACCCCATATCACAAGAAACATTCCACATGCCATAAACAACAGGCTCTCCAATCTCTCATCTAACGAAGAAGTCTTCAGTCAAACAACAAAAATACACCAAGAAGCTCTAAGTAAAAGTGGATACACACATAACCTAACATTCCAGCCAACACACACCACTAGTAGACCAAAAAGAGAAAGACGACGAAACATCACATGGTATAACCCCCCATTCTCCAAAAGTGTAACAAGCAACCTGGGAAAACAATTTTTTTAAAATCCTGGAGGAAGAAATACCCAAAGATCACAAACTCTACAAAATCTTCAACAAAAACAACATAAAACTCAGTTACAGCTGCTGCAGAAATTTAAACAACATAATCAACAGCCACAATCAAAGATTACTCAACCCAGCAAACCAACCTCCTCGAGAATGTAACTGCAGAAACAGCACAGTGTGCCCACTAGATGGAAAATGCCTCACAAAGTGCATCATATACCAAGCTACAGTTACAACCAAAGATGGCAGCCAACCCCAGACTTACGTGGGAACATCAGAAACAGAATTCAAAACCAGATTGTATAACCACAAATCAACTTTTAACAACAAAACAAAAAAGAACCATACTGAATTGAGCAAATATATCTGGAAACTAAAAGACAAGAACACCCATTTTGACATAACATGGAAAATTATGAAAAAGACCAACTCATACAACAAAGTCACTAAAAGGTGCAACCTCTGCCTATGGGAAAAATATTTCATAATATACCAGCCCAGCAAATCTTCCCTTAATAACAGAAATGAGATTCTATCCACATGCAGACATGCACGTAAGCACTACCTGGGCAACATCACATAACAATACTAACAATTCTCAACCGTAGTACTACCTATTATAAATTACCCTTTCCATCAAACGTCTAGCTTTTATAGTCTAATCCTTTAGAAAAAGAGCAATTTAATTAATTAATAGATAACACCAAATCCACTACTATGTTTGCATTTCGTTTTACGTTGTGTTTAGCATGATATAGTTTTCTTTATGTAAAAATTTGAATAATCGGTATGCTTCATAGATTTTATTTATTTTTCGTCTAACACCTGACGAGTGCAGTTTACTGTACGAAACTATATAGCCGTGTGAGATTTTTTAAATAAAAAAATATATATGTATCATTAACAATCTGAACACACTACATTATATTAGCTCTGTCACCCGTGATATCGAGCACTTTACTTTGCTGGAACTCCAACTAGATTGACAATCAGCATACATTATATATATATATATATATATATATATATATATATATATATATATTGAGGTATTATGCTCTCACTTAATGCTCAGCAATGACATTCAGTGATTGAGCTCTCTCACCATAGCCACAAACTCAAGCTGCTAGCATTTTGCAAGGCTCGTGACTCCTAGGTGACCCCTAGAGTCGCTTGAGCTCTCTTGGCTTGAGTTTACACACCTTTTAAATATGCTTTAGTAGAAACATAAGTTTCTACTATTGCCAAGGTGTGGGCCATGGTACTCTGTTCTGTGCTGATGAGGGGACAAACCCCAAAACATGCTGTTCACAGATTGAGGTATATATATATATATATATATATATATATATATATATATATATATATATATATATACATTGTATATATAATGTAGTGTGTTCAGATTGTTAATGATACATATATATTTTATTTAAAAAATCTCACACGACTATATAGTTTCGTACAGTAAACTGCACTCGTCAGGTGTTGGACTAAAAATAAATAAAATCTATGAAGCATACCGATTATTCAAATTTTTACATAAAGAAAACTATATCATGCTAAACACAACGTAAAACGAAATGCAAACATAGTAGTGGATTTGGTGTTATCTATTAATTAATTAAATTGCTCTTTTTCTAAAGGATTAGACTATAAAAGCTAGATGTTTGATGGAAAGGGTAATTTATAATAGGTAGTACTATGGTTGAGAATTGTTAGTATTGTTATGTGATGTGATGTGATGTTACTTCCGAGGTAATTAAATGGTTCACAAATTTAGATAACAACAAATGCTTATCTTTTATTGTATTTGACATTGTCGACTTTTATCTGTCAATAACTAATAAATTACTCCACACTGCAATTGATTTCGCAGCAGAGCGTACCACCATAACAGACACAGACCGCACCGTGATTTTCCATGCCAGAAAAATGTTGTTATACCATTCCGGCCAACCCTGGAGTAAAAAATGTGGCTCATTATTTGACATTACAATGGGCAGCTATGACGGTGCAGAATGTTGCACTCTGGTCAGCATATTTTTACTATATAAAATCAACCAGAAGTTTGGAAATACCTTCGGTCTATACCGTGATGACGGCCTAGGAGTAAACAACGACACTGCAAAAAATATAGATAGAATTAAAAAATCAATCTGCAAAATTTTCCAAAAACATAATCTAAATATCACCATTGAAGTAAACAAAAAAGTCGTCAACTATCTAGATATAAATTTTGACATTAGCAAAAGAACACACAAACCCCATGTAAAACCTAACAGCGAAATCCTATATGTAAACTCCAAATCCAACCATCCACCCCATATCACAAGAAACATTCCACATGCCATAAACAACAGGCTCTCCAATCTCTCATCTAACGAAGAAGTCTTCAGTCAAACAACAAAAATACACCAAGAAGCTCTAAGTAAAAGTGGATACACACATAACCTAACATTCCAGCCAACACACACCACTAGTAGACCAAAAAGAGAAAGACGACGAAACATCACATGGTATAACCCCCCATTCTCCAAAAGTGTAACAAGCAACCTGGGAAAACAATTTTTTTAAAATCCTGGAGGAAGAAATACCCAAAGATCACAAACTCTACAAAATCTTCAACAAAAACAACATAAAACTCAGTTACAGCTGCTGCAGAAATTTAAACAACATAATCAACAGCCACAATCAAAGATTACTCAACCCAGCAAACCAACCTCCTCGAGAATGTAACTGCAGAAACAGCACAGTGTGCCCACTAGATGGAAAATGCCTCACAAAGTGCATCATATACCAAGCTACAGTTACAACCAAAGATGGCAGCCAACCCCAGACTTACGTGGGAACATCAGAAACAGAATTCAAAACCAGATTGTATAACCACAAATCAACTTTTAACAACAAAACAAAAAAGAACCATACTGAATTGAGCAAATATATCTGGAAACTAAAAGACAAGAACACCCATTTTGACATAACATGGAAAATTATGAAAAAGACCAACTCATACAACAAAGTCACTAAAAGGTGCAACCTCTGCCTATGGGAAAAATATTTCATAATATACCAGCCCAGCAAATCTTCCCTTAATAACAGAAATGAGATTCTATCCACATGCAGACATGCACGTAAGCACTACCTGGGCAACATCACATAACAATACTAACAATTCTCAACCGTAGTACTACCTATTATAAATTACCCTTTCCATCAAACGTCTAGCTTTTATAGTCTAATCCTTTAGAAAAAGAGCAATTTAATTAATTAATAGATAACACCAAATCCACTACTATGTTTGCATTTCGTTTTACGTTGTGTTTAGCATGATATAGTTTTCTTTATGTAAAAATTTGAATAATCGGTATGCTTCATAGATTTTATTTATTTTTCGTCTAACACCTGACGAGTGCAGTTTACTGTACGAAACTATATAGCCGTGTGAGATTTTTTAAATAAAAAAATATATATGTATCATTAACAATCTGAACACACTACATTATATTAGCTCTGTCACCCGTGATATCGAGCACTTTACTTTGCTGGAACTCCAACTAGATTGACAATCAGCATACATTATATATATATATATATATATATATATATATATATATATATATATATATATATTGAGGTATTATGCTCTCACTTAATGCTCAGCAATGACATTCAGTGATTGAGCTCTCTCACCATAGCCACAAACTCAAGCTGCTAGCATTTTGCAAGGCTCGTGACTCCTAGGTGACCCCTAGAGTCGCTTGAGCTCTCTTGGCTTGAGTTTACACACCTTTTAAATATGCTTTAGTAGAAACATAAGTTTCTACTATTGCCAAGGTGTGGGCCATGGTACTCTGTTCTGTGCTGATGAGGGGACAAACCCCAAAACATGCTGTCCACAGATTGAGGTATATATATATATATATATATATATATATATATATATATATATATATATATATATATATATATATATATATATATATATATATATATATATATATATATATATATATATATATATATATATATATCTCAATCTGTGGACAGCAGCTGTTTCGGGATTTGTCCCCTCATCAGCACAGAAAGAGTACCATGGCCCACACCTTCGCAATAGTAAAACTTATAGTTTTACTAAAGCATATTTAAAAGGTGTGTAAACTCAAGCCAGAGTGCTCAAGTGACTCTAGGGGTCACCTAGGAGTCACGAGCATTGCAAAATGCTAGCAGCTTGAGTTTGTGACCATGGTGAGAGTGCTCAATCATTTAATGTCATTGCTGAGCAATAAATGAGAGCGTAATATCTCAATCTGTGGACAGCAGCTGTTTCGGGATTTGTCCCCTCATCAGCACAGAAAGAGTACCATGGCCCACACCTTCGCAATAGTAAAACTTATAGTTTTACTAAAGCATATTTAAAAGGTGTGTAAACTCAAGCCAGAGTGCTCAAGTGACTCTAGGGGTCACCTAGGAGTCACGAGCATTGCAAAATGCTAGCAGCTTGAGTTTGTGACCATGGTGAGAGTGCTCAATCATTTAATGTCATTGCTGAGCAATAAATGAGAGCGTAATATCTCAATCTGTGGACAGCAGCTGTTTCGGGATTTGTCCCCTCATCAGCACAGAACAGAGTACCATGGCCCACACCTTCGCAATAGTAAAACTTATAGTTTTACTAAAGCATATTTAAAAGGTGTGTAAACTCAAGCCAGAGTGCTCAAGTGACTCTAGGGGTCACCTAGGAGTCACGAGCATTGCAAAATGCTATATATATATATATATATATATATATATATATATATATATATATATATATATATATATATATATATATATATATATATATATATATATATATATATATATATATATATATATAACATATAACATATGACAGATAACAGATGACAGATGACATATAGTATATGTGTAGTACTATGTATATGTACTATTCATATGACCAATAAGGATTTCATCACACCAGCTCCTGCCATTTTCACAATTGACTATAGTAGGCAAGAGCAAGAGTACAAAAAGATTATATAAAACGTTGTGATTCCAGATGACATGGTTTAGACTGTTTCCTCATTGCAATGTTAGCAAAAGCCCAATTAACTTTTTCCTCTAATATTCAAGCTTTGCATATGATATATTACAAACATGGTTTCGTAGCAATGCAATAGGGAGTTATGCTCTTTTTTACACCTAGGACAACTGCCAACTAATGCAGCAGCTTTGAAATTGCAATGATGTTGCAATGTTCGGAGTTATGTTTCCTCCATCAACTGCAATTGAACACACCTCCCAGTAAATTGGGTATATACTGTGAGTACTAAGTATGCCTGTGTGTCTATACACAGCTTTCACTGTAATTACTAAAAGCATGAACTTAGCTGATTAATAAAACTAATGAGATATTGAACTTGGCTGGCACATGCAAGCAGCTCCTACAATAACAGCATTTATTGCTATTGTATATATACATAACTCCCAAGGCTCTGCTGCTATTATTAATCAGCTAAGGCCATTGCTGGTAGCTCAGGATACAAAGCTTGTTCATTAATTAGTAACTAGCAAGATATTCAGCGTACTACCAGCATTTCAGCAAAGGTAAGTGAATAATATACTACATTACTAAAGTGAGGTGTGCAGCATACACATAATAATATAGTTGTAATGGGCACTGGTATTTTTATGTGTTTGACAAAAAAATTATATTTGACATATCAATTTTAAAAGGCTGGTGTAATAGGTATTGTAGTTTAGGAAACTATATTATATACATTTGATTAGCTGCTGAAATACTCAAACAATTTAAGTATATAAAGGTTCATCAGGATTGCATAATATATTTTAGAGCTAAAATCTAAAGCCAAAATCTATGTGATTTTAATTTAACCTTAGAGCTATAAGCTTGCTTGAGCGAGGGTGTATTTGAATTGTTACTAAGACATTCTAGTATAAGTATAAAGATTATTTTGCGTGCAAATATAGTCAAAATATTCTATAGATTTACCCTTCACTTCAATTCACCATTGATGAGCTTGGTGTTAGTGTAATCCTCATATTCACAAGTCAAATATAAAAATAGTAGTAAAATTTCTCCAAAAATATGGATTCTAATGATTTGAGCAGCTATACCATTTCTTAATGAGACTGTACACGCAGAGTCTATACAGTTATTGTGACTGCTGATAGCTGATATTTACTAACCCTAATATGATATTCTAAAGAAGTGTATGTTAATGACTCATATCTACAACTGCAGATGATAATTAAGGAATGTAATTATTCTTTGTGCATGCTGTAAGTAATAATTAACACTTGGTGAATATACAAAGACATATTAGCACTCTATAAGCACATTAATTAATCTACAAATATTTTATATGACTCAATCAAAATGAAGCAGTAGCATTAATATCCTTTACTGAGTCAGAACTTGGACTAACAAAGAAATGATAAGATAATTCCTCGATCAACAAACATCCTTAGGGAATCTAATCAATATTGTAGACTATGATACCATTAGGATAATACAGTGTGTATCTTTTACTATACAATATTCTAAACTATATATTATCACTGTGCACGCTACAGAACACCCTACACTTGGTAACTAATAATATTTACTGATAGGTTATCAATGTTTTAATGAACTTGTGATGATATCTAACTGGCATGTGTGTAACTGTTTGCCTGTTGATACAACAATCAAGCCTAAAGAATTATGGATTTTACAAGCTTGAATCATGTAATTCCACAAAGCTTGTAGTTGCAGAAATTATTTACATTTGTGTGTCTTAGACTTATTGAGCTGATGTGTTGGGTATTTTCAACTAAGCATATGCAACACACACACAGCACACACACACAGCACCCACACACACACACACACAGCACACACACAGCACACAGCACACACAACACACACAACACACACAGCACACAGCACACACAGCACACACAGCACACACAGCACACACAGCACACACAGCACACACAGCACACACAGCACACACACAGCACACAGCACACACACACACACACACACACACACACACACACACACACACACACACACACACACACACACACACACACACACACACACACACACACACACACACACACACACACACACACACACACACACACACAGCTAGGTCAGTAAAACTGTCATGCCTGTGTCTTTTCTTGCATCCAATGATAATATATATCTAAAACCTCAATGTAGTCCATGAATAAATATTTTTACTGCATGGCAAGCATGTGTAACATACAAGAGTCAAACAGAATTTGCTTCCCGTCATCACCATATTTTTAACATGGTATATGGAAAACCTCTGGTTGCTACTGAAATTGGCTCTCTGCCTATACTCTTTTTAGTTTAGCAAAGTCTTTCATGGTTCTGCAAGCCTAGAATCTAAGAAAAACATCAAAAGTTTTATTGTTGGACAGTTGCTATTCCAACAATGACTTTGTCGAATGTCGCACACTCATAAAAGCATATCCAGGTGTTTGTGAATTAGTTTTTGCATGCAAGAAATTTTGCATGATTGAGAACTAACTGTAAGCTTGACCAATGTAAGTGATTGGTCGAAGAAAATGATAAAAAAATAAATTAAATAAATTAATGAATAAATGGTAATTGATGCAAGGCTCACGAAACTGAACTAAATCTTGTGTATTTAGCCTCAAATGTCTGCAAGAATATATATTGCCATAGGCAAATTGTCAGGAACCTTTGCTCCCTTGTCATCTAGGATATGGTACAAACAACTGCACTAAAAGAAAGTCAGTTTATCATTTGTATACTACACTGTTAAGGGAACTTGGTCAACAGCAAAGAGACAGCACAAGAAGTGTTGGTTGGGACTTTACATAAGCTAGGAAAGCTTTTCCCTAATTCATGATAGCTTTCACATATCATCGAAGCTATAATGCCAGCTATATTATGCTGTTTCCACACTCGTTATGACTACTATACAATATCTAACCTTTTTGACTAGTATAAAAACCCAGCATTCTTACTTATCTACACACACTTGCGTCTCACACTTGTAACTTGCAACTTATAACTTAACCTTTTCACATTGGTACTTTCTTTCAGTCTACGACGATATTTATATCTGTCTAAAACAAAACAAGAAGGTAACTACTTCTATTTTCATTGTCTTACCTATTGCTGGGTATTCTGTGTGAACGAGACTACCAACTGTAAAGTTTTGAGACATACTCGGCTCACAACCAGCTATCTCTCCTAATGCAAGATAAGCTTTGCGGAGTGAGTAGAGTTAGTCGTATAATTGATTATTTTGTACTGAAAGAGCTGGCTTGCGGTGGACTATGGTAAGCAGAATGCGCAGAGCTGAGCACAGAACTACCATGTGGTGTGTGTGGGTTCAGAATCAACTTCACTGAGTGGGGAAAAGTTGCAATAGACAAGTTAACGTGAATATATTATGAAATAATCGAGCATGCTTAGGTAGAAGCAACAAATGTAAAGTGTCAACTAATATGACACAAGCCCCACAACCTGCCATGTTATAATGTACGCTATAAATTGTGCGTACTTGCACAGTAGCTTGTATTGTATCGTCTAGGTCTACCCTAAGTATTTTCAAGGCAGACCTATAAGACTATTGCTATTGCTACCATTGCTGTAATATTTTAAAGTAAAAAGCAGTGTGAGGAAGCATAGAAATTGCTTAGCGCAGTGTGACTAAAAGTAGTCGGTCAAGTTGCGTCAAAGTCACAGACAGATTGCTTAAATGCATACAACTGCTTACAATGATACGAGATGTTAGGCTTGACTGAAGTATAATCTTATTATATTTGATTACATAGATCAGCTTTTAAATATAATATTACAAAAATTATGCAGCTTTTGTATTGCAAACGATGCGATAACAACACATTGTTGAAAGTATGCGTAGGATGAATGTTTGATTTTGCTGAGCTAATATTTCTCGGGACGTGGCGCCACAATCAGCATCTCCGGGTGGTTATCTTTCTATCTCTATAGAAAATCAACATGAGACATCTTTAATCTGTAATCTTACACTCTGATTACCTCATAAATTCTTCGAGAGTAGCTGTCTTATACGTTCTAAGTCTGCACAAATATACCCTATTAGATTGCGTTTGGTACGTGTCTATGTGCTAGATAAAGTAAACTTCAGGTATCATTTCGAAACATGTTTCATAAAATGACAAGCCAGTTACATAGTTAAAGACAATATTTATCTAAAAAACATATTAAAATCACTCAATCTGCTCCTTGCATTTCCAAATGTAACTCATAATACTTATGCAAAACTTTCAGCTAGAGAGAAGACAACTCCAAATTTTAATATAAAGATATAACTAGAGCCTGGGCAATTCTAAGATTTTGATGTGGATTATGAATTATGAGGCTATGCTGCGAAACTTATATTATCTGCATGCTTATAATATCTTAAGTCAGGCCTTATTGTTTAAAACGCTTTGTTCAAGGGTGATTGTACAAAACGAATTCTGAGTTTCATTAGATTAAACTCTCTAACCATGCATATATACATGCATTAGTTAATCAATAATTATAGAGTATACGCTATATCAACACTTGTTATAAAGGTTTATAGAATTCAATTTAGAGTTTCACTTTTGAAAACATTTTAATAAATAAGAAACAACACAATCGCAAGTTGAAATAACATACACCTATAGGGTATCAAGTTAGAAGCGATTAGCTTTAAAGAAACAAGCGATTGTGTTAAACTTGCTCAACAATTTAATAGAAAACACTGTACAACAATTGACCTAGTCTAACTAAAATAATAGTTCTTTAGCTCTAATTTTCTTTTTTTATTGACAGATTATGGTCTCCTTTTTTATCAAGCCTGCTCACTAGTAACAATATGAATTATAAGTTCTATAAATAATTATAAAAATTTGAAAAAGTAACAAAATGTATTTAGTTCAAAATCCAATTTATGACTTAGCATATTAACCAATAATAAACACCACAAACTTATGTATAGCCACAAGTTTTGATAACTATACTTGTGTTAAAATTTCTTATAAATTTTATGTTGATGTAAGTTAGATATGTGTCACAAACTGTAAAGGCACTTAAAAAAAGCTCGCAAATTCAGAAATAAAGTTATAGGCACTACCTACGTCAATAATTGTTGCAGTGCATTTTACTTATTTTCTCACTTTGCAGAAACATGTCAAATTTTCTTGATTTGGAAGAGTTTGTGGAGGAATGGGCGTGGCAGATGTTTGATGCTGTGAAGGGAAAAGATGAAGCAAAAATACCCAAAGATCATATTCGTCTGGAGATAAATTGGAAGAAAGTCAAATTCCAGCATGGTAAGCAAATATGGCCTTAGGCTGTCTTTTTAACAAATTTGGGTTTATCTCAATATTATCAAAGTTAAGAAAGAAATTGCACTCTGCAGTCACAGTAATAAGTTTTCAAGAAATGTGCAGTTTTCGGCAAAGATTTCACTTTGGGTTAATAGCTGACAAAACAAATCATATTTAAATTAGATAGCTGCACATTTTACTTGAGCTAAAGTTATTGTAAAAACAAATAAACCACAAAACGTTTAGCCAGAGCTCAATGTTTTAAATAGTATTTCGAACCACACATATCTCATCTGTTGAAGTTTGCTCATCATTACATGGTATAGTTATGGCTAGTT
Organism: Bugula neritina; assembly: GCA_964035545.1. Classification (NCBI taxonomy): domain Eukaryota; kingdom Metazoa; phylum Bryozoa; class Gymnolaemata; order Cheilostomatida; family Bugulidae; genus Bugula; species Bugula neritina. The sequence goes on from OZ037773.1 coordinate 2,745,364, forward strand.
CTTAACAGTACAATCTATTCACTATCTATTCACTGTTTTTTAATGCTACTATAACAAAAAAGAGGGTGTGAGAGGTTTTTCGAAGTATTCTTAACTTATTAATCAATTATATAACTATTGATTAATAATTTCAAGCTTGTTTTCAAAGTTGAACATCCAGTGTGATTAGACGAATTTTACATGATTCAAAGAACAGTTTTACTAAGCAATTTTTGTATTAATACAAACCAAGCATGTTTGAAGAAATATTGTAATCAACTTTATATGCATGCAATACATTAAGATCTTTCATTCTGCTTCTATAATATATGCATCCTTATCATAAGATACAGTGGTAATTAATTCAGTACTATATACTATACTATATACTATATACTATATACTCAATCTGTGGCATGCAGCAATTCTACCATTTTGGCATATAGAAAGCTAATGTAAATAGGAAGTGGCAGCCTCCAAAGATTTATTTATTTTACCATAAACTTTAAACATGGTTGTTGATTGTCAAAGCTAGTTCTGCCTGTACAGGTGAACCAGAATATTCTGACAAGGTGATCCCCGCTGAACCCAAAGGTCAAGTCATCTTTTCCACGTCTTTCATTAACGACACAGAACAGGAACACGAGTACAGCTTCAAGACTGAGAGGTCAACAAAATCCACATGTGAAATAGAGATGTTTAGGGGTGTCACCATGGGGGCCTCATTAGAACTGAGTGTGAAGACACCATGTGAGGTATGCGGCTAAAGTATAAAGTATTTAGGCAGATATGTGCATCTAATGTGCCATTGGGAACACCCTTCAATTTTAAAAAGTTACCTTCATATCTGAGTAATTTCAAAGCTGAAGGTCAGCTTGTTCGGTTATTGAACTCTAATTGGCTGCCCTAATTAATTTTGTCTAGTTGTCAATTTTTCACTAAACTGAGTTTCTAAATGATCTCTCTTTCACTCAGCTAAAGTTTCCAAACAATATTTCTGTTTGGAACTGTATTTTAAGGGCAGGCAATTTCTCAACCTGTAATTGTATGGACGTATATCAAATCCTACATACCATGGGCAAATCATATAGACAAAGCATCACCAAACTATTAAGCATTTTAATTTCTAACCATGCAACCATCACCATAGTAAAAATCAGTCACTAAGGCTTATTAAGGTCTCAATTAATCTACCTTAGTTCACATATGCTGTGTTGTAAAGGAGTAGCAGAATACTGGCAGGCAACCTTCTATCTTGAAGCTTGTGTAATTATGGTTACCATGGTGATATTGCCTACATTTAGTCCATAAAGTAAATTTCGGTAACTCTATCAACATTATTTGGTATAACTGAAATATTAGCTATCTAAATAACCAACGGTTAATCAACTCTTTATAACTGTAGTATGATTGTATGCACTGGTATTGTGAGCTGCCTTAACTGTGTAGAGACAACCCTTTCAGTTAAAAACAGAATATAAATAATTATATTCAATAACTGCATTAACAAGAACATGTTACCAAAAGTGTGTTTCTAAATACTAACCTAAATATAGATTCGAAGCTTGATCCAGTTTGATTTCACTTTGCAACGTATATTTGAATGCTAGTTATGATCGTGAATATAGAAACCTCATCTATACGTAACCATTCCAACATCACCCACCACTCTTCCACCCACCATTGAACTATAGTTGGTCTTCCACCAGCTTATTGTTAGTTCTGAGTCATGCAGTATTCATGTCTGGCATAGCAAGCAGGTACTATAATTCCTGTTTGCAGTTTTTACCTGCCAGACATGTACAAACATATAGGTCACTATCTATTTTCGTTTTCTAAACTGTAATTCATACATAAAGGAGACATAACTACACATGTATGTGATGTGTTCAGTTTAAGAACATGCTATTTTAATTAGTTTTAGCCAATGTAGTACTTCCTATTATAATTTGTATACAACATGCTGTACTGCTTTATTCAAGATTAGGTAATATCTAATTAAATCTATTGTAGATTATACAAAATGAAAAAAGTTATGTGATTTTTGTTCACAAAAGTGTATTATAAAAGTTCCAGCTTTGGTGAAAAACTAATTTATTTTGAAACCTGTAAATTTAGAGGTTTGTGCTGTACTTGTCCATGCAATATGTAACAGCTTGCATTTATTATTATGTTAGAAATCACACCATGCAGTCACGAATATAATATATAGATACACAGTGAGCTCATATATTGCTGTTTCAAACATGAAACTCAACTGTGCAAATGTGTGGAAGTAGCTTTTCAAACTAATGACTTCTCAGCAACACACTGCCAGACTGAAAGTATAATTAAGCTCTCACGCCCACCCTTCCAAATATTTGAGGAAAACTACAGAACTTATACAGATATTCTAACCTGCATAGTAATAGGAGAATATAGGAATGTGTTCCTCAAAGGGATTGCACTCAAGTCTCTGGATAATCAATTATAAATATTTGTCCTAATGAAATGTTTTCCCATGTAATTCATTTCCTTCTAATTTACCTGCCAATTGTTTTAGGTATTTGAAATGAATGCCGGGTTTTCCAGAGAAGTCGAAGTTTCAAAAAGCGAGGGGCAGACAATTGAGAAAGAGCTGATCTGGGCTGTAGACAGCAACATCAAGCTACCCAGTATGTCTAAAACACAGGCTAACCTTGTCATTAACCAGCAGGAATTTGATGGCAAGTTCAAGGTCAAAAGCAAATTCTGGGGGCGGGTCATAGTAAGTTTTCACAACAAGAAGGATAACAACAACTTTATGAGATCTATAGAAGGAGAGATGAAAGAGATTTTCAGAGGCAAGGATGGGTTTACAGTGACTAACAAAGTGGTTAGCTACGTGAGTGAAGGGCGCTGTCATTTCAGATACGGTATTGATCAGCAGGTACATTTGAAGCAGTTTCCTCTTAACAACAATGCTCTAAAAAATTAACTTGACTTTATTTAAATATGCACAGTACACTGTAATGATACAGTAATCTGTTGCATTGCTTGAGTTGTGAAAAATCAATTTTCATTGATCATGCATTCTGTTAAAGAGCAACTCCATAAAACAGTACAATATTTTTTATATTTCAATCTGACTATAACATTATATTCTATATTGTTTGTGCATTTAATAACTAATAACTTTCACTGAAAGAAACTTTCCATCTTTAATCAATCATCAATTAACTTATTTGTTATTCCTACTAATTTTTACCACGTGGTATATTTACCACCATATCTATATATTAACTCAAAATAAAATTGACATTTTGTTAGGGCTTTTTCTAATAAACTTTCTACATATTATATACAGAGACTATTGCTGCACGCACAAGCTTGCCATATTTAGCTGCATAAAATACAGTGACATACATGTAGATACAAGATATAATTGTGGAGTAATGAGTAGTGTGTCTTTTTCAATGTAAGAGTTTAAACTCATCAACATTGACATTATCACTGAACTGAAGCTATAGGTTATAGTTCAATGGACATTATATTGAGAGCAACAGTTGGAAAAGAGAAGATAACTCAACACTACAGATTGCAATAATATTTTATTCAAGAGAAGAAAAATTTCAACAAGAACATTTTTGAGCTACCTTGAATGACATAAGTATTAACCGAGCCAATGAAAAATTTAACTAATTCTCAATTCCCAATTCCAGAAAAATACCAACATAAATTACAGCATGCAGAATTGAAAAAATGCAATTGAAATTGAAGTAAACTGGCAATTATAATGTAAATGAAGCAAAATTAAAAATATATAATAATGGAGCATTGTTAGTATAGTTGAAAGGAAGACAAAGTTAGTTTTATTCTGAGATAGCTTACAATTCTTTTCGAGTTGATAATTATAAAATGGCAGTGGGTTGTTGTACCCTGACACATTTACAAGATTTAAGCCTGGAAAATTAGATATATTACATTACTTGATACGTAGTGATGAATGATAAGTAGTGACTAACGACTAGATCCATAATCAATGCATAGCTGGAGTACCTATACAATAACACAACTGGCTAAGCAATGCAGAATGCTCTTGCTCGTCCCTATACCTCATTTTATTGTTATCTGAGAGAGTTAATATGTGTGAGATATGCAGACCTCTAGTTGAGGCCCTATAGCCGGCTTAGTATTTCATCACCTAGTTGAAGCTGGCGATTTTCAACAAGAGAAATGAAGAAACTTGAGTTGTGAAAAAGTCTACCTAACCCAATAGGAACAGAGTAGCACACATAGTGATTGACCCTAAAATAATGCTCAGTTGATTTGTATCTGGTGTAAATATAAAGAAAAAGAAAGATCAGGTTTCAGAAAGGAATTCGTTAACAGCACTGGGAGACCATCAGCTGTTCCACTATTTTGTCTTTTTACTCTCTTGGTCTCCCTGACCTTCCTGTGCCACGTCTACATGTTCCACCGCACCTGATTGGCTGGTTTTTTCAGCAGTATCCAATAGCTGCAGGGTGAAGAGCCAGAACTTCTCAGCTTCCTCGTCACTTGCAGCTGGTCCTTCTATTGCTTTCTCTTGCAAATCTCTACAATACAGTGTAACATTGCAATACTATTTCTGCTGCACATGCATAATACACTGTAACTATTCAATACCGTTTCTACTGTACCTGCATCATACACTGTAACATTGCAATGCTACTTCTACTATACATGTATCATACACTGTAACTATGCAATATTACTTCTACTGTACATGTAAGGCAAATCACATGAAGATGTAACATCAACCAAACAAAAACCACCAAGGCTAAAAAATCCCAACAGTATGTATTTCCTCAGAGCACAGTTGAATTCTAATATTTTAGTAGAGTGTCTATTGATCATCTTCAAAGTGTCTATTGGGTGAAGTTGTGTTACCTCATTGAACGTTCATGTCCAATAAGGTAACGCAATACCAAAATGCTGAGCAGACACTGCAGAACGTCTCAGCAACAGTGATTTGCTGATTGCTATTTACCGAGCGTACTTTTTGTGGTTAATTTTCATATTTTTATACTTTTTACTTCAATTACAAAACCGTGAACAAAAAGCAAGCAAATGGAAAATTCAATCACGGTCGGAACATCTCAATAGAACAATGTAGCAAATTCCACAGGTATCCTAACAATAGCCCAATCTTGAATAAAATACTTTAGTTTGTAAGAGTGCTTTAGATTTGATTTCTAATACAAGCTAGGCATAGTCATCTTTTAATAATAAACAGATCTCCAAACAAAGGATGGAGCTTTACGCCCCCTCCTCCCCCTCCCCCTCCTCCCCTCCTCCGCAGAGCAGTGAGTGATTTACCAAAGTCTTTAAAAATACCCTCTACCCCTCTACTGTTACCTACTGTTATCTACTCTATATTTCTATACTTTTTATTTACATACTTACTATTAGCTGAAACTACTACTATGTGGGGGCCTTAAGAGTGGCTGTGACTCAACAGCTATACTTACACATAATACTTTCCGGTAACTTCATTGAGGCTCTCATCAATGCAGAGGAAGTTGGGAGTTTGAGCGCCGTCATTGGCTGTTTTCATGAGGTACCAACATATCAGATAGGTTGACACGTACAGAAACTGAAAGAGTAGAAATTAATTCCATAACTCCTAAACATATATGCAAGTACAAACATGAAACACAGTCTAAAGAAATCGAGTAGCTCTAAAAATATACGAGCTAGTCCTAAAAGATTTAGTTAATAATGAAGAATATACGAGCCATGAATTAAAATATCTATCAGTAGTAAACTGAAGCCTTTACTTTCGCACTCAGTAAACTAGCCTCTGTCTAGAGCTGACGAGGCAAAAGCTGACGTACCTGTGAAGTGCAGATGGGCATGTACCTGTGTATCTGGGTACGAGCCACACCAGGGTGGCAGGCATTGACTGTAACTTTAGTACCTGAAACAGAGGGCCAAGCAAATTACGCTGCATTCGGTGATTTATTCAACTAAAACAGCATAGCATTTGATATGTTGAGTAGAAAACCCTTTACAGGCGATAGTTACTGCCAAAAGCTTTGAAACAACTTCTACATATGTTAGGTAGTTGCTATGATAACACTATAAGCATTTGTCCATGAAAAACAGGGCTATTTGAAATGATAGTCTGCAAAAGAAACGAAATCAAGATGACAAGATGCGTTTTGAACAGCTTTGACCTCAACATAGTAATGTTGTTGCTAGTAAAAAATAGAGCATTGAATGGAAGAAACATGTTATGAAAAATCTGCACAAATATCTAGTCTGTAAAACGCTCAGCCAATCAGAGAGGCTGCTTTAAGAAATGTCAGTTTAGTCAGATATTGGATGTGTAAAATGCACTATCTTTAACCCCCCTCCCCTCAGTTCACTGAAAATGGCAAGATCCTAATATTAACAAGTTTTTTTAATTTAGCATTTTTATATAGACTGGTGATTATGATTTTATTCGCTGTTGATGAGTATACAGGAGTAAAATCATATAAACCGGCAAGTATTAGTATTTTATGGGAGCAATTGTGGTCTAAGGGTTAGAGTGTTTGCCTAGTAGCACAAAGGTAATGGGTTCGAGCCCAGACAAAGGCCATTGGTGATGTTAGGAAGAGCATCCAGTCATAAAATTTTGCTTCTGTGTCCCATCTGAATATGTCCTTAGCCAGTTTATCAAAAACCCCTTTCATCAAGGGTTTTCTCACAGGGATGGTGACTATAAACTTGCATGAGTTTTATTAGTATTTTATGAAATACTAATGATTTAAAGGTCTTTGAACATATGTGGAGTTATCTCCTCACCTTCTAGTAACTTAGTTAACTTCCTCATCATCAACATAAGAGCCAATTTACTCTGGGTAAAGCATTCTGAGCCATTTCCATACTCTGCCTACAACATATCACAATAAACTAGCAGGAACATAATATACCAAGTATAGCTAAACACCTTGCATTGAATCTAAGGAGTCATGTCCCTAGCAACTACAAGCAGGACAATACATCTCTATATTCTTACATCGACATGTAGGATAGAGTCATCACCTTTCAGCTATAATAATGTGCCAGCTACTGCTTAAACTATTGAACAGAGTTATGTGGCATATAAATTGCTGGAAGGAGTTAATTTATTTCTCTCCAGCATAGACAAGTTGAGAGTTATCATCTCTATTCAACTAAATTTTAGCGACAGTTTAGGCACGGTATTTGAAGGTATGGCCTTGGCATCCAACAGTTAAGAGAGTTTTTTCAGCAACCACCATGACTTTTGCTCACAGAAAGCAGTTCATCTCACCTTCTCGAGGTTGATGTCATCGTAATGAATACTGCCAAGGGAATAGGCAGCAGAAGTCATTAGAACCACTCTACTAGGGGCTGTCGTCTTCAACAACGGCAGCAGTTCATTGACCAAAACATAGTGACCTGAGAAAATAAAAAACTGATTGGTCGAGAGGAAAAACCCATTTTCTAATTTGAAAAGTTTTAATGTCTAAAAATATAAAGTCTCATTTTTATACTGGAAGAAGTAAAATAAAATATTCATCTAAATTCTAGAAGATATTTAGCAAAAGAATGTTTGTAATCTACACCTAATCACCTACCCAGGTAGTTGACACCTAGGTGATGTTCAAACCCATCTATAGTCTTAGACGGAGGGGGTAGCATAACCCCCGCATTGCAATACAGGATGTGCAACTTATCCTCTCCTACAAATAGTCAGTAAACATACATAAGTGACTCCTATAGCTAACAAGTGGTTCATATATCTTATGGTTAGTAAGTGGTTCATATATCTTATAGTTAGCTAGTGGTTCATATATCTTATAGTTAGCAAGTGGTTCATATATCTTATGGTTAGCAAGTGCATCTGGCAGAAATACACCCAATGTAGAATTACAAAACCTCAGTTTTTAAAATTAGTCATAATATAAAAGAACAAAGCAAATTGATTCCAGAAAGGGAGATAATTTTCATCAAAATAATCTTGTAGAACAGACAACTTCTAAAATTTAAATACAAAAATAAAACTCCCAGCTGCTTACTAACTTTTCTTAAAATCTTCACAGAACCTCTTCACGTCTTTAAGGTCGTTGAGGCGAAGGGGAAGGAAATGGATTTCTTTACTTCCTGTCATTTTCATAAGTTGTGCTGCAGCTGCTTTGCCCAGTTCGCTGTCTCTGCATGCTATATACACCTTAGCACCTGGATAACATAGTCTCGCACTAAATACAAGGTAAAAACAGGCTGGAGGACAATCCAAACAAAAATGACTCTGCTTATTCTATACCATAACCAAAATTAAATGAAATACACTCAAAACATTTACATAAAGTTCAAGAAAACCAATTCGTTGTAAACAACCTTTGTCCTCACTTGAGCAAAATTAAGCAGCTAATTTGAAACAAAACGAACACTAGGTGCTAGGAATTTCTTCCAGATCAATCAATTAAAATAAATTATGAATATATATATTTCTTATCTTTCTTCAAAGAGCAAGAAACATAACTATTAACTATATCATATCAGATGTTATCTCCACCTTCAACTGATTGCTTTTACCAGAACCTGGTGAGTGACAAATTAATCAAGTAATACCGTAAGTTGCACACTACCTCTTTGAGCCAGTTCCTTGGCAGTATAGAAACCTATTCCCCTGTTTCCACCAGTAACCACTGCCACCTTGTCATCTAGCGGCGTTTGACTAAAATACTGGGGACCTTTCAAATAAGACCTGAAATAAAGAGAACATACACTTGTACATGTTGTTACACACAAATTGAACAACATAGTTACACAGGTACACTTAAAAGTAGGCCAAGTAAGGAAAATATGAATTGATATTGAAATTCCATTAAATAATGCAATTCACTAACTTGGCAATTATTGTAAAAAATTATTCTACAGTATCAGCTATGAGTCATTGCTCTAGGGCCTAGGCTATTAATTAATAAATCTACATTGAATGGTAATAATAAATACTTAAAAATATATAATTTATTTAGTTGATTTGTGTTACTCACTGATAACTAAAATAAAAAATAATACATAACGATGATCAAAATCCAAAATTGATGTGAACAAACTTGAATGTCTAAGGTTTCAAAATCAAAATATTAATACAGACACTAACATTTACAAAGCAATGAAACTAAAACTCAACAAGTAAATATTCAGCAAAATTGGTAACATCATAACAATTGCCATTGGTTTTACCAATATTGTTAATGTTTGTGTTGATATGAGTTAATTCAGTCAATAATCATTATGTAACTGTTTCAACTGTTGACATATTCATACTCTACACTCTACAACCTACTGTTTTTGTTTAAATTTCATGTCTGATACAGTATATTTACTATTATAATATCCATTATGTTGCTCTTTGTTCTACTTTTATTTTAGAAATAAAATTAATTTATTTTTAATATCATTACTATTAGTATTAGAATTTTGCATATTGCTATAATTTAGTACACTGTCTGGCCTAGAGAGTCAGACCGAATTCACATCATGCTAAAGGGCTCTGCCCATGAATGATAATCGCTGTAATTGTCCAACTTCTAAGGCAAAGAGTAATGTTTAAGCCTTATAATAACAATTAAAATTAATATCACAGTATTCACTAGCAGGGACCATACCATTGGCACCACCAATTATAAATAATTTAATTTTATACCATTATAGTATGATTACTTTTATTTTTAGTACTAGTTCACTACGTCTACTAGTAGACGTAGTGAACTAGTACTACTACTACTACTACTAGTAGTAGTAGTATAACTATAAGTATAAGCAATGCTATCAGCATAAGTATTACTATTACTATTAGTATCACTATTAAACTTGATTTGGTCTGATCAATACCATAATCATAATGATTTGATAATCATAATTATATCTAAATCAGTATCTCTTAATGAGCTAATCATAATGATTATGATAATCATAACCAATATCATTATGATTATCATTACACATTATCATTACTCATTACTGATTACAGCTACCATTCTGATTCTGAAAGTAAATATCAGGTTTTTTGGACTAAACCTCTTATTTGAAGTTTTAATTTCACACACAGTGATATTCATATTGGCATCAACAGTAGCACTAATTCAGACTGCTAGTGCTACTGCCCAGTGGGAGTGTCAACACTTACCTAAAACCAGCAAGTACTGCTGTAACAAAGATTGCTATCCACGTATACCAAGATTCAAAAAAAGGAGGAGTCTCCATTAATTTTGAAAAGGGGTTATCTGTAGGTTCCATGATCATCGTGAGAATGTGGTGAGTAAAATAATATTGAGAGGAAAATGTTAATCAAACTTTCTGGGTTATTCAAATTAAAATCTCATCAAATGGGGGAAACTTTTTTCCTTTCAATGACGTCCACTTATTGCAACATCAGTTTTGAATGTAAAACCACATAGTCAAAACTATGATAGGTGACATCAGTGTGTAGTCTGAGTCGGACTATTTCACAGTATAGTAGTCACATCAACTTATGACCGAGATAAGCCTGCGAATAACGGTCGACGAAAGTATGTGGCTATTAATGCAACTCTAAGCATAGGTTTCAGTTGTCCCCTCATGCAACCCGAAGGGTTAAAGGTCAAAATATCACGCCAATGGAGAGCATTGGTGGGCATGCCTTGCTACCTACATGTAGACTCTATTTTCTCTGTAACTTACCAGAGGTGCCGTAGGACCGGTCGAGAGTTAAAACTCCTCTGCACCCAAATAACTGACTAATTCCTATATTAAAACTCAAATCCCTGAAAACTTGAACTTCAAGATGGTAGCCTTAAAAGGGTAAATTCGAAAAAACTAAGAAATGAAGTGTTTCTTGTACGTTAAATCATAATATTAGGAGGAATTTTTTTAGGTATATACTATAAAAAATACATTTGATGTCTTGCTAAATAGTTCCAAGAATGAAGTCAAATTGTTAGCTGAATATAAAAGAAACATAATGATAATGAGACTACAGCTCCTACTTAGTAAAGCAACCAGTCCAGTTATTAGTTAGACTACATACACACTATATAATAGTTCAGTATGAAATGCACCTCATCCATGACTAACTGAAATCTGATGGTACAAAATTTACATTAATACTAAAAATAACAGGCAGACGATCCTAAATATAATGGTTTGCAAATTAACTGGGTATAACCTTAACAAATGTGAATAAATAACAGTATATATAATATATATACACACATCATAGAAAAGTTTTTAGCTAACAGTATCCGTAATGGGAGGGGAATATAGCCCATAGTGACTAGTTTCATGTTCTTTCAAGAGCAAGCTTATACAATCATTGTGCCAAGACACAAATTGTTTTACAAAATACTATATAAAATCCAATATTAGCAATAATACAAAGCTGGGAAGTATGTCTGCGAATGTGGGAGTTGATTGTGGTATATAAGATGCTAGTTATTGCCAGCTGTAGCCTCAGGGTCTGTTTGCTGATCTACAGTATCTTGAAGAGCTACGGGTGTCAACCATTCCTTTGGTAATGCTCTCTCCACAAAGGGTAGAGTGTCTCCTATGTTAGCCAATCTGTTCACCCACTTAGGTAGCTGCTTTCCGGTGAGAATCTGAAACAGAAATCATTGTTAGAGATCAATTGATGAGCACCAGAGAGAGGCTAAAGCAGGAGCGTCCAACCTTTTGGACAGCCCTGGGCTAGAGGATAAATACAGACAGCTTGAAGTGATTTCTAGAAAAAAAGTTCTTTTACATTATGAAATATAGAAGACAATGCAAAGCCTAGAGTTTTGGTGAATTTATTTGTTGAATATTTCAAATTAATCGCACAGTACACCGTCATTGCAAGACACTACATGCCAGGAGCTTCTATTCAAGTCACGTATCAATACAACTGAATGGATTGTTAACTGGTCATGTGACTTCAATGTAACAGAATAACTATAACTAAAACTGAGCTACAACAGCTCCAAATTTAATAAATTTGGTCATCAAGCAATTTCAAACGTACTTACATTAACTTTGCTTTAAAAGCAAGCACAATTATTACAAAAAAAACAATTAGTTTCACAAGAAGCTGTATTCTCAAATAACACAGCATTAGAACTTTCAGCATTTACCTCTATAAAGGCAGACGTGAAATGATTACAATTTTTCTTGAGCAAGTGATACTGGTCGCCCCTGTACTGGTCACCCAGCTGTTCTATAATTCCTTCTATTTCCGGTTTGGTTAAGTCAGTGTAACCTATCTCTATTGATTCCCTGCATGCAGAATACATGGCATGTATTCACAATCTTAAGATTATAAATGCATTAGACTACCAGTTAGTTGTGCAGCAAATAACCGATGATATGACCTAAAATTCAATGAACACTAAGGGAGAAGGTACAAAGCATTATCACTAAGCTATGTATTGCTACACATTGCATTACAGAAGCTGTATCACTACTGATTTTATTACTATGAGTTGCTACATGGTGCTATTACATATTGCGTGTTACTACGCTGTGTACTGCAATGTTTTGCAACATTACATATCGTATGACCGTTTATTGTATTACTATGTACGGCAGTACTTTGCTCTGCACATCACTAAACAGTACATATTACTAGATACTGAGTGCTATTTTGCTACACTCACTTAAATTTAAAATTTTCTCCTAATTCTTCAGAGTCTTTCGGTGTTATTTCAAATATGCCTGAGAAAGGAAACTGGTGGCCGCCATATGCATACTCTAAAAAAATGTATATAACATATATATATTTAAATCATCATAATAAAAAACTCACACAAGTTTATAGTCACTATCCCTGTGAGAAAACCCCTAACGAAAAGGGTTTTTGTTGAATCGGGCTCAGGACTTATTCAGATGAGGGCACAGGAGCAATTATGACTGGATGCTCTTCCTAACATCACCAATGGCCTTTTTTGGGGTTCGAAACCATGACTTCGTGCTTACTAGGCAAACACTCTAACCCCTAGACCACGGCTGCTTCTTTATCACCATAGACCAACAGAATTTACCAAGACAATTTCACCAAACACTGCTTACTCTTAAAGGACTAGTTTCAATAAGTTCACCAACACCTTACCCACTCCGTTAACTTCAACACCTGTGTGGTAAACCCCAATACCCAGCTTGGTTGTCCATTCATTTGTCCAATACTGAAAGAGCACAAAAGAGAAAAATGAGCATGCGTAACCAGAGTCCTATTATCAAACTGATGGTACTATAAACTGAATAAATTACAGCTAAAAGAAACAGTTTAATCTGTATATAAATACTATGCTGCGCCATAACAGATCCAAAATTTGTTTATAATTACAGTTTCAATTACCTCAGTAAATGACAGCAACTGAGAAACACAAAACAAGTATTTCAATTGGCTCTCACAGCTAAAGTACAGATATTGAATTACAGATGTTGGCTAATACTAAAATTTATTTTGTTGAATTCACAGCTGAAAGCACTTCGTGAAAAAAATAGTAAAACCTATTTTTTACGTGACAAATAAATGCGTCTATTGCAAGTAACCTACTAACCATGTCATAGACATGCACTGTCACTTTCGTTGTCATCACCTCAACAGGTGGCTTTGAGTTTTTTGGCCCAATGATGATGATTTCCCAAGAAGTCGGAGAGTGTCTATAAATATATTGTGGTTTAATAAATAGAACTTTGAAAATTATGCCTGCATCCATTTACAACATGGCTAGTGGCTACACAATCATAGTTTCAGTAAAAAATGATCAATCAAGAATGTCATTTCATTAAAAAATAATGAATGTAGTTTTGAGTTTAGAAAAAAAGGCAATATGTTGACAGAACTATTTTTAAAAAAAGATGATCATCAGAATCAACTCATACCACTGGCTGCCTTGGTCAACGTTAATGAAAATTATCAACTAGTAAGTATAGTTTCAGGCTAATAACGTTATAAACATGCAGTAGTATTTGGCCACGGCTGTCATCAGATTACATGCAAATACATAACACGTAAATTTGTAGCCGAATACATAGCTATAGAAACTTGTACTTTCAGTTACTATCAACTATAACCAAGACTAACATTACTGGGTTGTTAGTATTAGTACTAAAATAATGCTCCAAGTTTATCAGTTTGTGAAAGTATAGCATATCAGATTGAACAGATCCGATATAACTTAGGTTGACAGTTTAATATTAATACCAATAGTAAACTATGTAATAGTGAAGTAAGTACTAATACTAATATTATTAGTTATTTATATTAACAATAAAGTAGATGCAATACTTACTAGTTTAGTTTTCTTTATTGAGCTTGTCTTATTAAAATAAATAATAATTATTATAATACTAATCAATGAAATCATGAACTGATCAGTTAATCACCTAAAGTTGTTTGTAAAATTGGAGTAAATATTGAATTTAACACTCATATTGGTAATAATTTAATTCTATAGAATGTCATAACTTATAACCGTGATGATGATCATAGAAACAATCGCCATTATTGCTAGTATTAGTGATGGTGAATAATAATAGCAATATTTGTATAACAGGCAATCACAAGCAAGCAGATTTACTCCCAGTAATATGAACAGTAGATGTAATACTAATGCAGTACTAGTAATAGCCCATGTCAATCTCAATATAAATTAAAATAGACAATTCAACAGTGTGAGTGAACTACAGTGTATTGCAATTCAAAACCCAGCAGTCACTAATAGTGAATTTAATAATCATAATTATGGCCATAAACAGTGATCATGATGATGATCATCGTCATGGTAAATTAATAAAATTTAACTCACTGTGACATTGGCTACTAGTACTAGTACTATTATTACTACAATAGTAACTATTAGACTTAGTATTAGATTTACTTTTAGCATGAAGTTGAACATCATAATGATCATCATTCAACATCCATCCAATTACATTCTTGAGCCAAAGCAATTAAGTTTTACTAATTACTGATGAGCCCGTGAGATAAAAGTTAAAGTCAAAGTTTTAAAGCAATTATTATAAGTACTATTACTATGAGTATGACTATGTCTATACTATTGTCTATTCAATTGAGTATGAGTATAAATGTACTGACTATCAGTATGAGTGTGACCATCACTATGATACTATCACTATAATTCTTATTTTATAACTATAAGCATATGTACAACTGTATAACTATAACTATAGCTATAGATATCACTATTAGTATTGCTATTAGTATTACTATGTCTATTAATATTAGTACAAATACAAGTATTAGTAATACCGTAAGTGTATTAGTATTACTACTAGTACTACTAGTACTACCAGTACTAGTAGTAATAGTATAACTTAACTATAAGTCAAGTATGAGATTAGGTACTAGAGTTTTTCTTTCAACCTCAAGTTTGATCTTTTTTCTCAGCTAAATCTGCTGATAGTAATAATCACCTAAGTTTTAATCTCATACACATTACTAATAAATAATAATACTGCTAGTACTACTAGTACTTATACTAGAAGCCGAAGGGCTAGTAGTACGACTAGTACTAGTAGTATTACTACTATACTAGTATTACTACTAGTACTAGTAGTAGTAGTAGAAGTACTACTACTAGTAATACTACTAGGTCTAGTACCACAACTAGTAGTACTACTAAAAAACTAGTAGTAGTACTAGCCGTACTAGTACTAATAACTCATCTAGACTCTAGTATACCTATAAGTATATATACTAGTTGAGTAGTAGTACTAGCACTAGCAGTAGGAGTATTAGTTATTACTATTACTATTGTAATTATTATTTATAATAATAATAATTAGTAATGTGTGAGATTAAAACCTAGGAGTAGGTGATCATTAATATCAGCAGATCTAGTTGAGAAAAGAAAACAAACTTGAGGTTGAAAGAAAAACTCTTTCCCATTTAAGTTTGAGGTTTTCAATTTCAAACTGAAACTTCAATTTCAACTTCAAGGTCAGTAGTCGTAGAACTAGAACTTGACCCGAGATGTGGTCGTGGACTAGCGAAGAGCTCAATTTCACAATATAATTATTAATATATAGCATTAGCAGTTATTATTTTCAGTATTTCTTACTCTCAAATCACTAGGCTTTAAATTGATCTTTAATAGAGCTTATAGTAGCTGTGTAAACATTAAACTATTACAAGAAAAATATGCTGTCAGCTCCAGAAATAAATAAATTTATGTGTCCGCTACTGTCGCAGTCATCTCCCCATATTGCAGAGAGCATTACTTTCGCGTTCAACAGAAATGCGATGGCTTACCGTATCCACACATTCTGTGCATTCCAGTTATTAAATTTGATCTAGTGCTGTAAAGGTCAAGAATGTTGCCTCTCGACCCCAAACATTTTGATTTTCATGTTTTTTATTTGCTTTTGATTTCGCCTACATATTTCTGAATCTCAATCCATGATTACGTGTATTGAACCAGTTTCATTGTGCACTAACACCTTGACTTTGTGCAAAAAGAACCATATTTTTAATTTGATTATATCCTGCCAACATTATGATTATAAATATAATGATAACAGATAAGTATAACCATTAAAAATAAATAATTATAATAAAATACTAAATTATTTAGTAAATAGAAAATTATATTTTATATTTATATATAATTATAAATATATTATATAATAAAATAAATAAAATATTATTAATATTAATAATTTTAATTGGCTAACTCTAAGGCCAAAGGTTAACGAAGTAATACTAATTGTAAAGTAGTAACTCAAACTGTAAGTAGAAGTGTTGGTGTAACTGTAAGATTTAGAGTAAGAGTTAGTGTTACTGTTAGACAAGCGTGGTAGCCTATTAGTGTTAGTATAAGTATTTTTGAATGGTAATACTAATAGTTTAAGTTAGAGTTTGGAAATAGCACTTGATAAAAATATTGATATGAATATGAATATCAAATTGAAATACAATATATTTTTATTATTATATAATTCATTAGTAATGATTTTTATTTGCTTACATCTTTTAAAAGTGATACTTGATTAGTAAAACCATAGCATAGGTGTGTTCTTACTGTAAAGTGTCTACTAGAATCAACTATATGAGCGCAGCCTATGAACTTTAATGTTATATTAACTCATCAAATAATTATCAAATGCTTTACAAGTGCTTTGAGGATTTCTATTGGATTTTTAAATTATATTTTTAGTATTGAATCCAAGTGAAAAAATGGGGCTGCTGACAATTTTAAAGAAAATGAAGCAAAAAGAAAAGGAAATGCGTCTGCTTATGTTGTAAGTCATTTAAGTTGTATCACTCAAAACCTGAGAGTTTCTCAAGTAGATACAGCCCACTGTATTTTTTACTACCATTATAAGTTTTTTTTTAAATTTTAACACTTTACATACCTCAAAAAGCTTTTGCAAAAATATGATGGCTAAGCTCAGTGGTGAATAAGTGTCATCAATGATTCAGTGTTGTAACTAGCAGTAAAATGCATTCCACTACGTTCTGGAACTCTATCATTATTATTTTTCATATCAAATGCAAAACAAAATAGCTTAAGTCATGTAAACTACTGCTACTAGAAATAATTGGGCAGTTTTTTTAAAAGTTTGTATAGTTTTGTTTAGTGTTACGTAATGTGCTGTAGTATAATAAATTATCATCTTCATTTATTGATTACTAATAGCAATTTCAAATGATAAAAATTTATAATAATTATATAATACAGCTGAATATTTTGTCGTGTGAGCTTATGGTTGCTAAATAGTCAGTCAATTAAAAAGTGTTATCAGTTTGTCTAGTTATATCAACCAACTAGTTAGGACTACACATGAGTTCTTTGCATGAAAACTATTTCATTTTTTGTACAAAACAATGGCATATTAGTCATATAATATGAATCTGTTAGCTTATCAGTTCTTGTAATATCAGCTTCGGTTTTAGTGTTTTATATTCGGATGTTATCCATATTTTTTACATTGTTTGCTATTTTTTTGGAAACCCAACTTCTATTCTAGCATCACGTGTTCTATCTTTTTAGAGGATTGGATAACGCAGGCAAAACTACAATTTTGAAGAAATTCAACGGCGAGGATATCAGCACCATATCCCCTACCTTAGGGTTCAACATTAAAACGCTTGAACACAGAGGGTATGTAGGGTACTAAGTCTATTCCACAAGTTACGTCATTAGTTCTTTGCAAAATGGAAATTCCCTTTCTTAGTTTAAGAATGTAAAAAATGCATTTTGCCCCCACTGGGATTCGAACCTGAGACCTACGGCTTGCAAGCAAGTATGCTAACTGTTACACCACGGGTACCACTGTGTAAACTCAACACTACAGAATGAAAGTTTGGTTTGATATTATTTTGTGAGTTTTGAGTTCAACCTCTGATGAGTTGACTGATGGACCCAGATAACTCTAGAGTCTAGATGTACCATATCGCTGTAACTCTAGAATTCAAGGGTGGGCAACTTCTTTTGCATGAGGGCTAAGTTCAGAGGTCAGCTAAAACAAGGAACCATATGATTATGCACATAATAAATTGTATTATATTGAAGTAATTTGTCACCAAACCTATGCTGTGCTAATCAGAATGCATATAACATTTTTAGTCATCTTAAGCATTAAAAGGGCTACTGAAAAATAGGCAAAAGGCCCTGGGGCCCCCAGTTGCCCACCCCTACTATAAATGTGCTGGTACTTTAGATTCAGTCTAAATATCTGGGATGTTGGTGGTCAGAAGTCACTACGTTCTTACTGGAAGAACTACTTTGAGTCAACAGACGGTCTGGTGTGGGTGGTAGACAGCGCTGACAAGAGAAGATTGTCAGACTGTAAAGCAGAGCTGCATTCCCTCCTTCTTGAAGAGGTACACGTGCTGTTCTTTGTTATTAATTCTCTTTTGATGTCATTTTTTTCTCTAAGGAATCCTAATATTCTATATTTTCTAAATTTTCAAGTTATTAATTTTTAGTTTGACGTCATTTTATTTCCAAAGAATCCTAATACTGGGTATTTTCCATACCGGCTATTAACTTGGGGCACTGTGTCTAAATATATAGTAAAAGTTGAGATTTTAGACGTGTTCAGGCATGTCTAGATGTAGCGGGAGTTGAGAGTTTAGACGTGTTCAGACATGTCTAGATGTAGTGGTAGTTGAGAGTTTAGACGTGTTCAGACATGTCTAGATGTAGTGGTAGTTGAGAGTTTAGACGTGTATAAACATGTACTTGATTTGGCTGCATGAGAGCCAACGCGAATCCCATTTGAATATTTTTAGATGATCGCCTACTTGAAGTAGTTTGCTAGATTATTAAATATTAAAGTAGCTTAGGTTCCTTGTTATCAACATATGCTCACTGATCAGTTAGATTATAGTTATAACGCCAATGAAGGGATTTTTAAGCACTTTTTTCCTGAACTTAAATATATTTTTTTCTTGGAATTCCCGTTTCAAAGTAGTCTTTACAGAAATAGCTGTCTCACCAACATAATATGCAGAAATGCTTCAAAATGGCCTCGTTTTATATATCAAAGCAATGTGTTTGTTCAACATTTTCTATACAAAAGTCCACTTATTAACTACTGTTTTGAGTTTGTGTGTTATTTTGAATGTAGAGGTTGTCAGGGGCCACTCTTATGGTATTTGCTAATAAACAAGATTTGCCTGGTGCATTGTCAGCCACTGAAATCAAACAGGTTGGTTTATATACATCGTGAGTGCAGTAGCTAGTTTATAACATGCTTATAACTCGTAGCATGCTTATAACTCTTAACATGCTTATCCTACAAAATCTAAGACCATAAATCAACTATTAGTTATAATTATTTATAATATTATTCAGTTTGTGGAGTTGTTTTTCCAACTGCTGTTGAATTAATAATTAGCTGTACATATTTTTCGGTTATTACAATAAATCCTAAATATCTTATTTTACATGATAGTCATTAGGTAATAAAACTAACAGTAGTTAGAGTAACTTATAACCAGTTAATTTAATTCTGTGGTAGAGGTCTTTAAAAATCAAACAAGATAAAGCTTAGCTGAATCCTTGTTGAGGAATTTAGAAGTAATGGCTCTTTAGTACTTCGTCTGATACTTACTAAGCAATAATTCAATACCCACATATTTGGATGTGTAGTGATACTCACCCCCTCCCCCCCCCCCCGCCACTTGGTTGTATGTTTGATTGCATTTTATTTTCCAGATATTAGAACTGGACAGCATAACGACACATCATTGGTTAATTCTGGGGTGTAGCGCTGTAACCGGTGATAATCTACTCGAAGGTGTTGATTGGACGATTGATGACATAGCGTCGAGGATCTTCACTGCTGACTAGTCAATTTTTCTAACTCAATTCAATCATTCTGTTATTTATTATACTTTCCTAACTAGCGCTTAAAATATTTGTGATTTGCATTCTCTCTTTCTTTTATGTGAATATTTTTTTATTTCATAAAATAATTAAATTTCAGCAAATTTCATGTGTCTATTCTTTTTAACAAGTTTAATTGCTGAAGTTTGCTTCCTCATATAATATTGCAAGCTGATATATAATATTACATCGTAGTATATAATATTACATGCTAATATATAATATTACATGGTAGTATATATAATTTCAAATAATAATATTTTGCATGATGTCGAATGAGTCATAGGTAGGCTTGTGTCTAAGAATACTTTATTGAATATTAATTCTTGTAATCGATGTTGTAAAACATTCTTATTTGTCAGCTTTTATATCTCACAAGTCTGATAGTGTTTCCACATAGATGGCTGACATACCGATTAGGCATATATATATATATATATATATATATATATATATATATATATATATATATATATATATATATATATAATTATTTTATACAATCATTGACAAATATTAATCAACTTATAGAAATTATCAATATAATTCTTGTACTAATAACATATATTCATATTACACTAGTCCTGAGATTTCCTCAGTCTTCTCATCAGTTAATATAAAACTATTGCTTTCTTTTTTGGAGTTATCTTCACTTAGTGAGTTGTTTTCCTTCATTTCTGCTGCTGTGTTAGCATTGGAGTCATTGGTCTGCTCTTTAACTGCAGAAAGCTTCTGATTCATCATTTGAGTAACCAGTGAGGCAAAGTCTGTTTTACTAGAATTATTGGAAGTTGGCCGCCCCTTACTTCCATTCGGCCTGAGTTCATTAACCTGTTTGGGATTGGTGGGTAAGCCCGCTGTAGCAAGAAGCAAATCAGAACATTCCCCAGTCAAGGCGTATTTGGCTAGATCACTGACCGTGTCGTCCTCGTAAAGCCGCTCATAGCTGGCGCTATCTGATTGATGGATAACTATGTCCTTATCTCCCAGTACCTGAATGCTAAATGTACCATCTCTCTTCATATGAACCTAATAATATATATGGGATAGGTTCTATAGGTCAGACAGGTTATGTAGATGGTACAGGTAATGCAGATGGAACAGATAATATAGGTTAAAGCCTAGGTATGATAAGAGGTAATACTCATGAGACAGGTAATGCTGCCTTCCTCTCACATTAAGTTTTGAACAAATACCTTTTAGATTCAAATAATATGTATTGCAGTAATGGTAGGTCTAGCTATTGCTGGATCATGTGCTGTTTTCTGCTTATGAAGGCACTACCATAGTTACAGTTGATACGTTAGAGTTATTCTCTCATAAATGGGCTGAAAGCAATATACAGTTACTCGTTTCAACATGCGGTTTTCACTAGGCTTCCCCACTTACCTCTTCTTTGACCTTGACAGCCATCTGGCAGCAGACCGGCAGCGACAAAATACAAATAAGTATTTCTAATCCAGAGCTAGCTACAATAGAGTATCAAATATTAAATATGAGAAGCGGAATCAAAGGAGTATGTCTTAAACCTGCTCATCATAATAAATATTCGCTAAATAATTTAGATATGACGACTGATGAATCAAGATATTGACAGTGTGCTGTAAGCCACGGTTCTAATAACTGACAATATAAAAAATTCACGCAATTTCATAGTCACCATCCATGGTAGAAGCCCCTGATGGAAAGGGCTTTTTAAAGTTAGCTAAAGATTTATTCAGATAGGGCGCAGGAGCAATTATGACTGGATGCTCTTCTTAACACCACCAATGGCCTTTACTGGGGTTTGAACCCACGACTTGGTGCTTACTAAGCCATGCGCTCTAACCTCTAGACCACAGCTACTCCCTATATTAACTCCTAATAACTAACGGTATAGTAGGGAAAAAATAGTGTCACACTGTCACTGAATATCAAATAGCCTGCTTATCAACACTGTTCTGTACTCTAAGACACTCCCTGTGAGCTTTTCTCAATCCTACTACATACTCTTCACAAAAGACCGGTATCCGCTCATTTATGCAAAGTGGCATCCCTAATTAATTTTTCAGCTTCACCAGACACTAACCCATTTAACTTTGCTAAACTTTTGTTTCTAAGTCCCAATAGGCACAATGCTGTGAACTACCAATTCAAACCATGCCTATAAAGATGTCACCATGCTTAGTATACGTAACCAGTAACATATTATATTAACATTACCCAAGGCTGTTACTAAATGAGTCGGCCTTTATAGCTATTCATGCCACATTCAGTTTGAGTAAAATGAAAAATTTTATAAGATTTTGCTGGCAAGTAAAAGTTGTCAATAATTTCATATAAACATATTACAGGTATAATTAATATAATAACAAGGCATAGATACACTGCACTTCCATACAGTTACATGTAAATAATGCAGTGATTATTAAAATCACAATTTATACACAAATTAATGCAGTAGTGCATGTGGGCTGTGTGCATTCAGGAGGTTGCATTAATTACATGTATGAATACATATACAGTGTTACTAAATAACCTGTAGAAAGTACCTTTACAAATTGTGACATACACTATAGAAGGAGTTATATCCACTTACCCATAGCTAGTATAACGTTATAGTCGAGCTCGTCTTGCTTGTAAGTTGCTCCGTCTGATAAATGAGTGACAAGACCTCGTCTTAGAAGCTGTATGCAGACGACTCCAACTACAGTGGAGACCACACACAGAGCTCCTAAACACATGACCTATAACAGAATATGTGATTTGCAAGGAGCAGCCGTGGTCTAGGGGTTAGAGTATTAGGCTTAGTAAACTCGAAGTCATGAGTTCAACCCCAGTAAAAACTATTGGTGATTTTAGAAAGAACATCCAGTCATAGTTGCTTCTGTGCCACATATGGATAAGTCCTTAGCTCGCTTTAAAAAAACCATTTCCATCAAAGGTTCTTACAGAGATAGTGACTATAAACTTGGGTGAGTTCTTTTATAGCAGCACGATTTGTGTCATGTCTTATTTTAGGAGTATACTCCTAAAATAAGACACCATCTCTGTGACTTTGGTGACTTAAACTCCTAAAGTTTATAGTCACCATCCCTGTGAGAAACCATAATGGAAAGGTTTTTGTTAAATCGGGCTAAGGACTTATTCAGATGAAGCACAGGAGCAATTATGACTGGATGCTCTTCCTAACATTATGAATGGCCTTTGTCGGGGCTGGAACCCATGACTTGGTGCTTACTAGGCAATCTGACCCCTAGACCACCGCTGCACGACCTTTTAGGAGTATACTATTGTGAATTAATACGTCATGTGATAGCAGCATGCTATACTGCAAGTACACATGAATTTAGATTTAGTTTTTCAATTTGTTTGCAGATCAACTTGCTGATTTAAAAATATATATCGTTGTGAGTGACTTTTGTCATTTCTAGGAAACTTCTGCAAAAATAGATGACAAAAACTAGATTATAGCCAAAATGTTGCATAATCTGCATTAAAAATTGGTAGCCATTTTACATAAATTATGGGCTGTGTATAACACTGTACACAGCAAACACCCATTATATATATTACATATTGTATATTATACTTTATATATTATACATATATATTGTATAACATACATTAAAATTTATTATATGTATATTATAAAAATGAAAGTAAAACCACAATTCTCATAAACTATAAATACTGAACTAAACTCATTAACAGCTTATAGAGCAAAAGAAAACTTTTTGAATTGTAACTTGAAGCAGTCCTTGAATATAATATATATAATACTATATATAATATATTATATGTAATATATATATAATATTATATATAATATAATATATATAATATATTATATATAATTTATTATATGTAATATATATAATATTATATATAATATATTATATATATTTTATTATATATATTTTATATAGTATTATATATATATATTACATATAATATATTATATATAATATATTACATATAATATTATATATAATATATTATATATGATATTATATATAATATGATAAGTGAACTTACTAGATAGGATGTCTTTTTCCTGGCAGTTATTATTCCTATTATACTTGTGAGCACAAACTACAAGATACACAGATGCAACCATATTACAATTTTTGTCAAATAATGTTTTAATAAAGTTTATCACTAGCTACAGTATGTTAACTAGCAGGCGCTATAAAATTTTTTCATTATAAGATAGTTCATGGAAAAAAATCACAGCAGCTGTTAAATGTAGCAATAAGCAATAAATCTTATTACAAATTTGTGTTATCAATTGTAAGAAGTTATAGGAGCATAGCTCTATATAAACTTTGTTTCATTACGCTATTGCCGGGATAAAAGTGATATCCCGACATTTGGTAGATATTGGATTCACAGAACAAAGGTGAAATTTTCGTGATTTTCTAGCAAAAGAATATAAACTGTTAACGCAGCAGGGTGTTAAAATGGAGAAAGCTAAATATATATAGTCATTAACTGCTATAATAGAATAAAATATATAATTCAGGAGTGGGAAACTTCTGGTGCATGAGGGCCAAGTTCATACTACATTTTGGTTATAATAAAGTAATTTGTCACCAAGCAGAATACATATAACAATTTTTACTTATCTTAAGCAACAAAAGGGTCACTGAAGAGGGGGCTCTCAGTTGCCCACCCGTGATATATATGAGAGTCCTGCTGTTAATAATATGCATGTAAATGAGTTATTGATAGAAATTTACTCTTCGTATTGAGGTTTGAATCTGAATTCACTAAGCTATCAACAAGCAATATATTCACAGCATCATCTCTCTACATGCTGGAAGAATCTTATGTTTGAAACACACTAGATTGGCTGCAGCGTGTCACGAAAAGTGAAACTTATGTACTGTTAACAGAACTTGTAGCAGCTCGTTCATACTATATTTAAATGCTTTAGATTCAGTGCTTATGAATACAAACACGTTTATGCACTGGAACTCCATACGAACTATTTTTACATTCTAATATTATATAAATATTAGGAGCTGTATTGTATATATAAAAAGCATTAATGTAAGGTTCAGTATTTTAAATTAAAAGCTATCAGTTGAAAGTGTATTGTTTAAAAAAGACTTTGAAAGAGAGCATTGACCTGGGACAACAAATATTACGGTAATGGAGGACATTATGCAAAAGGTATTCAGGAAGTCGATTAAAATAATTAAAAGCTTTAAACTGAAACTGCAATTAGTATTTTCATTGGATGTTATACGGCGTAAATGGTCACCTTTTCGGACTAAATATCCATTATTTATACAGACTAAATATCTATAATGCTTATTTACAGACACCACATCTGTAAAGAATAACAGCGAATGTGAATAAATAGACTTGAGACAGCTGTTTTGATTTTAAGAGCTACAACAATTTAAATAATTTATGAGTAATTACTCTAAGTGATATATTATTAATAATAGAATTATGGTCAAACTAATTCCTATTAGATATAAGTGAATATATTGTGTAAGATAAAGTTATAAAAACTGAATAGCGTACCATTGCCCCCTGGAGATATTAAAGAAAATCCCATTAGTTTTGAAACTCTTTAGACTATATCTATCAAATTAGTATCTCCATTAGCTGGTGGTATGTTAGCACATTCTATATATTAATATATAATTATATTAATGTAGGCGCTGGTGTTTTGACCTGCAGATTCAACTTCTTATGTATATAGAACATATTTTACATTCTATATATAACAATCTGCTACTGTAGCATCGAATGTGTAATTATAAATTACAAGAGTATTGAATGTTAAGACATTGTTTTATTATATGAAAAACTCACACAAGTTTATAATCATTATCCCTGTGAGAAACCCCTGGTAGAAAAGGTTTTTGTTAAAGCGGGTTAAGGACTTATTTAAAATGAGGCACAGGAGCAATTATGACTGGATGTTCTTTCTAACATCACCAATGGACTTTGCCATGACCTTCGTGTGTACTAGGAAAACGCTCTAACCCCTAGACCAAGGCTGCTCCCTATTGTTTTGATTATATAACACAGATTAATGTTTATAATGAGAGAGCTGAATGTACAAACAGACAGACATGCAGATATACAGAAAGAAAGACAGACAGACAGAATAGTATACCAGTTCTAATAACCCGGGTCTTCAGGATTTACTTCTACTTATATAAAGTGTAACATTTAAGAACAGGGTGTAATTAAAATAAACCTATCGCTTTGCATTTAAAGACATTGGTAGTAGCAGATGCCATATATGGAATGAACAAGGCGTGGGTTTTTGATAAGCTATCGTTCAATGTTTGGGTGAAAGCACGACTGTTATATTTCACAGATGAGCCATTTTTAACCTTACAAACATTTGCTAGAACTAACGTGCTAGTTTCTAAGGCCTTCTTCAGTTACACACACATATTATGGCTGATTCACAGACAGCCTAAGGTTGATTATGTACTAACAAAGGTACACCAAGACACATGGGCATTGTCTAACACTTTAACTAAAATAAAATCTAATAAATATTTTATTATAAGTTCAGCTATAGTATAACAGACTCCATGCATGTGCCTAAAATATTTTGCACACATAAAACTAGTTGTTTGAAAATGTTGATTGGCTTAGGATTCAGCGCCTCATTCGCTCTGTGTTGGCCAGGTGCCTTAGCTATATCTACCTGTTATTATGGTTTCTTATATTATGGTGGCTTGTGGGGGAGATGCTGAAGTGTATGTCAAGTGTGTATACTTGATGGTTGGGGATTATAAAATCTCAGCACAGTGCTGCTTGCCAATTGATTTGGTTATCGATTAATACAAATCTTAGACTCTCCTTCCCAGAGGACTATCTCTTTCTCATCAACATCTCATCTCAAGACAGAAAATTTAATTATTTTGCAAAAAAAAACAGTTGTTTATCATCAACCAATTGAGTGCAGTTAGTGCTGTGGGAATTTCTTATTCACTCAGACCTTTTACATCTAATCAGTGTTTCTCTCAGCCATCATAATATTATGGATGTCTCAATCGTTATTATGAATTATTGCTAGCTCTAGGGACTATAAAGGAATTAAACATGAAAGTTTTTTTAGCATAAGTTTAGGATTTACACAGGACTTGACTGTTGTAAACTATTTAATACATGCCATCAACGTGTGAAATATTATTTATAATTAATAGTGAAACATGTTTCGAAAATTATGTATAGGCAACTTTCTGGCAAATACTGGTTATAGAGATTAGCTATGAACTTACAATAATATGACTATTTAGTTGCAGTTCTGTCAATGTTATCTAAAGCTAGCACGTTGTATAGACTAGCGTAGAATAGTATAGTATAGTGTAGTTGATCGTATAGACTAGTTTAGATTAGCATAGACTATGTAATATAGATTAGTTTGGAATGAGTTTATATAGAAGAGTTTTGAGTTGTAAGAAACGTTTAGGCAAGGAAATGACAATAACTTTTTTATTATTTGAAAACAGTTGGTTGTTAAAAAGAAACCTAAACTTAAAGACTAGTAATTTTAGCAACTCATAACTCATTAAATATAGCTTACAGAGGTTTACACATTATAATAAGTAAATCATTTCTTAGTAAATAGTATAGAGGATAGCCAAGTAGTCCAGGCTACACTGACTTGTAATTATAAAACACTTATGGCCACCAACTTGTGCCTTTAATATCAAGTCACACAGTCATCAGGATACTGTCAAGTACATATAGAATTCATTATCCTCCTATATAATTGACTTGAGTGATTAGAAGAGATTTTGGTTTAATCAATATCCAGTGCATTGAAATAAGGTACATCAGACTGTATTAATGTGATATCACTAGACAGCATCTACTTCAGAACTGCTGTTGTTATAATATTATTATATTCTACATTGTAAAATCTCACTTGCATACTTTATATCTAGCTATATATGTTTTATGGTATCTAAGGCTAAACTTCAGAACTTTTAATAAACAAAAAGTATATCAAGAACTAAACCAGGAACGAGACAAAACAAATATACATATATAGGTTTATAATATGGACATATAGTATATAATACGTAATGATATAACAAATTAGCTATACTAATAGGATATAATGGGATTACATAATACAATATAGCATATTATTATATAAAATATAGCCAGCATACTGGGGCTATATGGCTTATATAGTGTTAATTGTGATGTATACATAAATGTGCCTTTACTTACATTTGTTTTTATGTACTAGAAATTGTATTACATATATAGCTAGATCAGTATGGGGTAATGTATATATAGCTTGTTTTGAGACTTGACATTTATAGTCTAGATAAATACTTGTGTATAGACACACCAGCTGCCCTATTGTTCATTCATATATATACACACATACAATAACAGGAAACTTTTTGAAACTGTATAAACTTTGGAAAGTTGAGCTATGTGGCCTTTGCTGGATACTAAGCTTAAACATCATTAATTTATTTGTTGCTTAGTCTGATATGGACAGTCTAAAAAATTACCTAACTTTTTAAAATATTAGTGATAAAACTAAGACAACAAAAGTTAAGTAGTAGTTTCCTCATAAATTACGTGATAATGTAGTTTGGAACTCACAAATCCTCCACTCCATATAGGGGAGACCCTGTGAGCCATCCAAACTTCAGACCTCAGTGATGAGAGACCTCCTAGTATGATGCTCATGATTCCCATGAGGCCGTGCAGGGTTGAACACAGGTAGGTGAGAACAATGGCTGTAGAGCTGCCTGAGGTGCTGCCTATGCTCACATCACTAGACGACCCTCGCTGAGGGCAACAGGTGCTCTTCTCATGATGCATAACCTGCTGCCACTTGGCGCTGCCAATGTCACTTTGAGCTGTCACTTAATTAATCAAGGCTCTTACTTGACAACGTCAACTCGGCTGCCATACAGATTGAATTGATCTTCAAATATGTATATGGCAGTTAAAAATACATTCTAAATCTCTTGCATACAATGAACTTGAATAGAAGAATATTGAGCATGAATATGACATCATAATCATACAGTGTTCTGTTAAAGCTGCACAATCGCAATGTCATCTTTCAGGTCATCAGTGCCATCAATATATTTGAGAGTATAAAATGTGCTATTTAGTTTATCAGGTTTTCAATTGCAAAATATTTTGTGAATTGGCTGACGGCACATAGCATCCTGATATATTAAGCTTCATAGTAAATTGCATAATACATACTTTAGTATAATAGAAAAAATGTCTGCACCTGTTAACACTCAATGCAGTGCATAGTTTTGCTGACAATACTAATTCATGTGAGTACAATAAAATTTTGTTTGACAGCATTAATTTCTAATGATTTGCTTAAACACGATTTCTTATCTGGTGCACAATATATCATAGACTCTTTTCTGTCATCATATCCTTTTTTTATTTCGTTAATTAGTTTACAAAGCTTACAAACACCCACACCAGTTCAACATTTTAAGTTCATTTCAGAACACTGTTGGCAACCAAAGCTAGACGCTACTAAGTACTACCATTAGTGTTATTTCATTTATATTAGTATTCATATTCATTCTGTTTTCTAGGATTGTACATATAGCATCATACATGTTTAAACATGTTAAGAAATTATTGCTACACTCATTTATAATAACTTGTTGCTGTTAAGCTACTTTCATATGGTTAGTGGGAATTATAATACTTTAAGGAAGTCAGCATTTTAATTTGAAAATGTGTTTTAGATACTTGAAAAAGATGACAAAATACATGTGTTCAAGTTCTTTTTGATAATTTCTTTCAAATATTAAATAAAAGCTGATTAAATGGAATAACAAACATGTAAGCAGTTTTTCTGCTTCTTAACATCATATCACTAAAGCACCAGGCACGCTGATTCCTGCCAACATGCAAAATATATTCTACAAAGTAAAAGGACAGAAGGAGCCAATAAATATTATATATATATAACCTTACTTTGGCTTTACCAAATAGATTCAGTGAACTTTTATTAAATTCTATTAAAGTGCCAGTTGCTGAAACCCACACTTAACAGTTTTTGACTAGATGAGTTTGATGCTCCGAAAAATATGAACCATTATGCTTTAAAGCTAAGGTGTACTTGTAACGAGTTAAGATATGCAAAGTGTTATAGGTCATTCCAAATTAAATTTGTTTCGATCAGAGTTATTAATAATGCAAGACTTTTGCTTATGAACAATTGAAAACTAGAAGCATTTGTAAAAGGCAAAATTATAAAAACATTTTCCTGAACTTGTTATCTAATCTATCAAGTTATAACACATTCAACTATATTTATTGTAAGGAGTAGATCTACGCTAAAACCCTAACGTAAACTCTAAATGTTCTATATTTATGCAAAAACAATTATGTTCAGTAAGTTACTCACCTGTGGTAAACGATGTGTACGTGAGCCTAGTTTGCTTAAAGCCTTACTCAAATATCCTTACTCAATACTCTACCGAGACTTGCTTGTTGATGAATTAGGTACAGGGGCACAAGAAGCACCTGATCTAAAGTGCCAGCTGACGTATTGATTGACAGTGACACCGTAGTAGAACTTTCAAGTGTATAGATAGCCACATCAATATCAAATCAATATCCTTTCCTCCAATTATATCTAACCGAATAAGCAAACAATAATATATATCATTAAACATAATTAATAGCAAACTATTTCAATTGCATAATTTGTTAGTGATGCAACAGTTTATGCTTTCTATTTTTAGATGACTACCATTATAACCTACATAAATTTAATTTGAGAATGCGCATAAAATGCATATACAGGCAAATTAAACTATCAATTGAGTCAATGGTCTAAATTTTAAAAGTTTATATTTGCTTTAGCTCACAAATCTGCTCATTTAGCTATATGTTAAAAAAACAATTTTGCAAATAGGAACTAATAACTGGCTAAATGCCAAAATAGATATAAAAATAGTATTCTAAGAACAGGATTTGAGCAGTAATGAATTAAACGCTCCAGCTGTTATAATTGTAGAGTAGCTAAAAATAGTTAGTTAGGTTTTATCATAATTCAATATTGAAAAAATATTATGTGAAATAGTAACTCGAAAAGCATCTTCTAAGCAAAATGAAGAATATAGTCAAAGAGGAACTTCTTAAATGCTAATGCTTGTTCAAACCATGACTCCATGAGTTTGAAAAGAGTCAATTAACAGAAATGGCCAATCTGCCAAAGTTTTGTTGTTTTTCTCTCAGAAACTTAATCAACCAACTTCAGTTAGAAATATGCTTTACGGTAAATTTCAATATTAGTTTTATAAGTTAAGTGTCAAAACAAATCTGACTCTTAGGTTTTACTAACTGGCACAGCCCTAGTAACCTGAATGCCTGGAGGCTAAGCTCTAAGCTAGCTTTCATTGATTGATCGCATTCAATGCTACTGATCAACACTATACGCTAGATTTAAGTTATTATTGGTATTGTTTGTGGGAGTGTGGGCAGTCTACAGGCTGATATGTAAACATGCGGAATGTATTCTAAAAATACCTGCAGGCTACGTAGCCAATAAAATTGACATTTGTTTGTCATCTAATGTTTGTGAGAAGTTTGATGTTATTGTTTGTTTTGCTCAGCTATCGAATTTCACTCTAATAAAGTGAGCAGCACTAGATGTTGCAAACATTATTATTGTCACACCCTTAGTGAAGTAAAACAACAAGCCTAGCTAGGTCTTCTATATACGCAGCATATTGATGGTCTATAGTTAACATGATAAAATTTCTATTTGATATCCTGACGTAATTCTAGAATTTTCTTGTAATGTTATGTTACCAAAAAGCTTTGTGCAATTTTAATTCCTCAATTACACTGCGCATATAATGGTGAATATAGAAAAAATACTATTATTTGAGCTGGTGTAATAAAATAGAGCGAAACATGTTACAATAATATAAGTTATTACAATATGTAATAGAGAAATATACAAATCTTATTGATGAATTCCATCGTAATACATGCATTATAATGCAGTGTAATATAATCTACAGTACAAGCTACGCGATTACAATGAAAATATAGGTAATTATTGTAATTAAAGTTATTGACTGTTGTATTAAAGCTCTATACAACTCCCACGCATTGATTACTACAGCTAAAATGTCACAGTGACAATAAATGGTAGAAAACTACATTTACATAGTTATATGCAGATATAAACCTTTATACAAAAAGCATGTGAATATACATTATACATGTATATTGTAAATGAATTGGAAGATTTAGTGAAGATATTTAAATGTACTAGGTTATTGACATATTTGAATTACCAAATTTACCAGCACCCTTTATTAATGTCTTACACACATTTCCTGTTACATGCAAGCATACAAACCTATAGGCAAACAGCTAATAAATTACAAACTGCATTATAAATTCAAAAGGTCAGTGTACTAGAAAACTTACAATAAAATGCTTTATTATCTGTTTGCCATGCAAATGATTTACACAATCTTATAAAATAAAGGTATAAGCATTGATGGTAGTCGAATTAAATGACATTCAAATGCTTGTTCTATTTACACCTCACTTTCTGTTAAAAGTTACTGTTTGCACACCGAGGTAGGTGTAGTGATAGAGAAATTGAGTAATAAGCCTGTGTTCTAGATTAAAAATGTAGCAAAGAAGTTGCTTTTTGCAAAATTTTTAACCTATGCCCCAAACCAAAATTTAAAAT
The DNA here is from genome assembly GCA_964035545.1 of Bugula neritina. NCBI lineage: Eukaryota > Metazoa > Bryozoa > Gymnolaemata > Cheilostomatida > Bugulidae > Bugula > Bugula neritina. The sequence continues at coordinate 2,778,367 of OZ037773.1, forward strand.
TATAGAACTTAGGCTGTCTCAAGTTCTTCACTACTACTCCTAAATGTGCAAACCCCATTTTCTTCCGAGACCTGCTGTTTGTACACCACACTCTCCGTTATATGCTTGCTGTTTGCAGACTAAAATATTGTCTGCTAATCGTACAACAGATTAATAACAAAGTATAGCAGACATGGTGGTGAAAGGTGAACAATCTATTAAGTTATAGCATGCCATTAGATAAATAATGTCTGGACTGAACCTGGAACAGATCAACACTATGTAAATATGTATCTTTAACAGCATGGAAATCAGACTACTCTTTTCCCTGGTCTTTAACTAAATTTAAAATTATTTATACAGTATGCACTTTAAATCTTGAAAAGAAGGAGCAGCTGTGATCTAAGGGTTAGATTATTTGCCTAGTAAGCGCGAACTCATGGGTTCAAACCCGACAAAGGTCATTGGTGATGTTAGGAAGAGCATCCAGTCATAATTGCTCTTGTGCCCCATCTGAATAAGTTCTTAGCACAATTCAGGGATGGCGACTATAAACTTGCGTAAGTTTTTTAATCTTGAAGAGCTAGACTAGTGAGAGGTGAAACACAGCCAAAAACCATTAGACTCATGCATTACCATACACTAATGTTGATGATGATGTATCATAATAATACAATGCTATATATTGTGTTATGGAGAGGTTATCAAACTGATATATTATTTTGGTTTTAATATACTTATAAGTAGTATTGAACATAGAAAGTCAGTTTAATACTATTTTCCTATTTGTATTTAGTTACCCGATATTAAAAAGGTTGTATTAACGCATTTAATTTTACTAAAACAGCCATTAATTAGAAAGGCTTGGCCTTATTACTACAATAAACAATCATTTTCTAAATTTTATAGCACAATTAACTTGAAATGTTTGAATGTAAGTGAATTCCAAGCTAATAAGATAGAATACTGTACATTTCAACAGCCTACTATCAAAAATTGTAATTCAGTAAAAAAAACACCAAGAAGAAAATAATTAAAACTAAAAAATGAATTTAAACCTTTTATAATTATCTTTACAGGTTTTGCTATTAATTCGAAAAGAATCACAGATCCCTGTCTCACGAAATTCCTCAAGTCATAAGAAGGGCTTAAACCCTCTCCTCTTTTTTGTGTGGCTAAATTTGGTTTTCTACTACGTCACGATCTGAGGTTTCGAGACCCTTGCATTAGTGAGATACTAAGTGACCGAGAACTATAATGACTGCAGTAGCTGCCAACACCAAACAAAGTCAGCGCCTGCCTTTTGTTTGCTGACTAGCAGTGTTTGTGCAACAATATTCAATTATTTATGGGAGATGCACGGCCAGTAACACTTGACAGTCTATATATTGTTGAATACATTGGTCCAGTGCATATGATTCACACCTGGGGTAACATCATAATTTCAAAAAGCAAGCCAATATGACCTCACATGTAGGCTTCCTCTGAAAGAATACAAAACCATAAATAGATTTATAGGGATAGTACGATGTTCTTTCTTATTGTTGCAGTCACGTTATGAACAAGATCAAAGATGACTGGCAAGTGAAGGCACTTGAGATCAATAATAACCTAAAAGACTTAAGTTTGTATGTTCATAATCTCATGATGTTATGATAGGATAACTGAAACAGCACTATTTCAGAATTATTGCTTTTGAGTGCGAGTGTTTTCTGCTGTCTTAGTTGACGTGAGGTTACACAAGGATGTACGTCTGCAGTAGGTTCTATGACCTTGGCTTGCAGCTAATGGTATAGACAGTTATAAAGTTAATTGTAGCTTTCAAACCTGTCATGCAGCAAAATAAATTATTATGATATAATTACTTTGGAATAATTACAATTAGCTTGTTTCAAAATTTGCAGAGAATCTTGTTACCTAGAAAGCAGAGCAAAAAAGACTACTTCTCTTCAAGTGTTCAGCTGTTTGTCATATATATATATATATATATATATATATATATATATATATATATATACACGACACACTAGGGTTTTGAAAAAATATGGTGATAACATTTCTATAACTTGCATAAAAAGTTTTATTTAATTTGCTCATTGCAGCATATAAGTAACTCGACTTACAAAACAAACCATGTAATGTTAACAAGAAGAAATATTTCTTGGTACTAAATACTATAACATGCACTTTTCCAGAAATTGCACAATGGAAACTTTGAAGTAATGAGTTAGTTGAAGAGCTGCAAATCGCCACCAGTGAACACTTTTGAATACTACACAAAATTAGCTAGTCTCTGGCGTTGAATTCTGGGTAATGAGATGTGCATCCTGTCTTTAATAAGATGTACGAGTCCCATAGACAGTAAGACAAACAGAGATATAGGTAGTCCACTTGAAACCATTAGCGCAAAAAAGATTTGCTCAAATGTCAAGCCATCAACTAAAAACAATATTAAAATATTTTACAAAGAAATAATGCGAAGTCATAACTTAGCATTTATAATAACCATATACTGTGCATTTTAAGCACTGTTACATGAAGTAGTTCATGATTTATACTTTTCTCTAGTTTATTTCATCACCAAGCTTTTTGTCTTTTTGTCTTATAAAAGAGCATTTTATAATATATGAGATCTAAAAGCCTATTACTAACTTACTTGAAGTAATAGAGTTCAAAGGTCAGAGAAAAGCTACAGAGGCAGCTCAAAGTAGAACTTGTTGACGAGAAACAAGAAACTTACTTTAAAATTTAAAGCTTTAGTTACATTTAGGTAGTAGTGGAGAAATTGAGATAACCTGAGTTCTTTCAATCTCTATAGTGATTTTGGTTTAGGGCACATGTTGAAATTTTTGCTACATTTCCAATCTAGAACATGCAGGCTTTTCTCAATTTCTACATTACCGCACTTACCTTTTTAGTTGAGTGACTAGTAATAGTAGTAAACTTACACAGCAGGGACGAAGATGCCCCACCCGAATGCTCCATACAAAAGGAACTGCAGTTAACTGAATACAGAACAATACTCCAGTTGGAGACAGCCACACACGGGTTATGGCATGTGGCTACAGCTAAAGCCTCAGAGGTCAAATAGCAAACATCTGGACAGACGAAGGGGAAGGCTACATGCGTCTCGTTGTCCTGGAGCAGAGCTAGCACTGATTGTGAACAGGTTTCTATGATGTTGAGACAGATCTCTGTTTCTGTTGACCAGCTAAGAGTAGTAGCGTCTGCAGGAACTAAAAACAGAAGTACAGGAGGCTGAGAGTTTAGTCACAAAATGTCTTTCTAGTCACTCTGAATTCTCATTTGAGAAAGTATTTAAAGTTGGTTACAATCTGTTAATTAATCAATTAATTTACTGATTATTTATTTAATTAATTAATAAAAGATGAGAATATTCACGAAACACAGATATTAACACAACATGCGTTCAGAGTTAAGTTCTATAATAAAAGGTTTTATGTGGTGAACCAAACTTAACATAATAAATTTATGATGATCATTATAAATTTGTGTATAAAATATAATGTCAAAACTATGAATGTTACAGAAGCTGTTTACAACATCTGTCAGTTAAATTACGGCTTTTGTTTGTAATGGTGGTGCTAATTTTAGATTTGAAACAAATGCAGCCTTGAGTTTATCAAGGGCAAAAAACTCCTTATGCTACTGACTGCTGAGAATCAGTGCTAAACAAGGTCATACTATATAGGCCACACCAAGCAGTGAGTTGTTGATAGTAAGCCCCTTCTTTCTATTTTTGTGAAACATAAATTTATGGCAAGCTTTTGTAAAATTGGTAGAAATTATAGCATATTGTAAAACTAGCTTACTGTACCAGGAGACGGGGTGGTGCTGAGGGAGGGGGCCGGGGAAGAAGTCCGACTTTCTTTCTAAAAGAATAATGATCACCATGTCATTTAATTTCATAAAAAACAATATTTCAGTACAGTATTAACTTCAAAGTTAGCCAAGGTAGTCTGTTAGGATATCTTTGGTATATATTTAGCTCTTTTGCAATAGAAAGTAAGGTAAACAAGGTAAGCAAGGTATAAACTAGTAAAGTTATATGCAAACACCAGCAATATAATTATATATAAATAAAACTTCTTCTAGCTATTACTGAAAATTGCAACTAATTATTACCACTGAAATAAAATACTTCATATATTATTATTTAATTCAATGATTATGGTAGTGACAATTTAAGAGTGAGGGGAAGACAACTCTTGATACACAAGATGTCATGACAATAAAGAATCTTAGTTATAAACACAAATATACGCAATCATTATAAGAACTAGTTTTAATCTAGCCACACATCATAGCTTACAGCACAACCTATATGAGACAAAAACAGAAATTTATTAGCCAGTGCTCGTATGATGTGTAATTACAAATTTTAGTGTATTAACTTTCTACTTCTGTGGTGAATGCATTAGGTGTTTTTTTAAAGGTTACTGCACTAAAATGACTATATCTCAACACCATTACAGTAGTGGTGAAATTGAGAAAGCCCAAGTTCTTTAATTTTCTTATGAAGCTCAAAACCTATCAAATGAAGCCAGCATATAGTGTCGATTGTGAAAGATATTCTACTATGCAAGAATACAAAATATAAGTAGGACAATTATTACTATATTTTGATGAAGTATGGTTAAGCTACATCACTACATGAAATAGTTTGCTCTCCTATAAACTATATTATACAATACTTTGCTACGACACATGAGTAATGTCTTATAACTATGTGGATTCAGTAGATCTAAAACTCTCTCTCTCTCTCTCTCTCTCTCTCTCTCTCTCTCTCTCTCTCTCTCTCTCTCTCTCTCTCTCTCTCTCTCTCTCTCTCTCTCTCTCTCTCTCTCTCTCTCTCTCTCTCTCTCTCTCTCTCTCTCTCTCTCTCTCTCTCTCTCTCTCTCTCTCTCTCTCTCTCTCTATATATATATATATATGTATATATATATATATATATATATATATATATATATATATATATATATATATATATATATATATATATATATATATATATATATATATATATATGTATATATATATATATATATATATATATATATATATATATATATATATATATATATATATATATATATATATATATATATATATTTACACACCTTTTAAATATGCTTTAGTAAAACTATAAGTTTCTACTATTGCGAAGGTGTGGGCCATGGTACTCTGTTCTGTGCTGATGAGGGGACAAATCCCGAAACAGCTGCTGTTCACAGATTGATATATATATATATATATATATATATATATATATATATATATATATATATATATATATATATTAACACAAAGCTTAAAGTACCTTTAGACGTAAAGAGTTATTAAACAACATGCAGCTGAACGAAAAGTAAAAGTTTCCATAGCTTGTGAGTCATAGATCATGAGTCAGGACCATGAGTCATAAAGTAAGCATTAATGTAATCAACAGCATAGGATTGCAGGAAAACTACAGGCTAAAGAATGTGTTATGACCAGCTATAACAGAAAGGGTGAACGAACCTGCACAAGAATGTTTTCCGGTTGAACAGTGTTCAGAATAATAGAAGCTTTTGGGGGCTTTCCCAATGTACCAGCAGCCAAGACTAGAGTGATCACCAAAGGCAATAACATGGCCACTGAAATGTGTAGAGCATACACAATTAGTGGGGATAGCGGTAAACCCTACAGCTGCACTGCAATACAGTGTGGAATTGTAGAGTGAATTACAGTATATCACATTGTATTGCAGTATAGTATAGAGTATTATATTATGTTACAGTGTATTGCAGTGTACAAAAGTATATTACAACATAATATTGCAGTATGTCACAATATATTGCAGTGTATTACCACTGAACTGAAACTATAACCCTAGTTATAGTTCAATGTGTATTACAATGTATTACAGTGTATTTCAGTATATTACGGTGTATTATAGTATATTACAATGTCTTACAGTGCATTAATATAACATATTATGGTGCATTACAGCATATTACAGTGCACTTCAGTATATCACAGAAGGTTTAGGCTATAACTTTGAACCCCCAATTCCACACTCCAGACCCCAAACTAATGAACTCAATCACCTCCAATTCAGGGCTGCTTATAGCAAGTTTTACATTACTAGATCAACTTTAAAGGCCAAATACTAAATAGTGAGCTAATATGTAAAGTCCATGAACACTACACCTGACTGAAACTGTCCAATAGGAACATTTATCTGTAATTTATCAAGTTATAGTAACTATAATATATTACACACCTAAGTAACATGACTGACCTTTGCCCTTACTCTAGCTTTACCCTTGGAATAGACTATGTAACTTCATTACTTGTACTGGTGCTATTACTAGCATTTGTTTAATATTGAGAATTCTTGCCAAAAATAATAAGAGGGAATTAAAAAATGCATTGTTAGCCCAAACTCCAGAGCGTTAAGTCCTCAACTCAAAATTTAAAAGCATATTAATAGCATATAAAGCTAATGCTGACTAATACTGTACCTATATTCACATGCAAATATTGTTACTGTTATACTTGTATAGTACAAAATACAGCTGAGTAAAACCCTATATGTAACATTTTATAAATTGTTTCTTTTGAATAGTGGTGTATGCATATGTGTGATGTATGCATATGTGTAATGTATAAATGTGTGTGGTGTATGCATATGTGTGGTGTTTGCCTGTTTGCATATGTTGAGAAACAAACTCCAGCCTCTTGCAAGACAAATAAAATATATTTAAAGCTCAAATACATGTTAATAAAATGACACCAACTGAGCCAAGTAATATATGCAAATTGTAGCCAACATATGATAATAGAATTGATGGAAAGCTAGAAAAATGCTAAGGTTTTTGTACAGAACTACTATAAACTCTGAGAAATTACAGGATATAAACACAGGTTCTGATGACATAACAGAACAGTTGGTTGCAAGCTAAAAGTCCTGATTCTCAATATCTTCAAGTTCCTTTTTGAGGGCAATGAGGTCAGCATCTGGTACATACATGAACTCAATGAGGTCTTCGTCAGGTTCTCCCACAGTTAGTTCTACGCCGGCTGGTAGATGTCGTGTTGCCATATCAACCATTAAACTGATTATATTATTGGGCAGACCACTGACCTAAGAGAGAAGGTATACCATGAGATACAATAACCTAGGTTCTGGATCACACAGTATATTAACAAGGGCTAAAAGAGAAGACTTCCCAAAAGCATAAGCTGAAGTGGGGTTATCATGCTATTTTAAAAACTATAGCTATAATCAAATCACTTTTTCCCTAAGCTGAAACTCTTGAAGGTTTCCTAGACATGAAAGATACAGCTTCTACATTAAGACTGTCTAAGATTATGTACATTGTCTTGTGTAACACTTACTACTGTCCGTATATGCTTGACTTCACTATTGTATATAATATAATTTACTAGTTTAGGAGCAAGTCACTGTACTTCTCTTCTCACCTTGATTAATCTATGGAACTTTTTCAACTTGTATTCATGATCGGATAATTCAGACCTTGGCTTGAAAGTAGCAATATCCCAGGTCCTAGGAGGCACAGCATCTCTACAAAACACAGCACCTGATAGGAAGTCAATGGTGCAACCTGCGTAGCTAGTAGCATATCTACAGTATGTAGCTAGTTGTAGACCTACTGTGTAACTAGCAGCATACCTACTATGTAGCTGCCTAGCTAGCAGTAGGCCTACTGTGTAACTAATAGTAGACCTACTGTGTAACTAATAGTAGACCTTTAGTTACTGTGTAGCTAGTAGTAGAAGAGCAAATTAAGAGAAAACTGCCTTTAGACAACTGGGTTTAAATCCAAAAGCTTATATTACTAAAAACAAAATTTACCAAAAAGAGACAAAAGAAACAGCCTATATCTGCATTAGTTGGGTCTCAAACAAAACAAAACAAAAACAGCAGGGCACTTAGTACAGTACTTAGTATTTACTATGAGTATACAGTACTTAGTATTTACTATGAGTATATAGTGCTTAGTATTTACTATGAGTATACAGTGCTTAGTATTCACTGTATAGCACTGAGTATTTACAGTATAGTACTTAGATCTTACTGTGTGGCAGACTGGTCTAAATTCAAAGTGAACCGATGTAAAAACCTAGCGTAGCTTTCAACAGGCGCAAAGTCGTAGCCTCGCACATGCAACCACAGCTCGTCATATTCTTCTCTTTCGGGCATTACATTCTGCATAAGAAAGAGCCATTAGAACAAAACTACACACATTATTCATATCGCTATTTAGTATATCTGAAACATTTTGCTACAAAAAAATTGGAATGTTTCTTTAATATAAGCCAAATTATCATTTATATGCTAACCAATCACATGAGAGAGACTAAGAAATTTGAAAATGTACATAATTTGATTTTTGAAACTGGTAGTCACAGTAAATTACAATTTATTAATAAAATCGAACTCCGCTCTTCAGCAGACTTTGCTGAAAGAAGCTACAAATATTACCAATTCTGGGTCTTCATACAGGGGATTTACAGGCTCAGCTTTATATTTCATAGGTCTATGTATTTTATGTATTAGTCGGCATTGTAAACAGTGTTGGTGTAGCTTAATGGTTGCTAGGTGACTGGTTGACAGAATTGGTGATGTAAGCAATCTTCTTGGAATAGCCTAAAATGTGAAAAGCGGTTAATTAAGTTTTACCAAAAATACCAACTAAGTTTCATTTACATTACACCATAATTTTTATACTGCAAGTCTTAAGTTTAAAAATAGAGGATAGATTTGATAAATTATTACAAATTCTAAACCCCAATATGGTTGAGTAGACTCAAAATTTTTATTTGGAGTTCTAATATTTATTTAAAGTTGAAAGCAATATTTAATCCACGATAACAAAAACAACACAGCAAATAAAGCAGTTTATTGACATTGCTTAGTAGAAGTTCAATTAATAGCAGAGCTAAAAGCCTCATACTTGGTAGTGGTACTTACAGAGCTCATCAGTTGTTTCAGTATCGTCATCGACATGTTCATGCTTAACCTACCAGTAGGTGGTCTGTCAGTGTCACAGTACTGGTGCTAATAAAAGTAATTGCTATTATATATTTTATTAGGTAACTAATAGTAATAGCCTATAGGCTGTAACCTAGTGTAAGTATTATAAGCTCACACTTGTATATAGAATATTAGTAGCTCCAGGACCAGGGGCAGCCAGATATTTTGCAATTGTAAATTTAATTTTAATGAGTGACTGAGATTGAGTGTCAGTGTGACTGTTAGCTCTAAACTCTCAAAACTCAATCAAATTAAATAATTAATGAACAAATAAAGTTACTACTAGTACAACTATAGGTATTATCGAATTAATATTATTACTAATAGTTCTAGTACACTTGATATTATTAATATTCTTACTACTACTATTAGTAATACTAATACAATAGTAATGCTAATACTACATCTAATAGCAATACTAATAGTATTTGTTACTATAGTATTTCTATTTGAGTATAATTATTAATCTCACTAACCTCAGTCTACTACTATTACTATTAGTGAGTAGTAATAGTATTACTATTAGTGTTAGAGTATTACTTATACATTACCTTATACAAGTTTACAGTTATAATAGTAGTATTACTAACTATTATTATTAGTATACTATTAGTATTGCAGTTAATTTTATTTTTACACTTACAAACTCAATCACAATGTCGATGTCAAGAACTATTAATTTCAAAATACCACTACGTCTACTGTACAGGTTGAAGTACTAGGAGTAGGACCAGAGCAATTTTAAATTGCCAATTACTGAATTAGAGGCAATTAAATTTAGTTTTGCTTTTACTTTTGGTGATTTTAATTTACTGAATGATAGTTGTAATGAATTTAAATTGACGAATACTAAGTCTAATAGTAATAGCAATATTAATTATGATTCAGTAAAACTGAATCAGAATGAGAAAAACTTTAGAGTTAGTTAATTTAAATTCAAATTCAAATTGAAATTAACTTAAATTTAAATTACAACAATTTTCCTAATGATTATTTTCGCACGACTCATCACATCTGATAAAAAACTACAATTATAATAAGCGGTGTAGGAATTTATCTGTAAACGCACAATTAAGGTGAATGCAAGATAAAGATGCTTTCAAGTATAGGCATAGCCACGACCACAGATGACATTCAATTTCATATTGATATCAAAATGAAAATGAAACACTGAAACTAAAACTCCAGTCAAGTCAAGAAAGCCGAACAAAAGGCTCGCTAGAATGACGAACATTTTAGCGAAGGTTTCAGCGCTTCACGTTAAAAGCAAAGGGAATAAGTTCAATAGATCACGCTGGTAAAAGCAACCGCCCTACAAGAAAAAAAACTGTTTGCCATGATCACTGAGCTGAAACTATAAGGGGTTATAGTTCAATGGTTATGATAGCAAAATTAGTACTTTATTAGTACGTGCCATAGATCGCATCAACGATGTTCTAACACGATTCCATTATTGGAGTTACAGAGACAAGGCCAGGTAAAGGTAAACAAATTTAATATGATAATTATGCCTATAGAAATGGAAGCTGCTAAACTAAAAAGTACAGTACTCTAAATCTTACAGTTACTTACAGTAACGTTAGAAGTTACCAAACGTAAGTAAACTATCCGAATCTTCAGGTATTTTTTATTAGACTATCATTTATTAAGAAAAGCTAAATTACTTTCATGCTGAGTTATGCTAAACTTTTTAAAGATGAGCTTAAAGTTAAAAGTGACCAAGTAAATTGATCATGATGTCAAGAAAAATATGAGTATGAAATTTATGTTTAATAATTTAATGTCAAATTAATATCATTACAGTTAATGTTAATATTATAATTTATAATAATAATTGTTTATTATTCAATTTCAATTTGAATAATAATTAATATAATTATGATTATTATTAATATTATCAATATGATTATGAATTAGAATATGATCAATAGTCTATACTCATACTCATAGTAATTATTAGCATCATTATTAATTTCAATATGAATAAAAACAATACGAGTATGATCTAATTTTACTTTTATTCAGTAAACCTTTTAGTCATTTAGTTTTACTTTCAATTTGAAATGTAAATATATTTTCTAAATTTATCAATTTTTAAAGTTATTGTTAAACAAACCTTCATCAGCAATTTGAGTTCAAAATTTTTTTCTTTGGTTTTCAACATACTTCAACTTAATTTTGATCTTCACCAGCTTACATTAATTTTGATTATTGATTTTAGAAGCAAAAATTATTATTGTAGTTTAAATTATAAAGCTAACTTTAGGCAGTACAATTAATTATCATTATAGCAGCTTTTATAATTAAGGATTATCATAGTGCAATCAACATGATTAATTTATTACATTTACTTCTAGGTTTAAGTTGTTACACTTGTAGTTGTTAATTATTCTTGATAACTCCTCAATTTTTAATAAGAGTCTACAAATAATATGTTAGTTTCAAACTTATACTAATTATAGCTAACTTTCATTGCATGCTATTTTTACTACTGGAACTTAAAAGTTCAAAGTTTAAACTTTCAAGCCAGCTCAATTATTACACTATGTTTTGCCTCATGTTGTCTACCTTATGTCATTTGTTTGGTCACAGGTCAAGTAAATACTGCATTCTGTTTGTAAGTTGGTTAATCTTTTAGTGTTTCTAATTGTTTCCACAAATGGTGTGAAACAACCATAGTATACTTGTGAGATTGCATATCCGAATTTTTTGCTCACCAAGTGCAATGTTAGTGGAAATTTTCATATTTGGTGATTTTGGTGATTTCATCATGTTACATTGTGAGTGTTGATTGTCACTCTTTCTTCTGTAGTGCCTTTTATCAGAAGAGATAGCCTGTCATTCTTAAGTCCTTGTTTAGGGCGGATGCAGCCATAAATTTCAAAGTAAGATTAACTGTAGCTGTAAGCATGGAAGTAGCTCAATTTTGGTTGTGAAATCTTTCAAATGTAACTAAGTTTAGTAGTTTTATATACTTAATTTGTTAATCTAATTATTTGTTTTCAAACTTGGTGATATATTTTCATAGCAATTAATTAATAACTTAAAGTGGAGCTTTTCCCTGACTAGAATGAAGATAAAAAGGTTTTAAATCAGTTTCAATTCACTTTTAATATAACTATATTGCTTGGATTCTTTATAGTGCTATTGAATATGCACTCAATATGAATATCACAGGACAATAAATTTGGGGTGTTTTTACAGACGATTAAATGTTATACAAATAAAAGTGTCAAATGGAGGTGATTTGTTTTTGTTATGCTCTACATCATTCTAAATCTCATGTGAGCATGCATAACGATAAATATATTCTTATAAAATAATTATTTTGATTTTTTATTTAATTTTTAGAATATATTCTTTTATTTTAAATAATCCAACAGAGTTCTGACTTTTTTTCTTTCTCCAATTTTGTTCATGTCTTCTTATTTTTATCAGTACACTGGATTTTGTAACGTGTTTTCATGTTTGTGATATGTGACAAATAAATCAATCATGATAGCAAGTTTGTAAAAGCAACTTTGATAAAAATGTTTCAAAAGCATTCTATACTCCCATCACAGCACATTGGTTATTATTTGCAGTCAAATCATGGTGTAAAATGATCAATCAAAAGCTGTAGGAATGAGTGGGCAACTACCATCTTTCTCCTTGGAAATATTCAATCATGACCAAACTCAGTTAGCTATGCTCAATGTGACCAACCCTTCTGTACAGCTCACATATGACAATATCATTGGAGCAATACAGGTAATCATTTACAATAAAATATTGCAGTTTAAATTACACCAGTCAGTACTACTCTCTTGCTTTTATAAATTTCACATTTTGTGACAATTCCATTCTATGCCATTTAATCCATTTTGTTTGTATAACTGACACTGTTTGCTAGAGATATACACTCTGTTATTCAATCAACTAAAACATGAACTGTGTATTCTCTTGTAGCACTATTTGCCACACACTCTTATTCACGCCTTTAAATATATTGATGATGAGGGTGACTTTATCACAGGTTGGTGTCACGTACATGTACCTAGTGTAGGTTATGTATATATAAATAATATAGGTAACATACTGTAGCTAGTGTAGGTAACATACTGCGCAGGTGACCAAGGTGACCACTGTAGCTAGTGTAATGAAACATGTGCAACAGCTTAGTAAGTGAATAATTTGAATTAATTCTGGAGTGTTCTGTAAGTTTTACTGTTAAAACTCTTAGATTTGGTATTAAATGATCACAAAAAGAATATACTGCTATTTATAGAGAAAGTTCAACTGCTGAGTTAATGTAGCCAAGGGCTAGATGTTTAATACGTAAAGGAAGCTTATTGCTCTCAGCAAATCTTGTTTTACAGGGTCATTAGTGATTCATGTTAAGAACAATAGTTTTGGAATTACATTGTAAGCTCTTGAAGTACAATTTCAGCATAACTTGAAGCAGGAGAAGCTCGTGGTTCCCTTTCAAACTTGTTCTACCAGTTTGTCACAGGATTGCTGCTATAGATGCAGTGGGTTTAGCTTAACGTTGCAGTTTCGCTCAGGTTTTTTTCTGTTCAACGAATTAATAGAAGAGGTCCTTTATTGTTGGTTTAGTCATTTCAAGTTAACGATTTATTATGGCATATTGCCTACTCTGTCTATGATCATAATGTTTTATTTTGCATTTTTTTCTCCAAAACTTGAGTTCTACATGAACATATGCTGTGCTAAAAAGTTTCAGTGCTTCTCAAACAAACCTGATGGTGTGGAATTTCTCACGTCATCTTTCTGTGGTACATACTTATTCAAAGGAAGCTTGGTAATTTGTTGTATTAGTCCTAAAAGTTAATTGGCTCATCTTTTTGCGTATTGGCAGCTTATTACGATCTCTGAAGGTAACTTTCCTTTTGGCTTGCAGTGCGAACTGACAGGGAGACGGCTGATATGATTAAGGCGTACGTAACAGCTAACTTTGACAGGGCATCCAACTCATTCTCCCACTCTCTGATAATCTACCCGAGTAACGACAGCATTCAAGATGGCAGCTCTAGTTTGAGGAATCGACCAGATCTACACGTGGAGGTAAGTAAACTCTTTCTCTCGATGATGTCATTATGCTGGTACTTAGTAAACTTTGGGTGAGCAGAACTCTTTTTAGCAATGATAGTATCACTTTTGGTTTTACGGAGTTGTGTTTTCAAAGAGAACATCTAATGCAGATTATTACAAATGAGTTGAAAGTTAAAACATTTGAGGTAATTTCTATTTTTTGTTGCTGAGAAATCTTAAGTATATACTTTAGGTACATAATGAATAACTTAATACTTTTGATTTAGCAAGCTTCGCCAAAAAAGTTTCGGAGAAGTTTTTATATATTTTTGTGATAAAATATCCTTGGATTAACAAATCATGGCCTTAACTAAAAAACTGATGCCCACAAGCTCTCTGTGCTCAGTGTTTGACACGTGTTGAAGGTGCCTGCCTCTCCGTCAATATCTGCAAGACACCTGCCAGTTAGTGGCATCCACCAGCACGCCCTGTCTAGTGGCAGTCAGCATTCTGCTTCTCCCATGAATATCAATCTCGGCAGCGACACGTCCCACGGCACTGGGTCCCCAGACTCCCTCAAGTTAGCCAGTATCATGAACGGGCCGCTCAGCGCTGACACTAACCCACTGAGCCTTGACCAGCTGACCTATGACCCTAGCACTGATAGGCTAGGCGCAGGTCAGTACGAGTCTTCCGTTATTCTAACTGTCTGCTGTTATAAATAGAATTTGTGATGACTGTATGGGAATTACACTGTGAGTGTTGGGTTTGTTTCGGATTTGTGAAGTTATTAATAAGAATTAGTAGTTAAAAAATTGAAATGCTAATCGATTGCCATGACTAGATTTGGATTATGACTAAAACTTTTTATAAAGTCTTTAAATGTGTTTCAAGATGTTGTAATAATAAGCACACGTTGGTCTCGTGTTCGAACAGGAAATGGAGGGAACGTGTTCCGAGTTGTTCACAATTCCACAAACACTACGCTAGCTTTAAAAATAATCGGGTTGGATGCCACATCACCTGAGGAGCAGAGGCAGATTATCTCCGAGCTGAGTATCCTCCATAGGTGTCAGTCTCCCTTCATCATCAGGTAACTAGTAGCTAGTAGTAGTGAATAGTAGTAGTGAATAGTAGTAGTTAGTCACTAATACTAATAGTTAGTAGTGGTCACTAGTATTAGTAGTTAGTCACTAATAGTAGCTAGTACCTAGTAATAGTAACTAGTAATAGTAACTGGAAATAAGTAATAGTAGCTAGTAATAGTAACTGGCAATTAGTAATAGTAGCTAGTAATAGTAGCTAGTGATAGTAATTAGTAATAGTGGCTACTCTACTAATAGTAGATAGTGATAGTAACTAGTAAGACTCATAATTGATAAATTTCATTAATTTTCAGTTCCAGGAAATTATATTGAGTTGCTTGAATTGTAAAGAGAGATATAAATGAAAATACGTTTGCCAATATCAAGAAAATCTACAATTAGGTTACATGAATAAGAATAATCATGAAGAATCAATATCAGATCTTTGTAAAACATTTACCCTGTCACTCCGTCTTTTTTATTATGTTAGTGTTCCTGAAAAAAGGGAAGAACTTTTAAATTATACGAAAAAGCTCCTTTGCTAAGTTACCAAGACATTTCTTGCATTTGAATTTGTTTTAAGTTGCCTTTATACCTTCACAATTTTCGGTCAGAAATTCAATTTCTCCTAGTTGCATTGCATTGTAAAAGCCACTCGTTGAAATTTTTGTACTGTGATAACTTAATCGGCCAATTTTAGAATAGGATTAATAACTCCTTGTAAACATCGTTATTTAGTTATTACTTTGGCGATTAGACAACGTACTTATACGGTTATAATTATATAGCCTGCCTTCTCAATTATCGCTTTTATGCTTTCCGCTTCACTAATTCACGACGTTTACAAAGGGCATCAAATAGCTATTATGCGAGTCAAATTTCAATTTCAGAAAGTGAGCAACCGCATCACTATGATTTCAACGAGTTTCAGTTTGACTATAAAGGGGTACCCGGACAAGCATAATTAACTTAAACTCGGTAGTTTTTTCAGCAGAGGTATAAACGCAACTTTAAACTAAACTCTTTAGCTTCTTTCCAGTATGACTGAAGCATAATTATGTCTTCTCTCACATGTAATCTAATCTTAGTTTTTCCGGAGCATTCTTCCACGACAACGAAATATATATAGCCACTGAGCTTATGGATGGCGGCTCTTTGGACAGATACAAACCTATACCAGAACCGGAGCTGGGTAGGATTGCCGTTATGGTGGTACATGGTCTACAATATTTATGGTCTATTGGCATTATGCATAGAGACGTAAAGCCAAGTAATATGCTCATCAACACCACTGGTAAGCTTTAGCTTGAGCTCAAACAATGTTACTCAACTTTCACTGTAGCTATTTTGATGCATAGCTTTTTGTAGCCTGTTTTCTGCGTATTTTTTGTTACAAACTTTTTTTTCTCACTTGTCAATTAAGTTTTAGATTTTTCGGTTTAGTTTTTGTTGAAAAGTTAAAATATGAAGTATAGAGATTAAAATAAGTGATCACTAGGATACCCGGTGTTGTCTAACGTCTGCTAATATTAGCCTTTGGTTCAACAGGCATAGTGAAGTTGTGTGATTTCGGTGTGAGCAGGCAACTGATAAACTCCACTGCTCTCACCTATTGTGGAACACACGCCTACATGTCACCAGAGCGGCTCAATGAGTCCAAAGGATATAAAATACAGTCTGATTTGTGGTCACTCGGTAAGAGCACTTCCTGTCTATCAGCTGTCAACTTCCTGTATTTTGGTTGCCAACGTTTTATATATTAATTGTTAATCTAGTGATGAATAATGTTTCATCTATTAACTCAATATATTTCTATATAAATATTTTGCATTGATTAGCTGCATCTGCTGAACTTTTTCAACTTCTAGTAGGATGTTTTCTCCCGATTCTTGTGACGTAAAAATTGTATGTCTATTTTAAAAAGAAATTCTATTCAAATTGAAGACCTTTATTCCATTGCTGTTATAAAGCTTTGCTGTTATTCAATTTCATAATATCTCAATTAATTAGATATGACCTGTGCAGCTGTAAGTTTTGAATACCACTGTTGTGTTTTAGGTGTGAGTTTGTATGAGATGGCTATTGGTGAGCATCCGTTCCCTTCTGAGTGTTTGCTGTCGCCGGTACCTCTATTCAACTCGATTGTGCAGGGAAAGGTCAACAGCCTACCTAGGGCTAAGTTCTCAGTCAGCATGTGTATGTTTGTCAACCAGTGTTTATCCCGGGAACCTGAGAAACGTCCACATCCTCGCACCCTCATAGAGCACCCGTTTATAGCCACGTACAATGACGGGAACACCGGTGTCGTTGCTGAGTATGTCAAGATGAGAATACAATCAGGAATGGGCTGACGGTGATGCTCGTAGCTTTTGTAGATTGCCTTTTTTCTGGCCCAATATATTGGCTCTCCAAACATTTCTATGCAAATTTTCTAAGTATTATACGCTGAGAGGACTACTCTTGCATAACAAATATATTTCACTATTGGTGCTTCGTAGTAAACCCGTTTCCTGTCAACCACATACCCACATCTGCTGCGCTTTATACCTTCCCCTTTCTCACTCTTGTTATTAGCTCTGAGCAAGTCCTAAATAGTTAGAAAGAAGTCAGTCAATGATTGTTTATCTGCACACATTTCATGTGTTACTCTAGCTTTTATTGTTACGAGATTTTATAGTTAGCATATTTATTAATTAATAATCTAGTTATGTTATTCTGTTTATTTTTATTACATAATGTTGAGTTAATATTAATCTATTATGGTATAGATAGATTGTCCTGTATAAAAAAATTATTGCCCAATACAGTGATTTATCAGGAAATAAATACTCTTATGTGGAATCCAGAAAAAAATAAGTTGCAAAGAGTAAAGGTGACTAATGATTAGCAAGATAGTATAGAGAGATAGTATGAACTATAGAGATAATGAGAGAGCATAATAGAGTGATGAAAAACATTAAATCATCACCGACCTTCAAGAAATACTATAACTGCTAGTGCATTATCATATTTCCATCAACAGGTATTTAGTTTTGTATCCGACATTTACCATGCTATGGCCATTGAGATACTTATAGTATCGCACTAACTATGGTTTAACTGCTAACAAGGTGTTGGATCATAAAATGTTACAAAATAAGAAATTTATTTATCTTAGCAGCTATAAATAAATAAATTTTGAATAGCTTATAAAAGTGTTATTGAATTGAGTGGTAAACTCATCAGTATAAAAGAGTTTGTATGCATTGCAAAGTGTGAAAAACAGAAAACTCAACAGTGTGTTCAGTGTAAGCAAAGAGCCCAAAAGATAAATAACAGCATGTAAATAAACAATGTTTATAAAAATCCAAAGAGATGACAAGTATAACTGTAGTTATACATGTTGCTACTAAATTCACAAGATCGGAGGAATATTACAGCATATCTTTACTGGTGTTTTGGTAATACAGACTAAAGTTAGTTGATATATTCTCAATTGATTAAATATTCAAGATGATAAAAATAGACATGATTTCATAGTTATAACGCAAGCGATTGTAGCTAATAACAGCAGGCAAAATGAACTAAATACAAAGAGAAATACAGGTAATATGGCGATGTCTACTCGAAGGTGTATATTGTAGGGTCAACTTCTGCATCTCTTATATTGTATGTTTTCATAGCATAGCCTGGCAGCTCTCGTTCCTAAAAGTCAAAATGAACTTGCCTATATTGAATTTTATTAACCATTTTAATTACGAGATCTGCTGTACAGTCTAAAAGCTTGGAACATGATTTCTTCTAACTAAGCAAATGTTTTACACACTGTACAATTTATTTTATAGTGAAGGAAAATATTTAACTTCAAATTGTAAATTAATAAAACACTGATTAAGTTTCCTGGTTGGTGCGTGTTATTATGTTTTGCTATATCAATTATTTTTCAGATTTTTAAATTCTAATGCAGTAAAATTTTACTTGAATCATTATTATATCCAAATAGATACAGAATAATGTTCACCTGTTGAGCAAAGAAATAACTTCCAACTTCTGAATGCGGCGCTTTCATAGACCTCATACTGTTATAAAATGGAGGCAGAGACGGTGCCACTCGAGGTGGAGTTGTCTCGCCTACAAAAAGAAATTTAAAAAGAAATCATACACATGCATATATACAACTTTCAGGTAGCGGGCTTACATGCTACACTGTAAGAAGTTGCGCGGAATTGACAATGTTTGCATAATTTCTTCAATATTCTACTGATGTTATGAAAAAAAGAAACTTTTCTATTTTGCAAATATGAACTCTGTAATTGAGATCCTGAACATAATTTCTCCGTAATGCCTTCAGGCTTCAACATTTAGCAGCTTTCACATACCTAAACAACTCTGCATTTACGTCAAGTAAATTCCCCCCTCCCACCCACCCAACCCTACTAAAAAAAACAAAAATCGTCGAAGCTTTTTATTCACAAATAGATTATTCATACTGACCTTCATTTAAGGGCTGGAGACCATTTTCATTCTTGTTTCGAGTATATCGGCAGAGGCAAACAATGGCTAGCATCAGAGCAATGAAGACAATGACAGCACCAACAATAATGAGGGCGATGGCCCAGTCAGCCAGACTGGTTGATGCTGTCACACCCTTCTGGTCGCTGCCAGTAGTCGAGTCATCTGAGCATGTAAACCCATCTCCTATAATTAGTGAGAAATCATGTCTAAACTTACAGAAGGAAATAGCAGACAGTCTGAGTAAACTGAACAGCTGCGAGCACACATTCTTCACACAGTAAAGATGAGTTGCATGTAGAAATGTTGGTTTCCTTTTTGAGATTATAAAACAAGAAATTATGTTTACCGTTGGAGTCGTCGTTACATTTACACGTGTACATTCCAGGCAGGTCATTGGAGCAGGTGGCACTGGCACTGCATTGATCTCTTATGACTTGTATCTCTGTGTTACATTCATCCACATCACGAATTAATGCAGAGGAGATGACTCCTACAAAAAATAAACTCTCATTTGACCTAAACAAAAGTTAGGAGCACACAATTCCTGTTAGCAGAGGAAATCCGCAAATTAATCAGCTAACAAAGTTTTTCAACTTCTAAATATTGTCACACATTACACTGTAGAGTTACTGCAGTTCAGCTAACATATAAACTATAACACAATATTTGTTGATCTGAGCGTAAGCCCACCATTATAACTTTCGAGCTCTCTTTTGAGAAGGTTGGAAGAAGTTTCCTGATTTGCATAGTTGATATAGACATCAATTAGGACGTATATTATGGCCTTGAAAGGACCGTCGCAGTTGAAGTCCTCTACGTAGCAAGAGTGGAGAGAGTTCATTGCCGATGCCATTGCTAGACAGATTCTCCCCTCCATTTCAATGAAGGCAGCTGATTGGTCATTATTCATCCCTGTAATATGAAAGACATCGATACCTAAATGATGTTGCAAGTAAGAGCAGATAACTGCTGAACAGCAAAGTATACAAACTCTTAACCAATGGAAGTTTCATGAATGTATTCAATCATCAGAGTAATAATAGATATATAATATATAATATACTATGTATACGATGTATGTGTGTGAGTGTGTCTGTATAAGCATATATGTATATGTGCATAATATACACACACGCACACTGCACACACATATATGCATCTATTGCAAATGATATGCATATATGTATATATACATGATATACACACACGCACACTGCACACACATATATGCATCTATTGCAAATGATATGCATATATGTATATATACATGATATACACACACGCACACTGCACACACATATATGCATCTATTGCAAGTGATGTGCATATAAACATTATATGAATATTTCATGGAAGGTCTGTGAGCCAAGAAAAAGCCTGTGTAAAGGCAATTCTAGATTTTTTAATTTAAAACTAAGTTATAAATATTGACTTTCAAGAACTCATATACATGGTCAGCTCACCATCAAAACATTTGTGATCAACTGTGCCAGTTCTCTCTAAGTTTAGCTCAACCTCATACAGCCAATAGTATGGCGGGGATTGTCGTACAAAACTTCTGCGTCCAATCACAGGGTCTATTACTTCTAGACAGGTGAAACCATCTCCTTCTAGCAGCGCTTCGCACTCGCATTCATACAAACCTAAAGCACAAAGTTGTAGAAGCATTGAGACTGATTTGACTCAACTCAGGTACCTTGATGTGAGAATGAGTCATCGGGACTCCTGGGCAAGTGATGGAGTTTTGTACAAACCTTGAGATTTACTCTTTCTAAGCAACACAGTGTGTTGGAAATGTAAGAATACATTTTAATGCATCCACAGATAGCTTTTTTTTCTTACATCATTTTGTTGATTGAATTTAGCAAATTTTTGCTCTTTTAATGAAAAACACACACAGCAGTCACAAAAATTTGAACAACAAGAAAAATTAAATAAAACTATGTTTAATATTATATTTTATTCTTCAATCAGCTTGTTTATGAAGTTGTCAATCAAATGTAAAACTGTTTTATGGCTGAATAGTGTCACTATGAGTGACACACATGACCCTTGCCAGTACAGCATATAAATGACAAAGTACCCAACTGTGGTGCCTACCTTCAGTATTGGAACATGTAGCTCTAGTGTCACATTGGTTCTTAAGGTAGTCACTAGTTACGGCGCATTCGTTCACGTCTCTCACAGATAAGTCGGCCTCTACAACATTCAACTAGTGTGACCTATTTTTAAGTAAATATAACACCTATCAGTATTTATCAGTAAGTTAAATTGAATGACAAAATTTCACAGAAATGTTAATTTCTAGCTTATGTATTTGCTATTTTATCCTATATTATGTAGAAAAATTTACTAGTTGAAAAAAAATCTTTGCAAGTTTACGTATTCGCAACAAAATTTACTTGAGCAAATTTTATCTAACAAAATAGTGTTTTCTTTTACCCAACAATGCATATATGCAGATATAAATAATACATAGAATGATATAAAATGGACTAGCTGTCATAAAAATATACATTTCAACTATTAATTATCTTAAAAAGTTGCAATTCCCAAAAAATTCTGGTTCTAAAATGTTTATAGGGTTGTTTTACTTTGAAAATTGCTTTTATCAAAAGCTTCGCATTTTCGAACAAAGACTTTCAAATGGTACGGCAGCTTTGTCTGTCCTACTAGAAAACTGTCTTACCGATAAAGCTGACATCCCGCTTGACTCTTCTCTGCGGAGCTAAGATCTCCTCTCGAAGTTTATTGGCTGTCAAGTCTCCAGGGTTGTCATAGTTGAGAGATCTGTCTACGAGAATCATCACGTCATATGACCGTGAGCTGCTCTGTAATGAGAAGTCAAGTTATTTATAGAAGGCAGTACAGTTGGTCTCAGTTTAGTTATAAATCATTTTATATTATATATATTGTATATATATATATATATATATATATATATATATATATATATATATATATATATATATATATACAATATATATATATATATATATATATATATATATATATATATATATATATATTGTATATATATATATATTTATATATAATATATATATTATAATATTACTCCGTAGAACATTAGTATGATAGAGTGAAAATAGTTTTCATGATATTTGTGAGAGAACAGTTGAGGGCGGAGCTGAAGAATGCAATTATTAGACCACAAGACTTACTGAACCACAGGCTAAAATATCGTGCACATAACAGGCAGTCATAGACCACAGCCTTCTGGAAAGTTCTAAACAGACAGCGCTCTCCTTGCTTTGGAATTCTGATGAGTCGACATCAGTAATGTCTACAAACCATATGACATAGTTAATACAAAAAATCGGAAGCAGAACAGTTCAGGAAAAGTTGATGTGAAACAGAGATTAGTCTTGGCAACACGATAAGAAAATTTTCATTTTTAAATCTATTTTAAAAAAAAATTTGTTATCAACTCCAACAGAGTTATTTAGGTTTGACTATAGCTATATAAACACAACATTAAACTGAGCAGTAAACAAATTTATAAATAGCTGAACGTGAGAAAAGTTACTGGAACTGACCAAACAAAAGACTTACCACCTGAACATGACTCATCTACAGTGAGGAACACCTGATAGAGAGTGATATCACCTGGTGGAACTGGGCGGTTGAACAGACCTCGTCCAACGTGAGCAGACGGTCTCTCAATAAATTCTGCAACAAAACCAGCGAGTTATTCAATCAGTACCACTAACTGCTTTCAGCTGATTCCTATTCTACACTTCAACTTTCAGTTCGTTTGAAACATATTAAACCCACATTTCTTCAAAGTGTTGAATTATAGGTATTAATTAATCTAGTTTATTTGATCTTAATATAAATGTGTGATTCGTGTAGCTTACTTTACTGCATTCTAAAATAAAACCTAAAAGATGTTTTTCATTAAACACTATTTGAAATAGCAGAAGATAAAAGACACTCAGCACTGAGTGAGATATAACAATACAGCATGTCTAAGAACATGTTTATACTCGCCAGTTGTGGTTGTTGGTTGCGTTGTGGTGGGTGCAGCTGTCGTGGTGGGTGCAACAGTTGTAGTGGTGGTAGTCGGGGCAACATAGCATCTGTGACAGCACGTCTCCGAGTGCTCTTCACACTGATCAGCACTGAGATCTATTAACATAGAGAACACAGGCTAAGAGACAAGTGAAGGCAACTAACATATAGTAGGCTGCTGGTTATAACTCTGTACTCTAGTGCTTTCATCACAATATTTTAGGATAATACAGATTGCAACTTGAAATGTTTTAAGCTAGTAGCAATGAAGTTTAAATCATAAAAATAGGCTATGCTGAGACGTAGTGCTGTTTATTATAATGTTAGGAGTTGTTTTACCTCTACAGTAGTCTGCTTTGTCTCCATATCTGCAGGATTGTGGGAGATCTGGTCTCAGTTCTGTGAGGCATTGTACGCAGCAGGCCTTCTCCCTGACAGGTGAGTAACAATCAGATGGTCTTTGAACCTGCATAATATATGGAGAAATACTGTGAACTCACCTTCAACATTGTCTTAGGAATATATGGACATTGTGAACCTATCTTTAAAAATGTCTTAGAAATATAAAAACATTGTGAACTCATTTTTAAAATGGTCTATAAAACTATCTTTGAAATGTAGAAAAATTGCAACTTTATTTTTAAAATTGTCTTTAATGTGCTGGATGTGCTGATTTAGAATCTAAGCACAAAGTTTCTATATGACAGTATGCTGCCACAACAACAGACATCAAATGTGTTTCATTACATAATACAATAACTCTCAGTTTGAGTAAACTGTAAACTACTTGTATTTAATGGCAACTTCTATATAGATAATAAATAGGGCAATGTAAATGAGTGAATCATAATGTATTAAAAAAGCCGGTACTATTATTTGTGGCCCATACCATTACTACTATACTACCATATAATATTATAATGTAACATAATATAATATGATATGACATGCTATACTATAGAATAATGTGATATTCTATGATATACTACAATCATAGCATAGTGCGGTGTAATATAACATCATACCAGATAGTTTTTCTTTACTCCCACAATGTAAGCTAGCATGTCATGTCTAATGTGGCCTCTAAGAAACTGAGTAAAGTTACACTACAAGTAGTTGCAGAAGTGCAGACGTCTACCCACAATGCTGTGTATCAGTATACTCACAACAGCCGAGCAGTCTATGCTGTCAGATGTGTCGTCGTCATCAACCAGACACTGAGGAGGCAGCGTGGTGGTTGGTAAGGTCGTAGTGAGATAGTCAGCACACCTGGCGCAACATGTCTCTCCATTCTCCAGACACCATTCCATATCCACACTCTCCACAGTGGTGCAGAACTTCGACTGCAAGCAACACACACTGACATAATACTATTAACTTTAAACACAGACATGAGAAGGGAATCAGGACAAATTAATGTTGTAGTCTTGACAATATCGAAACAGTATCAAACCATTTTTTTTAGATAAGACTAGTTTCTTGTTTACCTTATCACCATAGCGACAGTCCGCATTGAGGTCTTCCCTATATGCTTCACAGCAGGTTCTTGAGCATGCTGAAGAGATTTCTGGGTCATAGCAAGCACCTGTGCCACTTGTCATATCAATACAATCATCTGATGCATCTGCTTCAGGACATTGCTCGTTCTGGTGGCAGATTATAAAGTCAGTAAATAAAACAACATATTGCATGCTTAAAAATGAAAAAATAACTAAGATCTTTAAGTTAACGGTGTTGTGTTTTTAAATTTTTTCTGAATATTATTTCACTGTAGGAAAACAACCAATCATATCCAAACTTTCAACAAGATATTACAGCCAACAATTGACCTTGACCTTACTAACACTCAGCAGTTATGTAGCTATACTTACAGTTGTAGTCGTAGTGGGCATTGTAGTTGGCGTTGGAGTTGTCAGCCCAATGTAGTCATGGCAAGTGCTGCAGCAGACGGACTGGACGTCCTTCATACCGCAGACGTAGTCGATGTTGGCGTTGGTAATGTCAGTGTTGCACCACGGCTCCTTGTCACCGAAACGACACTCCACTACAACATCAACACATCACCTGATCTAGCATAACATTATACTGGAGAAAATATACTGTAGATAATAAACTGTAGATAATATACTGTAGAAAAGATACTGTAGAGGATAAACTGCAGGTGATAAACTGTACATAATATACCGTAGAGGATAAACTGTATAGAATAAACTGTAGACAATATACTGTAGGTAATATACTGTAGATAAGATACTGTAGAGAATAAACTGTAGAGAATAAACTGTAGGCAATATACTGTAGGTAATATGCTGTAGAGGATAAACTGCACAGAGAGACATAGTATTTACCTGGTAAATCATAGTCATACAAGGACTTGCAAGAAAGACAGCATCTGGTGAGAACTATTTCGTTGTAGCAACTACCAGGGACTCCTACGGTCTTCTCACAGTTACTTATTTCCAGTTCCTGACTAACATCACATGTGATATCCTAAAATACAAAGTATAACACAATGACCAGCTGCATGTTTTTCTCCCTCCCACTAGTTCTACCACACCTTACATTGTTTTGTAAAAGAAAACTATGTTGTAGCGTAAAAAGTAAGACAGCATTGTGGCTTAGAAACTTTGGCAAATAGGAGTGTTAGTAAAAATAGGGCAACGCGTGACTTACTTGTAGATTAAAGCAGGTTTCACAGCAGATGTGCTGCGCAACGTCACATTGCTCCAGCGTAACATTCTGACAGGCGTTAATTTGGTTTCCATATGGACAGCTTTCCGGTAGATCAATCCTACAACATCAATTTATGTTTTAATATTCCTCGTACTATGATCTCGTATTATAATCTTGTATTACTTAATATCACAATATAAGTATATATAACAATAACATATTAAATCCTATAATGAAATATTGTATCAGAGTCTGGTATTGCAGACATTTCATGACTAGACTGACTTTGCAACTACATATTAGAATACAAATAAAGCGACATACCTCTCTAGATTGTGACAAGTCTGACAACAAAGGTTAGCCACTTCTTCCTGGTAACAATTCATTGGGAAGTCTGTCAGCGATTCACAGTCAGCATCTAAAATGTAAAACTTGTAGTAAAACAATGCAGTTTCTTAATTTGCTTCCTTTTACTGCAGTAATAAACTGGATTTGATAGCAATCATAGAACCAGCTTTCTTAAAATCTACATAAACTGAAAAAAGTATTTTGGTTAATTATTTTTCCAGCAAACTCGCGCTCACTCACTCACGAAAGTTTATAGTCACTATCCCTGTGAGAAACTCCTGATGGAAAGGGTTTGTGCTAAAGTGAGCTAAGGACTTATTTAGATGAGGCACATGAGCAAATATGACTGGATGCTTTTCCTAACATCACCAATGGCCTTTGGCGAGGTTCGAACCCATGACTTGGTGCTTACTAAGCAAACGCTCTAACCCCTAAACGACGGCTGCTCCCTAATATTTTGACAGCAAGGTGAGATAAACTAGCATGTACCATTTACATCAGTGCCTATAGTAAAACAGAATATGTAAATGCTACGACTTATTCTCGATCTTATTCTGTGGAGTCTTACAAATCAGTAATAGAAGACTAGGAATGCTAAAAATGTTTATTCACCTTTGTCGTCCCCAGAGCAACCGTCTGGAGTTGGGAGTGTTGTTGTGGGAATGGGAGTGGTGGGTGGTTGGGTGGTGGGTATGACGCAGTCTTCACAGCACGATGCGCAGCACGAGTCATTCCCATGGACATTGCAGATAGTCTCAGAGCCATCACAGTAGTCTGCCTTATCTCCCCATGCACATCCTACAAGTATATATATAAAGTTGAGCAATAGTCTGCTTTATCACATCTTACAATTGTATATAAAAATTCAGAACTACATAAAAAAAATTTTATAAGGAAATATTATAAAAACGTTTTCCAGCCAAAAAAAAATGAAAAACATTGTGTTATTTCAAATGATACCTTAATTTTACCTTTTCGGTGATATCTTAAAATACATCTTTTACAATAAATAAGAAAAATTGTTGGCTAAAATTGATGGATCTTCAAAAACATCGCAAACTTGAAGCAGGAATAGGCCAATGATTGTCATAATATTTTATATTAGGAGGTAAAGAGCTGAAACTCTCAACAATATATACTGTGGTGGCTGAACGTAAGTAACTTTTAGTGACCTTCATGTGATCTCTAAAAGAGTGACTCACCAGCAGGATAGTAATCTTTTCTCAAACTGTTACATTTGTGGCAGCAGAGAGAGTAAAATGTGCTGTCATAGCATAAGGATAGCGAGAGGTCTATGATATCACATTCGGGGTGGTCTGTCTCCCGAACACAAGGTTGTGCGGTGGTGGTGGGAACATAGTATTCCCCGCACAGTTCACAGCAAGTATCTATAATGTGCTGAGTCGTGCAGTTAGCCAACTCGTAGTTCTCACAGTAATCTCTCTGAAACATAACGTAATAGAATAATATATCAATTGTGACACAATGCAGTATTATGTAATATATAGGAAATATATCGCACTATGGTATAAGATGTTATAGTAACATAATACATTATTACAAAACTTTTACACCTACATGGTCATTATATTATTTGGGTGACCAATATAGCATATTAATGCACAACATTTATGAATATACATAAAATATAAATATAACAATACTGCGAAATGAATTATCCAAAAAATAATAATATGCAATACAGTTTAGACTTTGGAATATTACAAAATAGAACACTACATTACATGTCACCAGCTCTAATAAAATACAAAACTACCTGATGCGAGGTAATATAACATAAATAATATATATTAAAAATACAAATATAGCATAATTGTATATCTTCCAATACATCATCTTTTAAATGTGATGTTTTTTCCCACTTCTATCGCACGAAGTAGTTGAGTTTGGCATTGCTTATGACCCGAAGTTTGGTAATTAGTTACTAGTAAGTTCTCAGTCTACACTACCTTGTCTCCCCAGGCACACTCATCTAAGAGATTCGACTTCTTCCTGTCACGACAAGTGGCGCAGCAATCCTCCTCGTTGGTGTAGCAGTAGGAGACGGAGTTCTGGATAGCCTGAGTACACACTTCTGGGGTTTTGTCAACACAGGGTGGGGTAGTGAGCTCAGTCGTACTTGAAACTACAAAAGGGGTTGCAGATTTCAGGCACAAGTCTATCACATCTGGTTAGGTATAAAATAAACAACATAACATAAAGTCAAGAGATTAGGCAAGTCTATACACACAGTACTTTGACAACTTGTGCCTCAAACTAAATGTTTTGTTCATTATGTTAAGCAGTATAAAATCTATTTGAATGCAGAAAAATAATGCAAGTTGTTAGCCAGCCTCAACTTTGTTGCTATTAGAGTTGTCCCCCAATGCTGATGAGAAAATAGTTGTTTTGCTTAGCTTAAACAAGTAAACCTGACGAATGCAGCTATTGGCCAAAGCAAATGAATGACAAGTATTTAGGGAGAAGTGATGTGAATAAACACTATCTTCATTTCGAGTTATGAATTTTATCTGATGAATAAAATCAGCCAATTTAATACTGCGGTCCTATACCACACAGTGAGTGCAAGGTTTTCTTTAGTAAAACTATTGCATAACTAAAAAGAATTAAAGGCCTTCTATTCAGTATCACTCAGCATAACTTGTTAACACATGGTAATATTGTGTCCAGCTCATCAAATGAGTTTATTACTAACTGCAACTGTGGGGTTAAATACCACATACCATGTCAGAATCCTAACATTATTTGTAAAGAGCATTCATTACTAACTGCTAGAACCTTACCACTGTCTGTAAAGAGAGAGTATGACAAAAACCTTAGCAGATAACCTACCAGTTGTAGTGACAGTAGTAGTAGTAGTAGGTAGAGTGGTAGTTGTCACCCCTGAACACGTGTCACAACAAGTTTGTCTCGCAGTTACATCAGAACAATCTATACTCTCTTTATTCGTGAAACACTCTGCGTTCCTGTAAAATACACTCATACTTTAATTCATGAAAGAACATCATGTATGAAAGTAACTTGTAAGACGATTGGGAATTGTTGCGGTAGAGATTTTATTTGCTTTACTTTAGGCGCCCATTATTTTATGGCATTACTTTTTTATGCTTGAGCAAAGTTAAAAACAACATTCAAAGCAGCACAATTTTTTTATACTGCTATACTAAATTAAACTATGAGTAAAAGTCCACGTGTCTAACGGTAAGTGTAAATATACTATACATGAGCATCAGATAACAATTGTTATAAATAT
The DNA here is from genome assembly GCA_964035545.1 of Bugula neritina. NCBI lineage: Eukaryota > Metazoa > Bryozoa > Gymnolaemata > Cheilostomatida > Bugulidae > Bugula > Bugula neritina. The sequence goes on from OZ037773.1 coordinate 2,808,344, forward strand.
ATTTGCATACCAACAAAACAGTTTTTATTCAATGTAATGCATATGACCTAGTTAATAAAGATGGGTTTCAATAGATTTAAAAGTTTTCTACTATGTACAATGTTGTGTCATTTTGTTAGCTCCTCCTTGTTGTATTACAGCAATGTTGCTATACAACCTTTTAGAGAAAAAGCTATGTAAAGCTTTCAGATAAAAAGCTAATGCTATATGGATATACTGTTTGGGATTCTTTCTTTATGACTCAACCTAGTAACATGTCCTGGGCATAATAAAGCTTATATTCATATACTACTGCAGTCTTATAGACCAGGTAGAAAAGCTGTAAACCTAAAATAATTTAGAGTTTTGACTATAAACAATGTTGTGTGATTTTCTTAGGCCTTTCTCACGCTCTGCTCTCATAAATTAGTAGACCAGGTAGAATAGCTCACCTGTCTCCATAAGGACAGTTACCACTGTCAACTCCAGAAGCCAGACGAGAATAGAAAAGACTGGAACATGAGAAGCAGCACTGCTCCCGGACCTCTGACTCATAGCAGTTACTCGGCTCCGTCAGCACGTGAGTCTTCAGACAGTTGAGAGAAATGTCAGCACTCTGACAGCTGGCAGACTCAACTAATAACATATATAATGTGTCATACAGAATGTGTCGTATATAATGTGTCATACACAGTTTGTGTCGAATAAAATGTGTCAGATGAGTTGCGTCATACACAATGTTTCAAACAGTTTGTGGTATATATAATGTGCCATATAAAATGTGTCATACACAACTTGTCATAAAGTGTCATACATGAGTGCAACCAATACAGTGATAAGAGTTATTTAATAAGTACTTAGAGTATGATGTAAAACCTAGAATAAGTTGCTGTCAGAGAAACAAGCACATTATGCTAAAGAAAACAGTGAGTTACAACAATGCAACGCATGGCATATTCAATATTCATCAATGAACAGACAATTTACACAGTTTTGATGATGATCGATGCAGCAATCTAAGAGAACCGCCACCTTTTCAACACGTACTTAGCTACAGGATTATTTATTTATACATAAACACTACATTTATATATTAGATAAAAATAAACATGGTACTGAGTTGTGCAGTGAAGATGGAACAATTCTTAAGTAGCATTTGAAAATCAATCTGTACACAAACAACTTCAAAAGAATAAATTGCCTGCATGTTTTTGTTCTAGGGCTTCAGTCGAATACCGACTAAATAGAAGATTGGTAGAGGATTCATTCTTGGTTTAGAATCAAAGAGTATTATTTCCTTGATTACAATGGAGGAATGAGTTCTTATTTAGGATAAAAGAGGATTGGGTGACTGATCAAGTTTGAATATTCAAATTGAATACTACTACTTTTTAAACTTGAGTCAGCAAAGAAGATGCAATTAAATGAGTTCAAAAGTTTTAACATTTAGAAATTTATCAAGGAATGCAACTTCGAAACAAATTGTTGAAACTTCAAAAAAATTTTACGGTAGAAAAGTGGTACATGCACATGCAACATTATAAGAGTTCGTAGCACCATCAGTTTTGTAAAATCATAAAATTGAAACATTCAATTTTTAAACCATATCCATGGGATAGCCAGCTTTTAAGATACAGTATGTTGAGTTAACTTTATCAACCATGGTGTTAAGGAAATGTTGGTATATGAGCTGGTAAGTAGTATACAGCATACAAAACAACCACGTAGTATTGTAGTAAAGCATACAAAATATTCAGCATTAACTGATATTCAATGAATATGCAGTGCTGGAAAAGCATTTAAATAAACAGATAGATAGATTACACAGCAGACATGGCTGGTGTGAAAAAGTGTGCAAGAGCACCAGAAAAGCAACTTACACTCAGAAGGAACATCAACTGGAGGAATCAACAGAAAAACTTAATTCATTTCAGGCAATGTATATACAGCCTAGCTACGATGTACATATACAGCACAACTACCATGTATATACAGCATAACTAAACTGTATTTATAGCACAACTACAATGTGTATTAGCACAACTACAATGTGTATTAGCATAACTATCATGTATATACAGCATAACTACAATGTATTTATAGCACAACTACAATGTGTATATACAGCCTAGCTACGATGTACATATACAGCACAACTATCATGTATATACAGCATAACTAAAATGTATTTATAGCACAACTACAATGTGTATTAGCAGAACTACAATGTGTATTAGCAGAACTACAATGTATTATACAGCATAACCACAATGTATATACAACACAACGACCAAATATATTAGCAGAACTACAAATTCTTGGAAAGAAAGAATAATGGAAATTATTGAAAAATCCTTAATTAACAAAACGAGATTATGTAAATCTTTCAAACTGGAAATTTCTAGATCCTCTAAACCTACAGCAAAACTAAACTCTAGAACAATCAGAAATATTCTAGAACCTTATAAATAACTTAGCCCACATACATGAGAGTGGCTGTAAAGAAGAGCCATTTCTGGAGACTCCAACAGAACCCAGCTGTCCGTCCTCCAGCTGTGACAACAGGAACTCTGAGAGCTCGGTCACCTCATACAGGCCCCGACTTCTAACTTCTAATATGGCGACCACATTGCCAACACACCTACATTGTATGTATTACAATATGAAATCCTTTTAACAATTAGAATTAAAAACGCAAAGCAGAATCATTCATAAAATATATAATTTTCTTGTGGTTGAAAATATTAATCACCAAGTATTATCATAAGCTTATTAGACATAAAAATTTAATTTTCCAAAAAAGAAAAAGAAATTGCAAAAGAAATTGAACTAGGTTAATGATGCTGGTACTTTGATGTATTGTTGATATATTATATTCAGAGAAAACAACAACGCAGCCATGATGCAATATATTATTGAAGTATTGTGTACCTATCTGAACTAATGCTAAACCAACTGTAGTATTGACAGTTGAATAATTTTCATCAACACTGGAATAAAAACTCTTACTAGCTTCTGTAGTATTAGGCACTAGATATTCTGACTAAACCATTAGTAGGTTGGATATTAAGATTATTTGTGCCAGTAGACATATTTTGTTTTTCATTGAGTTTGAAATTATGAGAAGCAAATTACAGTTAAGAAAACTTAAATACAATTTACACATTGATAGAAGTGGGTAAGTAATCCAGTGACAGTTTTAGCCTAGTTGAGTTAGAATAGAGTATATTGCTAGATTTCTCTCACTTGACGTCCACCAGGAGGGCACTTTGAGTTCCAGGTAAGTCTTTCAGCACATTATTAACAGCCAACTCTATTTGATACTTGAACACATAGTATGTCGCTTCTGATTGGTCGATCAAACCAGGCGTACAAGCAGTGGACACCGCGTTGATATTCAGGTGGTACAAAGCTGAAATCAACACAAGAAATCATAAATAAACAGGCAATAATCTGGTACGACCTAAAGCTTTGTATATTAACAGAAAAGTTAAAATTCACTAAAATATATACAAAAATATTTCATCAGAGAAATATACTCTACAATGTATAAAGTTGGGCTTTACATAATTACTAAAAATAGAATGATTAGGCAGTTCTTCCTACACTGTATTATATGTTTTTACAGTGACCTAATCTATCAATCGATATGATGTTGATATTGAGCAAGTGATATACCAATATGATATTAACCGTGAGTTAGCAATATATCGATATGATATTGACCGTGAGTTAGCAATATATCGATATGATATTGACCGTGAGTTAGCAATATATCGATATGATATTGACCGTGAGTTAGCAATATATCGATATGATATTGACCGTGAGTTAACAATATATCGATATGATACTAATCTACACATAAACATGATATTAATACCAAAATAAACATGATATTAATGCTACACATAATGACAGCACACCTTCCACAACTTCAGGGACCACATAGTTGGCACACGTTGTACAGCAGATATCTCTCAGCACGCTTATTGAACAGTCCATGCTGGGTTCACACAACTCCTCATCTTTGTCTCCGTAAGCACAAGTTTCCACTTCCTACGAGCATGAAATTAAAATATGACCTTGACATGTACTTCACAATATTGATATAATTTCAGGTGCCTTGAAGCCAACTATAAGTCAAAATAAATATATGTTACTTTTATCCATTACAAATTTCGAAAACACAGTGTGGGTTAAGGTGCTAGTTTTATACTATATACCCGTAGACACATGGCTCAATGATTTAATACAAATAGACTGAGAGCTTACAGTGTAATAATTACTGCACGTCCCGCAGCAGTTCTCTCTCATAGCCTCAGAGTAGCAATCAAGCGGTTTAATATTAGTACAAGAGTCCCCGATATCCTCACATGTGGTCGCAGTACTGGTAGACACCGGAGCCTCGGTAGAAACGTTAGCTTCTGTGGTTGTTGTCAGTAACTTGGGACAGGTGTAGCAACAGGTGTCTCGTATTGTTTCCTGTAATGAGTCATTGTGAAAGCATACAGGTTACCATAACAACGTTGGCTGCAGTCGTCATGCTAATGAGTCACATGAATGAGATTCACACCAAGATAGAGCAGCACAGCATTCTTTTAGAACTTCATCATCTACGGCCGTATGAATAACTTCTACCAACACTCTGAGACCATGTAAAGTATCAGAAACTTGCTGGTGAACACATTGTTATTGCATGACAGTGTTTAGCACTGGAACGATATCAATAGCAAACTACTACATCACTCGCAACTCATGATAACGTAACAAAACATCAGGTGAGCTGGTGTGACCAACAGACAGACAGACAGACAGACAGACAGAAAAGCATGCAGACAGACAGACAGGCAGTCACTAGTGTCTGAAAACACATTTGCCAAAAATCAGATAGATCTTTGGAAATATGAAAAATCCTAGTTTATCAACTGAAGTGTTGGTTGTTTATTTTTTAAGCTAACTTACATTACTGAGATGATTCATTCTCAAAACTAAACTATGCTAATAGCATAAGTAACTGTTTTTATCAACTGGTTTGCTTCAAAATACATATTTGCTAGTTTCAGAATTTAGTGACACTATTGTAATGAAATGAGGATCGCATACGTGTGCCAATGCAATATTAGACTTACTTGAGTGCTGCAGTCCAACTCAGTAACGACTCTATCACAGGAAGTCTCTTTGTCGCCATAAGAGCACGTGTCCGGGGCGTCAGAGTCAAAAGCGTCATCACAGGAAGCACAGCATATGTCTTTGTACACATCCAGATAACACAAGTGTACCGAACCAGTACACTCGTCTGCGTCAACACACGGGGTCTCTGTAAAATAGAAGGTCACGAAATCGGTCCATGCAGCCTTTATACTGAAGCACTTCATTCTACGACAAAGAGCTTTAACCTTTAACCTTTAACCTTGGGCGGCATGTAGTTTTGAGGCAACAGTTGGCACTATTTGTGAGATTTTAACAAATACTCATAAAAGTTAGAAAAATTTGCAAATCTAAAATCTGCAAATTTACTTTAAAAACTTTAAACATTGTTTTATGACATTAATCTTTTTTGGGGGTTTGTTTTTTAACTTCAATTCAGTGTTGCCACATTTGAGATTGCATGTTGCTTATTCAATTGAACTAGAGTAAGTATTTCCCTAATAAATACTGTCAATATATGTTATTACAATACCGGTGGGCATAGGAGTTGTGATCTCAACATCTTCACAGAAACCACAGCATGAATCTCTAAACGTTGGATCTAGACATAAAGTGTCTTTTGAGTCTTCAAGGGAAGAACAGAACTCTAGTCTATCTCCAAAAGGACAATCAGGTTTAGTGTCGTCTCTGTAGATGTTACAACTAGCGCAGCAATCTTTGGCTACTCCTTCATCGTAACAGTAATGAGGCTTAGCTGTGTCCTGCAACAAGAAATTTACCCATTCATATAAGTATTTGAATGCAATAAGTAGTTTACTAATACTACAATATACTGAATATAACACTGCGAATGTACTAAGTACACTAATATTACAACATACTAAATAAGACAAGTTTAAATGTGAAAAAATCATTCAACAAATAAAAACAAATTAAGTTACAATATCCAAAATAATTAAGCAGTAGAAACTGTTGTATATTCATATATTGTATTATGGTTTTATTGTTACACAGGCTTTAAGAGAAAAAACTATGTCAACCTAGTAACATGTTAAATGCTCAATAAAACTCATTCACATAATACTACAGTAACAACTCCAATTATGAAAAGTCGAAATGATGAACACACAAATGCCAAATACGTTACCGTAAAGCAGTCATCAGACACATCTTTACACCCTGGCTCTGTTGTTGTTGGTGTCTCTGTGGTAGTTGGAGCAGCATCAGAACAGAGGGCACAGCAGTCCTCCTGCAACTGGGCATTCTAAACAAGAAGACATAGATTCACTTAAGTAACAAACATACTAAACGAGTGTTGGCATTGGTTACATGTTAATCTCAAGTTCATTACAGGCAGCTAATAGTTTACCAGATTACCTCATCACACTCGTCCTTCTCGTACTGGTCACAGAATGATTTCTGGTTGCCCCACTTGCATAAGGCTCCCAGGTCATCTCTTGCATTCTCTCCGCATGTCTTACAACAGTCATCTAAAGGAAATAATGTTATCAACACATCTATTGATAAGATGGATATACAGGAGCTGTGCATTATCTTGAGATACGCAAAGCATAGGTTTTTTCCGGAAGAAATTATAATTAGCAATTAAATATTTTTTCTAATAAGAAATACGGAGCTACATAACAGGAAATAGGCACTGCCTATCACAGTATTTTTTACTCAAAGTGCATTAAAAAGCATCAGTAGATGTGTGTATTTAATACAAGCAAAAGACTAACAAAATCTATAAAAATTCAAAGTAAATGCCAAAAATTCGAAATTAATTATTTAACTTTCATTTGTTTTGGAACAATGCAGTATTGTGTGGCAACAGTTTTAATCTCTCACTGTAAATGACGTCTGAGTAGCAGCCAGAGCTAGCAGCCAGCTCTTTGCAGTTAGTCCTAGCATCTAAACATACACCAGGGGGAGCTATCAGACCGTCACATGTCTCACAGCAGTCAGTGAAAACTCGGGCTTCAGTGAGACATCTTTCCCTTGACACGTTTGTGCAGTACGCAGCGTGATCACCATATCTAAAACAGGAAATACTCGGGATATCACACAAGGATGCCATGGCAGGAAGTAGCCATATTGTTGCTTAGTTACATCAAAATATAACATATATTTTGCTGAAAAAAGACAGAATTTTCTCACATACGTTTTAATTTTACATATGTATAGACAAAAATATAATTAAATTATTTTTTAACGTAAACTGTTATGATCCTGACATAAAACCTGTTGTCACCTGACTGAAAAAAAACCCAACATCAAAGACAAAGTTATATGCAAAATTACATCGCGTGTAAAGAAGTCAAACATATATAACAGCTACTTGCATGGAATCTGACACTGGAAACAGGTGAATATCATTAAATCGCTCCCATATTGAATATAAACGTACTGGCATGAAACATGCTTGGCAATAAAATCATAATTGCTAGGCTTCAACTTCTTTTAATGCAAATAATATACTATTATATAGTCTGAGTGTGTTTACTTCTGTTTACCTGCAGTTAATTGGCGCATCAGGATTAAAGAAGCCTGCGCATGCCTCGCAGCACTCCACAGTCTCGAATATCTCATCATAACACAAATCTTTTCGGAAACCGCAACTACTCAGAAGGTTCTCACACTTTGGAGTTGTCGTTGCCTGCACCTGAAAGTCAACGTGTCCACTTGCTATGCTTTCTACACTTTCTAGTTATAGTGTTTTGCCACACATAAAAGTTACCTTTTCTAATTGCTCAAAACTTTATTCAGTATTGTTCTGATCAAAAAGGGTTCAACTTGAAACTTACTAAAATAGGGGCTGTAGAATTTGAGATGAATATAAAATAAGTGATATGACAATAGCTTACGGTAGTTGTGGAAGTAGTTGTGGAGGTAGTGGTGCCTTCAGTTGTTGGTGGCGGAGGACCACAAAGCTCGCAACACTCACTGGCGATGTTTGCATCATCACACTCGGCTTTCGTGGTGGCGCTGCAGTATTGGAACTTATCTCCAAACCTACACACAATGCAAATTGAAGGTCAAAGGTCAGATACCACTGATGTTTCTCATCTGTTTTACCGTTGACTTGCGTCAGAGAAATGTTGACAATTTTGACTAAAACATTGAATTGAACAACAGCTATGCCTAGTCAGCTGACAGGAAGCTAGAACTGACCGACAATCATCCCCGAGATGATCTCTGACTTGGTCCTTACAGCTGCTGCAGCACTCATCTGCCCAATCATAGCAGCCGATAGCAAGACTTGTTAAGTTAGCACAGTTATCTCGTGTGTCGATGCATGGCGAGGTGGTTGTTGGGACAGTGGTAGTAGTCGTCGCGGTAGTTGTGGTGAGGTGGGGCCCGCATCGATCACAACATGTCTCTGTAATGAGAAAACACAGCAATATATTATTGTATTGTTAAGCATGACTTGAATTACACAGAGCATGTGACTTTTTCAATTCAGATTCAAATATGATGGATACTTTAATTATTCAAGCCTGATATATAATAAGAAAATTTTTGGAAACAAAACAACAACTACGTATGCTCACCAAACACTTCAGTAGTTTCACACTGATCCTCATCTATCCCGGTGCACCAGAGCTCCTTGTCACCCCAAGGACACTCCGGGGGCAAATCCTGTCGCACCAGAGCATCGCAAGACTTACAGCACTCGTCATATACTGAGACCTTGTTGTAGCAGTTGATTGGGTCTGCTGTGAACGAATCACACGAGTCCTCTGAAATAGAGATTGATTGATTGGTTTATTACATGTCACAGACATGAAAACACATTGCAAAATTCAGTGTAAATACTGGCTATAATAAGTAGACATGAACAAAATTGAAAAAAGTCAAAATTCTGTTGGATTATTTAAAATAAAAGATCCTTCAAAGTATTTACAAGATGTCGTAAAAACTATCTCTGCCCCATGCTCCTCTATATTTATTTATTTTTATTAGACTAATATATACATACATATTTGATGGTTCAATATCTTCCAGAGGGCATTGACTCAGGAACTCATTGATAAAATAAACATCTACGAGTATGCCAACAGCAACTTATAAAGTTGAATTTAATATCGTTTAACTATAAGATCACAATACATGCTTGCTCAAAGACATCAGCACAATTATTTTGAAAATATACCCTGCTCATGTGAAACACTAGGTATTTTTTCATATTCTCACCCAGCTTGCACAAATGGTGTCCTCATTTGATAAATTAATGCAAAAATAACTTACAAAATACTATTTTCTAGGGTCATAAGAAATTGTTCAGTGATTGAGTATAGTAATTAAAACTAAACTTTTCTTATAGGTAACTAATAACCTAGGCTAAGCATAAATGAAGTATTTGCATTAATATTAGTATCTATATTAAAAAGTAAAATAAGTTAGAAAACTTGTTTTTTTAAGTGGGTCATTTTACTTAATTTAGTACACACTGGAAATCTCCAGTTTTTAGCTATTTTTCACAATTTTGTTGCTAATAAACATGGATCTTTGTCCAAAACTAGTAAAACATCAATAAATACACCTAAATAATCAAGGTTCTTTTAAATTTTGCTTGATCTCCCATGTTTTTTTCCTAATTATTCGGCCACTTCTGTTTGTGAACCGTTACCATTTTTTCGTAACAGTCTGCAATCAAAAGTAGCTGAACTAGGCAAAAATATGGGAAATTATGCAAAAATAAGAAGGAACTTGATTTTTCAGGTGTATTTATTGATGTTTTATTAGTTTTGGGCAAAAACCCATGTTTATTAGCAGCTAAATCGTGAAAAATAACTAAAAACTAAAGATTTTCAGTATGCACTAAATTAAGTAAAATGACCCAAGTAGGTATTTGTTAGAAACCCAAACCATTGTTTATACGCCAAGTTTAAACAAACTGTTCCAATGACTTTTTTGGTGATTAAAGAACACTCACTAGTATCTGCTAGACACGGTTCTGATGTGGTAGTGGGTAGTTTGGTAGTAGTAGAAGGCTCAGCTGTGGTCACTGGTGTGGATGGGGTGGTGGAAGACTCAGGGGAGGGCGTTGTAGATGGTACCATGTAGTTCTCAGGCTCCTCAGCACACCTAGCCAAGAGTAAGTAAGTTCACAGGTGATTACATTCAATTACTTGTACAAGTGATACAACTGTTAAATAACCTATCAGTAAAGTAGTAATTCATTTCACAGATAATGTATGAGTAATGTAACTATTTAATTCATAGATAATGTATAAGTAATGTAGCTAAAGAATTCAAAAACAATGTATGAGTAATGTAATTAATCAATTCATAGATAATGTAGGAGTAATGTAACTAATTCATAAACAATGTATTAATGATGTAGTCAATTATTTCACAGATAATGTATGAGCAATGTAACTAGTCAATTTATCAGTAATGAGCCAAAAATGTGCTACCAGACTTGATGGATGATGTTTGAACAATCAAGTGATGCAACTATGGTTAATGCATGAGTAATGTGTCTGGTTATTGAAACCTAAAACAGGAGAAAGGACTGTACATTACTAGAGAACAGATAATATGTAAGTAATGCATTAAATAATTGATACCTAATGTGTAGATCGTGGTGTGATTGTTAAGGCTGATGTGCAATAAAATTTTAAATCTGAAAGTGCCTCTGCAACGATTGGCTTCAAACCACTAACTGAAAAGCAGCGCTATAAAGCACACACACATGAAATTTGAGGGTTTTGACTGATTAAACATTTTCAAAGTAGAAATCATGTGTCTTACGTGTAACAGCATAAACTCTTAGCCTCTGCGTTGCTGCAGTCCGTGTCAGGTGAGCATGCAGAGTCTTTATCTCCGTACTCGCACCCCATCGGTATGTACTTCCTCTCGTTATACAGAGTGTCCGCCATATTGGAACATGACTCACAGCAGCTACAACAGCAGAGACATTGATGTTTACATTGCATAAAACACCGGTTTTGTTGAAAGATAGTAGAGACTGATGTTTACATTACACAACATGGCTACCACCAGAGTGCGAAAATAACTATATAAGATAAATTTTGCTTATGCATTGGTCTAAGCAAATTAGTTATGTAAAGAATAGAAAGAACTATTTAACAGCATGTGGTAGTTCTTAACAAACTCCATGCATTACTAACTTTCTTTTTGATTTTTCTTTGGAATATTAGGCTGGAAAAATCAGCAGGATTTCTGGAAAGATTATCAAAATTTAAGCAGCAAAACTTTTAAATTTTACAGTTAACTGGCGTATTCTTATGGATTTATTGAGTAAGTATAGTATACAACATATAATGCAAGTAAATAATATGTACAGTATAGAATGTAAGTGTATAGCATGTACAGTATAGAATGTAAGTGTATAGTATGTAGAGTATAGAATCTATAGTATGTACAGTAAGCTATAGTGTGTAAGTGTATAGTATGTACAGCATAGAATGTATAGCATTTACAGCATATAATGTATAGTATGTACAGCATAGAATGTATAGTATGTACAGCATAGAATGTATAGTATGTACAGGATAGAATGTAAGTATATAGTATGTACAGGATAGAATGTATAGTATGTACAGGATAGAATGTATAGTATGTACAGCATAGAATGTATAGTATGTACAGCAAGCTATAGAGTTTAAGTAATGAGAAGCTATTTTACTTGGAGAGAGCATCAGATGGGTAGCAGCGACCGGAACCAGGGACAGAAATGGTGTCACAGTTGGTGGCAATATCTCCCTCACATGATGCTGTGTAGAGCTCTGAAACAGAATGGAGATAAATGAATACTTTACAAGTAACTGTGTATTATAGCAAAGAGTTATGATGTATATATATTATGTACCAGCAAATGTGAAAGACGATGTAGCTGTGTCAACTTGATAGATTGAGAAAGTATCGTCTGCCACAGCCTCATTGAAGGTCAAGGTCAACTCCTCGTATGTATGAGTAGCCGAAGTAGAAAGAATGGACTTTATTCGTACCATGTTGTTGCTTTCTTCAACACAACTAAAAATAATGTTTTAAATTCTAAAGCATACTATTGAAGCAGTTTAGCAGAAGACAACTCCAGACTTCAGGAGAAAACCTCTTCACAGTATTGAAAATAATATAAAGTAGAACTTAAGAAATTACAGGGAGCAGCCGTGGTCTAGGGGTTAAAGCGTTTGCTTTGTGAACACGAAGTCACGGGTTCGAACCCCGACAAAGGCCATTGGTGATGTTAAGAAGAGCATCCAGTCATAATTGCTCTTGAGCCTCATTTAAACAAGTCCTTAGCCCAGTCTAACAAAAACCCTTTCCATCAGGGGTTTCTCACAGAGATAGCGACTATAAACTTGCGTGAGATTTTTTTAATAAATTACATATAACATGTCTCATTGGTGTAGCTAACAACAGAAATAATATTAGTTTATCAGCAATCATCTGTCAGTTAAATAGTATGTTTTACAGATAGCATAAAAACACCTTCTGCTACTAACTTTGTCATATCTCAAAGCCTGTGTACTCTAAATGTTTTGATGGTTGAGTAGGAGGCGTGGTCTGACCCAGCCTACATAGTTTCACTCCAAATATCTTACCTAATACTTTCAACGGAATAGGTCTGCGCGCCAGGTAAAACAGAAAAGACACTCTGAAGAGAAGCTGTGATTCCTTTTGCAAGGCTAGAGTAAACGTCAGAAGTGGAATCATTAAAATCCTGGCTACATTGCATCTCCATGACAACCAAGATAACAGCATATTCCACTACAACAAATCATCTCAAATGTTCCCACATGCACAACTGTATGCTAGAATGTTTGTTAAAAGGCATTTGCCCTACCCAAGTACATATTTCTATATATTACAAGTTGAAAAAAACATTGAAAGCTTTTGAATACTCAAAAACTGACGCCCAACCTAGCATTCAAAAGTGTAAACTTTATCGAAAAATCGACATTCAGTTTAACGAAAATGTTGGAGCAAAACCTAACCAGTGTCCAGGAAGATGTTTTAGTGACACTCAAAAGCTGTTCAAGAATAAAACTACCATCATTTGTTGAAATGGAGTACCCCTGGAAACTCACCATACAAGTTGTCTACAACTGGAATGGGCGTGACGTCTAGCTTAGAGTAACATTCGTTACAGCAGTCTCTGGCAACCTGCTCATCGTCACAGTTAGCATCTGCACACGTATCGACTCTGTTGCCAAAAGGACACATCTCCACATTGTACCCTACAGTAAGTGAAAAAGGGTTAGCATGCACATTAGACCTAGCTCTGTAGACCCTTACACAGTACCAGTGTGAAGTGTAACCCACATTCTATTTATATTTACACGAAATGTGTTTAAAATAATTATTACGACAATAACTAAATTGTTTGCAAAAATACATTCTGCCAGTGTGTGTACAGTGTATATACCAGTGTATGCAATCATATGCTTAGAGCATGTGTGTTCATGAGTGAATGTGTATACATTTGGTCAGGGCATACAAGCTAAAACATGACAATCAATAAGGTAAAACTGAATTGACCAAATAACTTTAAACGAGGCTATACATCTGCATATATAATCTTCTCCTGACAAACTGGTCAAACGGCACAATAGCTAGAGAAGAGCTTACCATTAGCTTTCCTATCATAATACGCTTCAGTGCAGGTGGCACAGCATTCCTGGATTGTGCTGAGGGCGTAGCACCCACTTGGCGACTTGCCGGCCTCCAAGGAGCAGGTGGCACTGTTGGCGTTATCGGATTGTCCACAGGTGGGCGCTGGATCTGTTACAATATTAGCTAATGTCATATAAAACTGCTACACAACATGATATAGTATATGCAGTATAGTACAATTCAATATATAACCTATTGTATTACAAATAAATATTACATACTATTTTAGTGCAACTTTTTAGGTGGCAGATTGAAGTGCATATGATTTCAAGAAAAAACATTATTACATTAAAGCAATGAGCTTAGCACGTAGGTTTTAAGTTAATGTCCTGATTATTACACACAGGGGGATGTGTTGGAAACAAAGCCTGAATGAACAACAACTATTTTTGTTATTAGAGCTAAGGCTAAACAGCTACTAAATAGAGATATATTATGATATGTATTATATTATACTATATTATATACCATATTACCTTATATATAATTATTATAAACTTACCAGTAGAGGTAACATGACTGGTAGTTGTAGGAGCTGCAGTAGAGGAAGTGGATACGGAAGTTGTTTGAGAACTACCTGCAGTTAAAGTTTAGCAATTTCATAACTGAAACATACGAAGAATCTGACAAAATTATATTCTTGTAGGCTGATAGCATAAAAGCACATACAAGGTAGGCAAACTCCAAACAATGTCAGCAAACTAATTTTGAAATGCAATTTGCAAGAAAAGCAAACAACTAGATCAATATCAATTCATCACTAGAGGTTCGCATCTGCAAGAATAGTAAAAGATTGTCATCCTAGAAAAGCTAAACGTACTCTAACATTTCTGTTACAGGCAAATAAGCTAGATTAAACTGATACAGTAACCATATCTATGTTAAAACTACATACATTATGGATTATAAAAACTAAAAGCCTAAAATAAAAATAATGTAAAAATAAGAAGCTAAGTTTTTTATTTTCACCTGCATTATGAAAAATGAAAAAGATTGAGTGAATTTAGCTAAAGGAGAACAGAGGTGGGAGTGGTTACCTGGTGTTGTTGAAGAAACCGAAGTAGTTGCTGAAGAAGTCGAGACAGTTGATGAAAGGCAAGGGTAATCGCAACAATTTTCTATAAATAGTTGAGAATCACATTGACCAGAACTGACGAGGTGATCGCAAGTAAAGTTTGAGTACTTTTGTTCACACCCGGTGTCTGGTACAGTTGTGACTGTAGAGACAGTTGTGACTGTAGGGGCAGTTGTGACTGTAGGTACAGTTGTGACTGTAGGGACAGTTGCGACTGTAGAAGCTGCCGATGTCGATGAAGTCAGCGTGTCGTCCGTACTACGAATTGATTCCAGAGCGCAGGAAAGGCAGCAAAAGCTTTGCACAGGTTCGACGTTGCACTCATCTATGCCTTCGTTTAGTATAATGGTTTTACAGCCATCTTGTGTTCCTTTGTCCAGGCAGTCTGAAACATTAGTTACAATGGTTCTACGTAGCTTTCGCCTAAACTTAATGCTTGTGAAATTTAGTTTCAACCAGAAAGTGTATGTGCTTGATGTTGTTTGCTTTATGGTTGAGATGACGTGAGTCGACCAAGTCATAGTTCTAGCTACTCAGATGTGTGACTTAAGACTCTGTCAACACTAAGAAAATTAAAGCACCAACACAATGTAATTTCCCAAAAAGCACAATTATGTATTATACCATGATTTTCGATTTAATGGTAAAAAACGTGGTATCTACATTACAGAGTAGTTAACCTATATACCCTTTTCCAATGTTTCAGATATATTCAATTTATAATTGAGAGTTGTGCTTCCTTGGCAGGTATATAATTGATCAAGCTCATATTGACTAAAGTGTTGGCAGCCAGTGCACTAATGATTGATGAGATTTATATTCTTGCTGCGACTGTAGCACTTCTCAATAAAGAAATGACCATGGAAATGCTCTCAAATCGACTTTTTTTTAAATCACTCTGAAGAAATATTAAACAATTTGTTGAAACACTAATATGCGTGCTACTAATAAAATATATACTTCCTAAAAAAACTAGTATATAGCACAGAATTAAGTTCTAAGGAGCAGTCTAATTTTAATTTTTTAGCGAGACTGCTGTATATAATATGATTAAAATATTATGTACCTGCTAAAGAGGAACAACTCTAAATTATAAATTGAATAAGAACATTGGAAAAAAGACCTATTAGCTCTGCTCACCTATGCAATCGTTGGTGATGTGTTGAAAGGCATGGCAAGTTGACAGATGCCTGGTGATGAAAAGAGGATGGAGAGTAAAGCAGCACTCTTTTCAGGAACAGATGTACAAGGCAAATACTAATTGCTTGATAATACACAAGATGGGCAAATTCTGATTTACAAAAACTTTCAAGAATTTAATACACAATAATACTTGTTTGACAAAACTGTGATTCCATAGAACTGTCATAGTTACCTTTAAATGCACTGAAGATAGAAGGAGGAGTAGAAATGATTTAGGAATAAAAACTTGTGAAAAAACAGTTTGCTGTTGATATTTGTTAGCATAGCCTGCGAAATTTTAATTTGGAAAGTCTTATTTCTTGTCTGATTCAGAAAAAAACTTTCTCATGCTAGCCAACACAAAATAAATATTATTGAAATGTTTGATATATTTTTATTTAAATTAGGAGACAGAAAGGAGGTTAAGCATCAGCGACATTGGCAAGACTGAGTTGTATACAAAAGTAGTTGTTGAGAATTTTGTGTGATGTAAATATGTGGTAATAAAAAAAGCAATATAAAGGCTTAAATGATGTAATAATATCGCATTCACTTCTACCTAATTCTCCCATCAACCAAGTTTGACAATCTCAGAAAATTTTTCTAAATCCTTCAACACAAACTAATACCTAAGCAAATTATAAACTAATACCATATTTAAAAACTGGCAAAATGGCAAAAGAGTTTGGCAAAAGAGTTTAAAATAATAGCCAGCCGAAAATCAGCTAAGATGAGTAAATACTTTGGTTAGAGAATGTATAAAGTAAAATTAGTATAAATTTTGTAATAATGAGTTTTCAGTCCAAAAATAATAACACAGTGCTAGTATGATTAGTAATAGAATGTAACGTGGTTTGATTATGAGATGTGAGCAAGACCCGGGTGAAGCAGTAGAATGACAATGAGGATGTGTCAACTTGCCATGCTTTTCACTTGTTATTTAAATGCAGAGAAACATTAAAACAACACTTGAGACTCTAATTGCCAACCTTTACGATTGTATCATACTCCAGTCTGACGACATAGCTAAAGCATTACACTGAATTTATTTCAGGTTATCTCGGTGTGCAAATTTACTCAATATAGCTTTGATTCGAGAACTGAAAATCATGTAGTTTTGATCTGAAACAGTTGGCAATGTGGAGCGTGACACCAGATGAAGCTTGGCAAGGAGACTCATGCAACATAGTGCATTCTTACCGTCACTTAGTCCGAGGTCCACAACTTTTGAACAGTAGCAAGAGCATATGCTTGACACAAGGCTATCCTCGCATATTAAATACTTTGGAGTTGTGGTACTAGTGTACACAATATCTAAGCACACATCTTCATTTGTGCAAATAGTCTCTGTTTGTCTCCTTTTTCGGTACGGAAACATTTCTGTGATGAAGATGGTATCAGAAGCTATAGTATATGCTATTTCATGATGGCTCAATAATGAACTAACATCGAAAAATTCAAAGTTTACATGAATCAAAAGGCTAATTTAAAACAAAACAATTATGCTGCCGAGATTAAAAAAACATTTATAAAAACTTATAAATTATTCAAATTGAAATAAATCAAAACAAGAGGCAGTAGTGATTCAGCTCTGGGGACGAATCTGGTTACAAACCATCAAATATTAAAGCTCGTCGTCGACGTCTTCTTTTGCCTGCCAAAATAAAGAATGAATTCAACACTTCACCTTTCTACTTTAATACAAATCACTACTCACACGGCTACTCAAAATTGGTTGAGTGTCACAACACAGACACACAGAGTAAATAATTTCTACACAACTTTCAACACACTATTTGAATCATGAGTAAAGGGATGACAACTCTCAAGTTGTCAACCAAATAATATGTAAAGCTTGAATAAAAAGATTCTTACCGCTTGGTGCAGCGATGGTTGTAGTGGTGGTTGTAGCCACGGTTGTAGTGGTGGGTGCAACGGTGGGTGGAGCGGTGGTTGCAACAGTGGGTGAAGCGGTGGTTGCAACTGTGGGTGAAGCAGTAGTAACATTTGCTTGACCTATAACAACACATAAATAAATAGCAACACAGCTGCAATACAGAAATATACACATATAATATACACTATAAGTTATAGCCTGCATTATTCAAAACACTATAGACTAGACAGAGAAAAGGTCCATGCATTCAGATTTTATCATAACCAAGTATTGTATTCATTTGTACCAAATAAATCGTTTAGATTAAAGTAAGTTGACATAACCGTATGCCATGCAAATATTAAAAACAGCTAACTCAAGACATCCACAATGAGCCTAAGTCAACAACACATAGAGTAGATGCTATTGCTGCTGCTTCAACTAGTAACATATTATATCCATGAATTACTCAAAACTTTGAGCTCTATTTCACTGAACAAAGCAGCTGCATCTCAAAGAAACTCTACAGATCTTTGAACATACTTAGATCAATTCCATAAGGATAGCCGCAGAAATCACAACATGTCAACACCCATGTACTATTTGTGTCATCGCAAAAGTTGGGAGCTGTTGTTGTATTTCGGCTCTCGCAGATACTAGTATTGAAAGCATTGCCCATACAAGGAACTAAAAAACACATGTAATAAACAGCATACAAGGAAATATAACTTCTGTTGAGTACAATATGACTGCAATCCTAATTATTACATGTGCAGTATGCTGCTTTACTACGCAACTAAATCTAAAAAGATTGAAACTCATCAATTTCATCATCAATTTTACTAATTTAATAAAACAAAATTTTGAAAATTGAACTATAGTGATTGACTTTCCAGAAAAGTGTAGCACACCGCTAGCCAAAATGCTCTTGCATAAACGGGTATACAACCTACCAGGTCTGTTAGCGCAATAATCACAGCAGTATTCCAGATGCGTTGCATCACAAGCATCAACGGCGGTCTGATCAAGTTGAGTGCAATTTATACCTGCGCTATCAATGCATTCCGCTGCAGTGGTGGTGGTTGGGACCTAAAACAATGAACGTTTTCTAGTTTCAATGACTGCAAGCTTATTTCTCCATGCACACTTACACATGTAGAAGATTTTGGGTTCCCAGTGTAAGATGCTGTCACCATAGTGAGCAAATTTAGCAATAAAACAGTTACTTCTTCTGCCAACACTGGTGGGATAACTCTAGAAATCATACCTATAGTGCTCCATATCCATATGGTGCTCCATGTAGCACGCTGTCAACTTAAACATAACCACCAACTTTATTAGAAACTATTGTGGAAAATGTTAGACACTAGTGGCAGCGCCTTAGATAGACTGAGTTATTGATTTGGACTCTAGACAAATATTCCTCTCTATCACATGTATACTAAGTAATATATTTATAAAATATATTAAACTAACTTCAATACAAAGGGATCCAACTATCAGTACACAATCTAAAGAACAACAAACTTGAATGACAAGATACATGCATAAGACCTGCACCTATTAGACTTACCATAGTAGTAGTGGGGCTGGTGGAAGCTCTGCATGTAGCACAGCAATCCATCAAGACAGTAGGTGATGAACAAGTATTTATTTCCACAAAAGCGTTGCATGTGCTTGCTTGCTTGACGTCAACACATGCTAGAAAAAACATTGAAAATACAGCACGTAATTACAGCTAGTATCATATATAGTATAACACGTTACAGCTAGTATTATATATAGTATAACACGTTACAGCTAGTATTATATATAGTATAACACGTTACAGCTAGTATTATATATAGTATAACACGTTACAGCTAGTATTATATATAGTATAACACGTTACAGCTAGTATTATATATAGTATAACACGTTACAGCTAGTATTATATATAGTATAAAACGTTACAGCTAGTATTATATATAGTATAACACGTTACAGCTAGTATTATATATAGTATAACACGTTACAGCTGGTATTATATATAGTATAACACGTTACAGCTAGTATTATATATAGTATAACACGTTACAGCTAGTATTATATATAGTATAACACGTTACAGCTAGTATTATATATAGTATAACACGTTACAGCTAGTATTATATATAGTATACCACGTTACAGCTAGTATTATATATAGTATAACACGTTACAGCTAGTATTATATATAGTATACCACGTTACAGCTAGTATTGTATATAGTATAACACGTTACAGCTAGTATTGTACATAGTATAACACGTTACAGCTAGTATTATACATAGTATAACACGTTACAGCTAGTATTATATATAGTATAACACGTTACAGCTAGTATTATATATAGTATAACACGTTACAGCTAGTATTATATATAGTATAACACGTTACAGCTAGTATTATATATAGTATAACACGTTACAGCTAGTATTATATATAGTATACCACGTTACAGCTAGTATTGTATATAGTATAACACGTTACAGCTAGTATTGTACATAGTATAACACGTTACAGCTAGTATTATATATAGTATAACACGTTACAGCTAGTATTATATATAGTATAACACGTTACAGCTAGTATTATATATAGTATAACACGTTACAGCTAGTATTATATATAGTATAACACGTTACAGCTAGTATTATACATAGTATAACACGTTACAGCTAGTATTATATATAGTATAACACAATACAGCTAGTATTATATATAGTATAACACGTTACAGCTAATATTATATGTAGTATAACACGTTACAGCTAGTATTATACATAGAATAACACGTTACAGCTAGTATTATATATAGTATAACACGTTACAGCTAGTATTATATATAGTATAACACGTTACAGCTAGTATTATATATAGTATAACACGTTACAGCTAGTATTATACATAGTATAACACGTTACAGCTAGTATTATATATAGTATAACACAATACAGCTAGTATTATATATAGTATAACACGTTACAGCTAGTATTATATATAGTATAACACGTTACAGCTAGTATTATATATAGTATAACACGTTACAGCTAGTATTGTATATAGTATAACACGTTACAGCTAGTATTATATATAGTATAACACGTTACAGCTAGTATTATATATAGTATAACACGTTGCAGCTAGTATTATATATAGTATAACACGTTACAGCTAGTATTGTACATAGTATAACACGTTACAGCTAGTATTATACATAGTATAACACGTTACAGCTAGTATTATATATAGTATAACACGTTACAGCTAGTATTATATATAGTATAACACGTTACAGCTAGTATTATATATAGTATAACACGTTACAGCTAGTATTATATATAGTATAACACGTTACAGCTAGTATTATATATAGTATAACACGTTACAGCTAGTATTATATATAGTATAACACATTACAGCTAGTATTATATATAGTATAACACGTTACAGCTAGTATTATATATAGTATAACACGTTACAGCTAGTATTATATATAGTATAACACGTTACAGCTAGTATTATATATAGTATAACACGTTACAGCTAGTATTATATATAGAAAAGCAGTAAGTGCGTTACAAGAATTATTCTAGTCACTAATGACACTAACAAACAAAAATTATTCAATGTTGAACATTTTTTAACTCTCCGCTCAATTATTGTACAAAAAATATTTGTAAAAGTTTTGCAAAACTGTTCAGTAGTGATTATTTCATGATGATCAAGGCTGTGCATAAACTTTTACAGCGTTTGAACCTACTTCATACAAAGAACTAAGGCAAGATCCAGCTTAGTTAACCTAGGTATAATTGTAAAGGTCATTTTATAATGATGTTGGCTAAACTCGTCGTCACAAATAAGCTGATCCTTTGCTTGTCACTGAGTTAACAAATTGAGGAGAATATCTCACCCTCTGTTGTAGTAGGAGTCATAGTAGTGGTGGTAGTGGGAGGGGCACAGAAGTCACAGCACAAAGGAGACAAAGTGGAATCATTACAAACATCTTTCGTCATGTTTAGAGTTGTACAGTTCAGACCAGGACTATCTCCAAGACAGGGGCTTGTTGTTGTCTAAACAATCAGAGTATTATATACATCCTACTCAAAACTATACATCGCCATGTGTATTCTAGATTTAAATATTTATGGTTATACTGTACTATGTGTTGCAATACAACAGTATAACTGAAAAAACTAAACTACACACAAACAATAAGCAACTAAAATATAAACAGCTGACATCAACAAACTAAACTATATAGATATCTGTTTAAGACTTACAGGGGCAGCAGTGGTGGTAGTGGGAGGGGCACAGAACTGACAGCACAAAGGAGACAAAGTAGAATCATTACAAACATCTTCCGTCATGTTTAGAGTTGCACAGTCCACACCAGGAGTATCTCCAAGACAGGGGCTTGTGGTTGTCTAAACAATCAGAGTATTATGTACATCGTAAGGCCTGGCCCCACGCTCGTGAGAATCACACGAAATTGTGTGACGATTTTTGTGAGTTATCCTTTAGTTTTGACCAGCCACACACTCGTCGGATGAAACACGTAATAAATAGTCCGTGAATGAGTCTTGCACGAGATACAAAAAACAGAAAATTGCCAAACAGAGAATCGTGATAGAAATGAAACAATCACTGTTGCTAAAATTCTATTGACCAATCAAATAGTGCTTATGATTGAATGTGATTTTTTGTCCACCGTCATCGTTGTGTACACCCAACAAAGACGATTCCGTTTAAATTCCCTAAAAATTTTTGGTACGATTGTTTTTTCGTGTCAAATAGACGAGTTCGTGTGATTCTCACGGTCGTGAAGCCAGGCCTTTACTCAAAACTATACATCACTATGTGTATTTGAGATAAAAAATTATGGTTATACTGAACTATGTGTTACCATACACACACACAGATTGGAAAATACTTATTTGGAAAGTGGACAAATATCTGATAGACAACCCGAAAATAGATCTTTAGAAAATGAACCATTTGAAAATAGACATTTCATAAATGAAGAATATTCAACATGGCCTAGTCTGGAGGGAGCGTTCAGCATTGGACCGAGTCCAAAATGGCTTTTTACAAACGTGGGCAGTTTTAAATTCGAACTTTTCAGTAACTAATTCTACTTCCATGACAGCCTAACTGATTCGGCCTTGTAGAAATTTGTAGACCAATCAGAAGCTACGCAATTCTCAGACTACACATTACTACACTAGCATAGGCACAGAGTTACGCTACGTTCCATTCTAATCACAATGATACGGTACACTACGCTACCTTCCATTGTATTGGCTAGCGATAATCCCCCACAGCATTGGCTGATGATCACCTGATCATTTGTGTATTACAACAGCCGCGAGCATATAAAAAGACCATGATGCACCAACCCCACACTATCTTAGAGTGGGGCCGGCTTAGTTAAGTAACTTGTGCTATAGTTAGTAATATATAACTCTTTTTTTCGTATGCCGTTTTATTACTCTTATATAATTTGTATGCAATAAATATTATCTATACTCGCTAAGCTTGGATTATCAATCTGCATCGCATCTAGCCTCAATTACCCACATATTGTGAACCCTATAATTTACAACAATATTTATCGTTGAAAGCTCTTTTGAACCAGGCCAGATGTTGAACGCCTTCTCCGGACTACGCCATGTTTAAGATTCTTCATTTTCCAAACGTCTATTTCCCAACAGTTGATTTTCTAAATATTCATTTTCGAGTTGTCTAACGATTCATTTTCTATATAAGTGTTTTTCAATTGACATTTTCGAATAGTCTCGAATTTGCACCGCACACATACGCAACTAAAGAATTTAAACTGAAAAAACTAAACTACACACAAACAATAAGCAACTGAAATATATAAACAAAGTCTGACATCAACAAACTAAACTGTATACATATCTGCTTAAGACTTACAGGGGCAGCAGTGGTGGTAGTGGGAGGGGCACAGAACTGACAGCACAAAGGAGAGAAAGTAGAATCATTACAAACATCTGTCCCCGTCATGTTTAGAGTTGCACAGTTCACACCAGGAGTATCTCCAAGACAGGGGCTTGTTGTTGTCTAAACATTTAGAGTATTATATACATCCTACTCAAAACTATACATCACCATGTGTGTTCGAGATATAAATATTTATGGTTATACTGTACTATGTGTTACAATACAACAATATAACTGAAATAAACTAAGCTAGACGCAAACAATAAGGAAATGAAATATGTAAACAACTGTCATCAACAAACTAAACTATATAGAGATCTGCTTAAGACTTACAGGGGCAGCAGTGGTGGTAGTGGGAGGGGCACAGAACTGACAGCACAAAGGAGACAAAGTAGTATCATTACAAACATCTGTCCCCGTCATGTTTAGAGTTGCACAGTCCACACCAGGACTATCTCCAAGACAGGGGCTTGTTGTTGTCTAAACAATCAGAGTATTATATACATCCTACTCAAAACTATACATCACTATGTGTAGTCGAGATAAGGGTCATTTTATTTAATTTAGTACACACTGGAAATCTCTAGTTTTTAGCTATTTTTGACAATTTAGCCACTAAAGAAACATGGGTTTTTGCCCAACATTAGTAAAATATCAATAAATACTTCTAAGTAATTTAGGTTCTTTTTAATTTTGCTTGATTTACCATGTTTTTTCCTATTTATTTGGCTAATTTGGATTGCGGACCGTTACTAAAAAAATCAATAACGATCCGCAATCTAAATTAGCCGAATAATTAGGAAAAAACCTGGTAAATCAAGCAAAATTAAAAAGAACCTTCATTATTTAAGTGTATTTATGAATATTTTACTAGTTTTGAGCAAAAACCCAAGCTCATTAGCAGCTAAATTGTGAAAAATAGCTAAAAACTAGAGAGTTCCAGTGTGTACTAAATTAAATACAATGAGCTATAAATATTTATGGTTATGCTGTACTATGTGTTACGATACAACAATATAACTGAAATAAACTAAGCTAGACGCAAACAATAAGGAAATGAAATATGTAAACAACTGTCGTCAACAAACTAAACTACATAGAGATCTGCACAAGACTTACAGGGGCAGCAGTGGTGGTAGTGGGAGGGGCACAGAACTGACAGCACAAAGGAGACAAAGTAGTATCATTACAAACATCTTCAGTCATGTTTAGAGTTGCACAGTTCACACCAGGACTATCTCCAAGACAGGGGCTTGTTGTTGTCTAAACAATCAGAGTATAATGTACATAATGTTGAAAACTATACATCACTATGTGTATTCGAGATAAACTAATATTCAATGTTATACTGTAATATGTGTTCCAATACACATAGTATAGTAAAACCACCCGTGCAGGACCGCGCCAATGAAAGGTGGCCAAAGGTGGCAACGTGTTACAATACACACATGCAATCACACATGCACACACGCACCGCAGGGTGACACGACTATTTGAAAATGTCAATTGGAAAACATTTATTTGGAAAATGGACAAATTATCACTGAAAACTCGAAAATAAATGTTTGGAAAATGACTTTTGGAAAAGGAAGAATATTCAACATGGCCTAGTCTGAAAGGAGTGTTCAGCATCTGGTTGGGTCGAAAATAGCTTTTTGCAAACATGGGCAATTTAAAATTTGAACTATTCGGTAACCAATTTTATCCAGGATAGCCTAACTGATTCGGCCTTTATATTTATTGTTGAAAGTCATTTTGAACCAGGCCAGATGCTGAACACCCTCTCAGGACTAGGCCATGTTTTCCAAACGTCTATTTCCCACAAGTTTATTTTCCAATTGTTCATTTCCTAAAGGTATTGTTTCAAGTTGTCTATTGGTGAGTTGTCCATTTTTCAAACAGGTGTTTTCCAATTGTCATTTTTGAATATTTGCAGATTTGCACAGCACACATATATATAACTGAAATAAACTAAACTACACATAAACAATAAGGAAATGAAATATGTAAACAACTGTCATCAACAAACTAAACTATATACATATCTGTTCAAGACTTACAGGGGCAGCAGTGGTGGTAGTGGGAGGGGCACAGAACTGACAGCACAAAGGAGACAAAGTAGTATCATTACAAACATCTGTCCCCGTCATGTTCAGAGTTGCACAGTTCACACCAGGACTATCTCCAAGACAGGGGCTTGTTGTTGTCTAAACAATCAGAGTATTATGCACATCCTACTCAAAACTATACATCACTATGTGTATTCGAGATAAATTAATTTTTCAATGTTATACTATACTATGTGTTCCAATACACATAGTATAGTATAACCACCCGTGCAGGACCTTGGCAATGAAAGGTGGCCAAAGGTGGCAACGTGTTACAATACACACATGCAATCACACATGCACACACGCACCGCAGGGTGACACGACTATTTGAAAATGTCAATTGGAAAACATTTATTTGGAAAATGGACAAATTATCACTGAAAACTCGAAAATAAACGTTTGGAAAATGACTTTTGGAAAAGGAAGAATATTCAACATGGCCTAGTCTGAAAGGAGTGTTCAGCATCTGGTTGGGTCGAAAATAGCTTTTTGCAAACATGGGCAATTTAAAATTTGAACTATTCGGTAACCAATTTTATCCATGATAGCCTAACTGATTCGGCCTTCATATTTATTGTTGAAAGCTACTTTGAACCAGGCAAGATGCTGAACACCCTCTCAGGACTAGGCCATGTTTTCCAAACATCTATTTCCCAAAAGTTAATTTTCCAATTGTTCATTTCCTAAAGGTATGTTTTCAAGTTGTCTATTGGTGAGTTGTCCATTTTTCAAACATGTGCTTTCCAATTGTCATTTTTGAATATTTGCAGATTTGCACAGCACACACACATATATATAACTGAAATAAACTAAACTACACATAAACAATAAGGAAATGAAATATAAACAACTGTCATCAACAAATTAAACTACATAGATATCTGCTTAAGACTTACAGGGGCAGCAGTGGTGGTAGTGGGAGGGGCACAGAAATCACAGCACAAAGGAAAGAGGGTAAAATCATTACAAACATCTACCGTCATGTTTACAGCTGTACAGTTCACACCAGGACTATCTCCAAGACAGGGGCTTGGCGTTGTCTAAACAATCAGATTATTATATACATCCTACTCAAAACTATACATCACTATGTGTAGTCGAGATAAGGGTCATTTTATTTAATTTAGTACACACTGGAAATCTCTAGTTTTTAGCTATTTTTGACAATTTAGCCACTAAAGAAACATGGGTTTTTGCCCAACATTAGTAAAATATCAATAAATACTTCTAAGTAATTTAGGTTCTTTTTGATTTTGCTTGATTTCCTATGTTTTTCCTAATTATTCGGCTAATTTGGATTGTGGATCGTTATTGTTTTTTTAGTAACGGTCTGTAATCCAAATAAATAAGAAAAAACCTAGTAAATCAAGCAAAATTAAAAAGAACCTTCATTATTTAGGTGTATTTGTGAATATTTTACTAGTTTTGAGCAAAAACCCAAGCTCATTAGCAGCTAAATTGTGAAAAATAGCTAAAAACTAGAGAGTTCCAGTGTGTACTAAATTAAATACAATGAGCTATAAATATTTATGGTTATACTGTACTATGTGTTACAATACAACAATATAACTGAAATAAACTAAGCTAGACGCAAACAATAAGGAAATGAAATATGTAAACAACTGTCATCAACAAATTAAACTACATAAATATCTGCTTAAGACTTACAGGGGCAGCAGTGGTGGTAGTGGGAGGGGCACAGAACTGACAGCACAAAGGAGACAAAGTAGAATCATTACAAACATCTGTCCCCGTCATGTTCAGAGTTGCACAGTTCACACCAGGACTATCTCCAAGACAGGGGCTTGTGGTTGTCTAAACAATCAGAATATTACGTACATCTTACTCAAAACTACACATCACTATACATGTATTCGAGATAAATATTTATGGTTATACTGTATCATTAAAACTCACAGCGACAGTAGTCTCGGAAAACTTTATAAAAACAACATGTAACTGAAACATAAACAGTTGACTTTAACCAACTGAACAATCTGCTTAAAACTTACAGAAGTGGTAGTCCTGGTCCTATTAGAGCAAAACTCACAGCAATAAGTTCAACAAACTAAACTACATACAGATCTGCATAAAACTCACAGAAGTGGTAGTAGGTTCAGAAGTGGTAGTCCTGGTCCTATTAAAGCAAAACTCACAGCAATAAGTTCTGAGAAACGGATTATTTTCACATGCATCAACATCATCTATCAAATCAAAAGTGGTGCTACATCTGTCGCCTTCTAACTCTTCTTCACATTCTACAAATTAAACAGAACAGACTGAGTGTTTATTTCTAATTGCTACAGAAATGTGTTCTTACGTTCTATACTTAATTTATTTACAAAAGATACAAATTACTATTGGGTCACTCTACTCTATTTAGTACATATGCATCAGGGTCATTTTACTTAATTTAGTACACACTGGATATCTTTGGTTTTTAGCTATTTTTCACCATTTAACTGCTAGTGATCATGGGTTTTCGTAATCAAAACTAGTAAAACACCAATAAATACATCTAAATAATCAAAGTTCTTTTTAATTTTGTTTCTTTTACCATGTTTTTTTCTAATTATTCAGCTAATTTTGGTTGCGGACCGTTACGGTTTTTTCATCACTGTCCGCACTCCTAATAAGCTAAATGAATAAGAAAAAACATGGGAAATGAAGCTATATTAAGAAGAACATTAATTATGTTGGGGTATTTATTGGTTTTTACTAGTTTTGGGCAAAAAGCCATTTTCATTACCATTTAAATTGTGAAAAATAGCTAAAACCGGAGATTTCAGTGTGTACTAAATTAGGTAAAATGACCCACCAGCAAAATATAACAAAGACATGAAGTTTTTTCAAAATCAATTTTTAAAATTTACTATATATGGGGTAATTTTATGAGCCGATTCTAATCATGCATAGCAAAAAATCTGGGAGGGTTTTACAACGTTAAAGCACAACGCCATGGTCATGAGATGAGCATATATATGTGCGGACTTTAATAAAAATGCCATCACAGTCCGCACATACTGATGCACTAAAGATTTAGGACAAATACAGAAAACTGACCAATATTAAGAAGAACCACGAATTATTTAGTTGTATTTGTTGATGTTTTACTGGTAAAGGGCAAGATACCATATGCATTGACAGATAAATTGTGAAAAACAGCTAAAAACTAGAGTGTGTACTAAATTAAGTAAATTGACTCACTTCCAATTAACATTAATAATTCACAATTTCCTTAAAGGTACAGAAAAGAGCAAACACTTGACATCCTGTACCAGCTTACCAGGTGAAAATGTAGTTGTCATGACAGTAGTTGGTGACGAGCAGAACAGACAACATGCATCCTTAAAACCTTCCTCGTTACAAACATCAAACACCTCTGAAAGTGCTTCGCAGTTGGTGATGGTATTGTTTATACAAGGTTCTGGTGTTGTCTGAATAAAAAAATACGGTAGTAACAAATAGATAGCAACATTGTAACCTATTCTGAGTTGAATCATCATTAAATTTTTAGTATTTTAACCTTTATAATCAACTGTATTTTACACTCCATAAACACACGACTTCAACAAACTAAACTACACACAGATGTGCATAAAACTCACAAGGACAGAAGTGGTAGTAGGTTCAGAAGTGGTGGTAGTGGCTCTAGCTGCGCAGAAATTACAGCAATAAGTTCTAATAAGGTAATCCTCTTCACATGGATTCTCAGTATCTGACAGATTAAAGGCGACTTGACAACGATTCCCTTCCAGCTCTTCTTCGCACTCTAGAAATTAGGTACAGCAGACAGGCGGTCAGATTGTGTTGATTTCTGATTGCTACAGTACACTATCATGTTGTAGCTACTGTACTGTACAGTAACTACAACACAACACAGTACTGTAACTATAGTAACGTAGTGGCAATAACAGGACTGTAACTACAGTACTGTCCGGCACTGTAGAACTTTACAATCCTACGTAAAGAATTCTGTCTCTAATATTCAATTCACCACCAAGAGTTGTCCACTCAGCAGTACCATACTCTAGCCTTAATATAGAGTCTCAATATAAATTAGAAGTTTGACCTCTACATACAATCTCATCTATGCTACATACTTGTTCTTCAAGGAGATGATCTAAATCTATTAATGCTCCAGATATCGTTTAGCATCTCAAACAATACTTCAACAATATTTCTCCATGACAAATTTTAAGAAAAATAAACCTTAAAGCGTTTTCTGGTTTTGTTTATTGAAATGGCGGCTAGGATATAAATCCCGTTAATCAATTGATATTCGGTTCTCTACTCATAACCAAACTCTGGATTTTTCATGTAACTTTAACATGAGTCTTTAACAAAAAGGTATCCAAGGCATTGCGTGGCACAGAATCAGCTAAGCTAGGTATAAAACTGCTAAGTTTTGAACAGGGCTACTTAGAGCATGATGAGTTTAAAGGGCATAACGTTATATAGTTTTACTTTAAATGCAGAAGAAATAATAAACCCAATCTCAGCAATACTCTTTCACCCCTGCACTGGATAGACTCTGCTCAATATTATTCAACAGAATTTATATTTTGAAATAGTTATCAGTACATTCCATTTATGTTGCAGTTTGATCAGTTGTGAAACTTGGGCTTTTAGGTGTAGCAGCAGAGAAATTTTAATTTTTACAAAAACATAACGTCTTTTGCTACAATTCAAATCTGGAACCTTCACTTACTTAGAGCTTTATTCAACTAAAATGATCATGGTGAGGTAAGGGAAATGAAAACTTTAGCAGCGTGTGTGGTAGAACTACCAAAAAGGTAAAAGATTAACAGAGTGGTGACAGCCAGCACAACAAATGATTATTGAGATTCATATTTTATTGGCCATTGCAGTATTACTCGAGAAAAAAAATCTGTTTTCGAATTAAATTTTCTCAAAACTTATCAACGAGAAATATAGTTTAAGTGTATTTTGAAATGCACTTTAAAGAGAGGGGCACAACTTTTAAATTAAGTATCGTGAACATTTGAGAAGGATCTACTGACACTAATATTTCATTCTTTTATAGATTTCACTTGACCTAACTCCTTCACTTTATTACAGTTCCTTGTCTAACATATGAGCAAATTTCAAGCAGGAGTGCTAAATTTATACACTCTAAGAAAAAGTTATTCCCTTAAAACAAATAAAATGGTTGCAAGTGTAAAGGCAAGCCCTAAAAGAGCATAATCCTGAAAAGGCTTGTACTACAATTATAGTTTGTTTTATAAAGAAAATATTTGTAATTTTCGAATTACACTAGCAAATCATTAAAGTTTCTTGTTCAAAATAAAATAATAATTTTTGACATTTATGTGCCTCTAAATAACACAATTTTTTTACAAGATCTAAATTAACACAAATATTTCTATCAGAATCACGGAATCCGAAAGGTACAGAAAAGAGCAAACAATTGACTTCCTGTAGCAGCTTACCAGGTGAAAGCGTAGTTGTCATGACAGTAGTAGGTGAGGAGCAGAACAGACAACATGCATCCTTAAAACCTTCCTCGTTACAAACATCATATAACTCGGAAAGTGCTTCGCAGTTGGTGATGGTATTGTTTATACAAGGTTCTGGTGTTGTCTGAATAAAAAATACGATAGTAACAAATAGATAGCAACATTGTAACCTATTCTGAGTTGAATCATTAAATTTTCAGTATTTTAATCTTTATAATCAACCTATCAGGTCCAGACCATTTTACACTCTAGGACAATAAACAGACGACTTCAACAAACTAAACTACACACAGATCTGCATAAAACTCACAAGGACAGTAGTGGCAGAAGTGGTGGTAGTGGCTCTAGCTGCGCAGAAATTACAGCAATAAGTTCTAATAAGGTAATCCTCTTCACATGGATTCTCGGTATCTGACAGATTAAAGGCAACTTGACAACGATTCCCTTCCAGCTCTTCTTCACACTCTAGAAATTAGGTACAGCAGACAGGCGGTCAGATTATGTTGATTTCTAATTGCAACAGAATTTTTAAAATTTATGTTTTTAAATTTTATAGTCCATTTTTACAAGATCCAAATTACTATTCCAATTAAAATTAATAATTCACAATTTCCTTAAAGGTACAGAAAAAAGCAAACACTTGACTTCCTGTACCAGCTTACCAGGTGAAAGCGTAGTTGTCATGACAGTAGTTGGTGAGGAGCAGAACCGACAGCATGCCTCCTTAAAACCTTCCTCATTACAAACATCATATAACTCGGAGAGTTCTGCGCAGGTGGAGATGGTATCGTTAACACAAGGTTCTGGTGCCGTCTGAACGAGATATTTGATAAATCATCAGTCACTATGACATAACAGTTTTCACTTTTACTCCTAAAGTTTCTACCAAAATCTGTAACCTTTCAAAACAACTGACTTTATAAACACAACATAAAAATCGCACTCATTATCTAAATGGGAAACAATCAGTGCAGAGAAAGATTAGTCAAATTGATTATATTTGCTATTATTCAGGAATTACAGCGATTACCGTTGTTTTTAAAGATTGGCAGTAGTTACAGCACTTTGTCATGATTTCCATACTCTCTTCACAGGGATCGTCCAGGGGTGACAGAGAAATGACATTTTCACACAGCTCTACAGACCATTCATCTTCCACCTGACAAACTATTGAAAAAATTCAAGTTAGTTCAAAGTCTTTATCACTACGAGACTCTCTAATTAAAAATGTTAAAAAGCTGAAGGCTGTGCCTCTCGCCACTTGGTTTGAAAGATTTTACCGAGGCACTAGAGCAACGCCCTTCCTAACCCCGTCAATGTATCTGGATCCAGACTAATGCACAACATAAAACTCAAAGTATCAGGGATAAAAGGAAGCTGCTATGTTTTCCCACATGTATTCTGCACGTCATTTTTAAAGATGATCAATTGACTTAGAAATTTATTAGTTGAAGCTTTAGAATACAGCAACAAAAATATGACTTAAAAAGCCTCACAAAACTAATAGCATGTACAATATAATTTTGACAAATAATAAATGCTATAAATAGACAATTTTGGTTAATAATAGAAATGGGTATTTTAATGAAGTTTTCTCCTCTTGTTTACATGACATAACCATTGCGAAAAAACTTAAAAAAATAAACCAAACTTCAATCATTGATAAGCACAAGTTTACAACAAATAATATAATATACAGTATAATTCGATTGTCAATAAAAAGAACTGCAAGCTATGACTGTACTTGATGCTATTACAGATGCGGTGATGACATAGCCGCTGTACATACCTGACCCCGCTGTAGTGGTAATTTCGGTAGTCGTGGTAGGTGTGGTCGTTGGCGTAGTCGTTGGAATGGCGCAAAACTTACAGCAGCTCTCCCTATAACACGACACAGCTGTGAACAACTATGAAAAAATTAGAAACTGTACAAGTCATCTAAATCATCAAAAGCTTCTCAAAACCTTGTCGACAGCTTTTTAAAAACCTTAAAAAGAGAAGAGAATCTAAATTATGAAGACTTAGATCTATCTGATGAGTTGAATTGCTATAGAATCTTCACTTGTTGCATCAGTCAGTAGATGTATTTCCATTGAGTTAAAACTTAAAATTGAACTCATACTGCAATACACTCAGTAGTAATACAATTTCATTATATCTGCTATATCTTTTATTATATATGTTGCCTGTGCATTCAGAAGCAGCAGTGGAGAAATTGATGTAGCCTAAGTTCTTCAGAACTTTTATTAAATTTTGGTTTGTGAGAACATAACTTCTTTTGCTACATTTCTAATCTAGAACACAGGCTCTTCCTCATTACTGTATCCACCTCTGCCTGTGAACTCATACTGTAAGAGTAATATCACTTTACATTCAACAGCACGGAGATCTGTCAACCCTCGACAGGTTCACTTACGCCAGCTGAGATTCACATATGTCGTCAGGGAGAGATTCTTGCAGAGTTTCGCAATGAACAAGACTGTCCTCAACGCAAGGGTCAGCAGTAGTAGTGATGACCGACGTGGAAGTGGTGACGACTGTGGTGGTAGTTATGATGTCCTTGCATGTGGCGCAGCAGGACTCCTGGATGTTTTCTGAGTAACACTCCTCTACAAGAAATGATACAAAGTGAATGTAAAACAATCTATTAGTAAACGTAGGCTCTAGCTTATTTTAGCCACTACAAATCTAGCACAAAAGACGAAATATTAATAAATGTTGCACCTTTTAATTTTATAAAATATATGTATATCGTAATTTTGTTAAAATAAAATGTATAAATGTTAAGATTATAACCAATACTAGTAATCTATCAAGCTATGGGTGACTTTAAATAACGCTGCTCTATTTGTGTAGCACTAAGTTTCAACTAACTAACCTTCTCCTTCCGCATCGATTATTAATTGACAAGTCGCTTCATCAAGGATATCAACACATTCCTCAGTGGTGGTCATCATCGGTGTGGTGGTGGTTGGGGCTGCAGTAGTCTCCGTGCAGGTTCTGCAGCATTGCTCTTGGAAAAGATCACATGCACCACTTCTCAAAATCCCCTCACATGTGTCATCGGTGTATACATTTGCACACGAAGAAGTGGTGGTTGTTGTGGTTGTGGTGACGGTGGCTTCGTAACATGACTCACAGCAATCCTCCTGCAAGACGTGACTTGTAGTGTTAAAACAACGTATGATGTGTACATTGTGCTTTACTGTTCAAG
Source organism: Bugula neritina (assembly GCA_964035545.1). Taxonomy (NCBI): domain Eukaryota; kingdom Metazoa; phylum Bryozoa; class Gymnolaemata; order Cheilostomatida; family Bugulidae; genus Bugula; species Bugula neritina. The sequence goes on from OZ037773.1 coordinate 2,843,046, forward strand.
TTTAATGGTCAGTCACTGGCAAAATCAAAAAATAAAGGTTGAAACATATACATATATACATATATACATATGTAAGTGACCCCAACCGTAATACATACTGTAGTAGATGCAGACAAAAGAGGCATTGATAGCAGCTGGAATGCTGATTAACTACTTTACAGCAAAATTTAAGCTTCTAGCATATTCCAACTACAACTTCTGCAGCAGTAGCACTGCAAGCTATATCGCAGCTTCACTTACAACTTACTCAGCTATAAAATAGACTCAAAATATCAACAGCTCTGGTGGTTTCAAAAACATTAGGAGGTGTAAAGAATTCTTATCTCACCTGTTGGTAAATGTTTACTTACTCTAAATTTTAAGTCAGAAATGCACTGATTTTCATATTCAGAGATTAATCTGCACCCCGAGAATCTGTCACCATAGCGGCAGTCATCCGTCAGGTTTAGCTTTGCTTTACTCAGACATGTGGCGCAACATTTCTCAGCGAGGGACGATGAACCATCCTACAACATCATTACAGAACCACCACTAAGTTACTTCAATTTCTCTATTGAATAAGGAAAGTAAAAAATAACTAAGAGCTTTCCACAGAGGGGGTCCTGAGACGTCATCTAATTGTATATCTGCTTTTGTATGTAAATAAAGTGATAGATATACATATATACATATATACACATATACACACACATATTGTCTGTACACACATATACACATATACATATATATATATACATATACACATATATACACATATACACACATATAGTATGTATATATATATATACATATACCCATATATACACATATACACACATATTGTATGTACACACATATACATATATATATATATATATATATATATATATATATATATATATATATATATATATATATATATATATATATATATATATATATATATATATATATATATATATATATATATATATATATATATACATATAATCATATATACACATATACACACATATTGTATGTACACACATATAGTATGTACTATGTACACACAGATACATATATATTACCGGGTAGCACTGGTAGAGTTGCTCAGTCAAGACATTGCATGAATCATACTGATCCTCACAGATAGAGGAAGTAGTCTGCAGTGTGGTAGGCAGATCTGTGGTGGTTGTAGACATATCTGTGGTGGTGGTGGTGGTGGTGGTGGTGGTGGTAGGGTCAGGAGCACAAGTGTCGCAGCAAGCACTACCTACAAACATGACTCAAGGTGTCAACTGTACACTCTCTCTACCTGCACTTGATAAACTACATTAAACAGGTGGCGTATTTAATGGTCTGTTCCCACCTAGAACTGCAACGCTTGTGACTCATTGAATCTGCAGGACATTGAAACAAATTACTTGCATAACATGGAAAGGCAAAATTAATGAAACTGTGTAATAATCGCGTAATAATTGTATTATTTAAGACCCAGTTCCTCTGTTTAAGGCATTTTGCTATGTTGTATAGTAAACTGCAAACTAGTACATGATTTATTGCTATAATTTGCAAATATTCTCAAATTATAGTCAGTTATAAAACAATGAATAGTATAAAAACATCCCGAAGTGTTCTTTGGCTTCGGGGAAACATAAAAATGACAAACTTGAATAAAGTCATAATTTAAAAAAGATATTCCGAGCAGAATTTCCAAGAAATAGCTGCTAAAAGCTACCGTAAAGAAACACTCACGAATGCTCTCTCTGTCACACTCTGAAGGTATTAGTGAGCCGCAGAGGACATTGCGGTCTCCCCATGGACAGTTGGTTGGTTTGGCGAGGTCCTTGCAAGTTCTGCAGCAGTCGACCTGTGTCACGGCCTCATAACACCTGCAGACAACATAGATATTGCTTAATTGAAAACTTGCTTCATCTCGAGAACTTTAGAGAGCATGACAATAATGGTGTCCATGATAAAAGCTCTGTGCGGCCAACAGTGCATTTTCATTCTGCATGTACAAATAGGACAACACATTTTGAAAAGCTGTTGGGTATAAAACAATACTTTCTCTTGAACAAATCCTTAAAGCATTTACACCCATAATGCAGTGAGAAAAACCAAATAATGTGTCTATATGAAGCCAAGCCGATGATTTTACAAAAGATTCCAGCTTTTAAAGAGTTATCTCAATACTACGCTGTCCTGCAAATATTTGGCCACAAAAATTACATTCAAACATCTAAATTTATCTCTATGTGAAAATAACTTTCCTTGAATTTAAAAATAAATTCTGTAATAGTTAAATCTCCAAAATTGAAAACTAGTTAATCTATAAACCAACAGATAAAGAGAGAAAGAGTTACAGATCATAATTAAATTGTGAGAAAATTAAAACACTGGAATGTAAATTATACTGCCACAACTCACCTTCTCGGGTTGTCCCTGAGGAGGTATTGAGTTCCGTTCATGCAGTCATCAATGAGATCAACACACGGTGTCTCTGTAGTTGTGGTGGGAGGAGTGTAGCACGTTTCACAGCATTGTATAGCACCAAGTGTAGAAGCTACAACATAGAAGAAAGAGATCAGGTAACTAAAACAAGTCAACCAATCAGCCTGGGATGGTACAAGTTTTTATTTATTGAGAAGAGATAGAAATGTGATTTCTTCGCTTTACTTAGAGTAAGACTAGTGACTACTAAAATTTACAGTTATCTGTCTTGAACCACAAGCTAGAAGAAAAGCGTAAAATGCTCATGTTGAACTCCTACAGCACCAGCTGGCTAAGCAGTGTGAGCCAGACACACCACATTCAAGTAATACTAATGTATATTAGAATTGTTCCTTTCTACAGACTAAATAGTGTGGGGGTATGGAATGCAAGATTGCTTAAGGTGGGGGGTGTGCTAGAACGTACCACAGTCCTGCTCTGTGCACCCAGGTGATCGATCGCCATATTTACAGTCAGCTGGCAAATCGATTCGTTCGTTTTCAGAGCACGTTTTGCAGCACTCCTCCTTGATGTTATTAAAATAGCAGCTCCGTACATTGTCCCGAATTGTCGTTCCGCACATTTCCGCCTGCAGATACAAAACATCAAAAGATGACCCAGGAATACTAGTTTCTCAGGAGAAAAGGAGGGAGGAGAGAGAGAGATAGTAAAAAACGAAAATAAGGGAAGAAAATGTAAAATTGTAGTGCTATAGTCAAAAATATGAATAAATGTGTTGTGACGAGGACTTATTTCAACAAAAACAGAAGACGAAAGTTACTAATTTTATGTACATATTTCCTAATTGACAGACAACTTGCGAGTGACAAAATTCTGGACCAGAACAGAAATGATATTACAAACTGTAGTTAGAAAAAGCTCTAAAACATCAAGTCCTAAGTTTCTATGATTAAAGAGTAATTTGACAAAATTGGAAAGCGGGTGAAAAATATAAAATACATAACTACAAAATGTAAGAAAATATTAGCAAGTGAACACAACAAAATAATCACTCAAACGTTGTATCTGTCTTCACGCCAAAATGAATACCTTATCTTCTTCACAAGAGGGTGGGGCCTCTGTGGTTGTCATCACAGTTTCGGTAGTGGAAGTAGAGGTTGTTGTAGGGAGAGCCGTAGAGGAAGCGGTAGTTGTAGTTAGAACAACAGAAGTAGTTGAGGGGACCGTGGAGTTGAAGCAAGTTTCACAGCAGTTCTCCTTCACAGCTGACTCATTGCACCTGTCCCTATCGCAGTTGGCTATTTTATCTCCATATTCACAGCCTGCCCCAAGATACGGCTAAAAGGAATGGCAGCACAAGCTATATTGGCATCAGAATTATGAAACAAGCAGCTTGGAACACCACACCATATGCTTAGGCTATATTCTATTAAAACAATGAAACGAAAAGTATTTGTTTCATATAAATTTGCTATTTGACAAAAGGCAGGACTTAGCTTGATGTCATGAGAACTAGAAACTCATACCAGCTGCAAGTATATGCTGTAGAATACACTTGCTATACACAGAGACATTATGATATAGCATTGGTAACAAATACTCATAGCTTAGTGAGTTGCGTGGTTAGATGTACCTATAGGATTATACATGCATATAAGCATATCCTGTGTATTAAAAACTGCTTCCTGCAGAGGCAAAAGGAAGCAGACCTGGTCTAAGGGTTAGAGCACTAGATTAGTAAACACAAGGCCAGTGGTTCAAATATCCCAATAGTCAGTGACTATACACTTGTTTTTTTTATACACAGATAAAAGTTCCCAACGTACATTTTGTAAAATTCGACATAATTTTCAGTCAACTTTAAGTTTACAAAGAATCAGCACCAGACAGCATAGCAAATAAAGGTGGAGAAAGAAGTACTAAAGGTAATTTTATACGTTAATAATTACCTTGAGTAGGCTCTTACACTTGAGGCAGCATTGGCCTCGTACAGCTGTGGTGTAACAGTCCATAGCTTCGTAATCTGTGTAGCAGTTGATGGCGAGATTAGAACACTCGGCCAAGTCTATACATCTGTCACAACACACATCCAGCACATCTACAACACAGTACACACACATGTGATTGCAGCGGGGAGTTGTCACTACTCTTACGAGTGCAGGAACTAGCTATGTCAAGGTAAAAAGGATACCAGACATCTAAACTTCCCATTTTATTATACTTCTTGGAAAGATATTCTTTATTGCTGCCTCAAATACGGATTACAATTTTATTCTCAGTTGAGTTCCAGGCTTTTAGAAAGTTATGCAGCTAAATTTTTCTTAAAACTTAAACTGAAAATTACTACTCATAACTCTATCAAATTGTTCAACACTACACAGCAAAGCACACATTTAAAAACTAAGTATACTGATGACTAAGTACTGATGGCTAAGTACTGTTGACTAAGTACTGTTAACTAATTACTGATTACTAAGTACTGTTGACTAGCAGCCTAGCAAAGTCATAAATATACTCGAAATATCATATTTAAATCTTTAGGAAACAGCTCAATACTTTAATGGTACCGAGAGTTACACAACTTTTAATTATGAATGGAATGTGCAGGAAAATAACAATTCCGGAAACTTCATACAAAGACAAGCACATACTTCACAGTCACAGGAACTCCTGTAAGAGCTACTATTGATACAAACATATTTTTATAAAAGAAATTCTTAAGAAAACAAGATGGCTAATCGACTTGAAAAAAACAAAGGAATAAATTTTACTTGAAGTAATACGAATAATAGAATAATGCCTTATTCAAAAACTATTTGAATAGACAAACAATGTGAAGCTAGCGACCTAAATACCAGAGTATGCAGTGAGATCAGTTTTCACTTGGAGTGCAAGACATCAGCCTATTCCACTGCGGCCTACTTACACTCACTCAGGCCACACCCAGCTAGCGGGGCATCTGGCAGAACACCCTAAAATGTTGCCTAAGTTGGTTCTGCATAGAATGGCCAACTATTTTCAAAAATGTGTCATCATGTCAGAGAGAGCTAAACAAAATGATGTAATGTAACTTTTACAATAACTGTTCAAACTTAGGATCTATCAACTTCATCCAAATATTCAAACAATCAGAGCTTAAAGTCAATAAACTAGGTATTTATTAGCTGAGGTATATTTACACAGCAAATTTTTTTCAGTGCATGTTTTCAAGGATAGGAAAACTTAAAAGTTACAAATGATACTTCAAATCTTTTAAATGTAACAATTAGATATGCGACTGAAAAACACCCAAAAGCATATTCGTCTTTACATACAGTAAATAATTAAATAACCACTAGTGATGACTTGTGTAAGACCAGCTTATACTTACTTTGGGTTATATATATATTTTGGTAAGTATATATAACACAGTATAGTACCGATGATTTAGCTGGTATATTATTTGTAGGATGTACGTCTATAGTTACTGTATACTCTTACCTATTATAGCTAATGCATATACTCATTATATCAAGAGTTAGTGTACATATTTACAATATTGTACTCAGTATACATACTAACAGACTATACATAATGTATATACTATATATACTGTACATACTGCATTATTGTATATACTATATATACTGTACATACTGCATATACTGCACACACTATATATAATAATGTACTATATACTATATACATGTTATATATACCAACTATACATACTAGATATACTATACATACTGGATATACTATACTATACATACTAATTATGTGGATATATACACATACACTTACTATTAGCCTAAAGCACACTTACTATTAGGGTATAGCACACTTACTATTAGAGTATAGCACACCTACTATTAGCGTATAGCACACTTACTATTAACATATAGCACACTTACTATTAGCCTAAAGCACATTTACTATTAGGGTATAGCACACTCACTATTAGAGTATAGCACACTTACTATTAGCGTATAACACACTTACTTTCATCACACTGAGATACTTCAGTCACCTGGAGACATGGGGCCAGTGCATTCCCACAAGGCTGTGCGTCTACAAGCAGATCAAACAAGATTTTGGGTTATCAAAAACTCTAACTGCATAGTAATAGTAGGCAAATGAAATTGCAGAGTTACAACACGGTTAGCTTATTTTCTTTAATCTGATTTAAAGTAATTCTGTAGTAATACTAGAAATAAAATCGACTAGTTCAGTTGACTACACCCAGTAAGGCCAAATCATATTGGTAAAACGTGATCAGATGCCGGGAACTTCTGATGAATAATTAAAAATTTATTTTGTCCGATTGAAAGGTTGTCCACTAATGAAATTTGAGATACACAGAAACTAAAAGAAAATCAATAGAAAACATTAGTTTTACTTTTGATACACCCAACCTGTGAATCATTGCGTGATATGTATAATACAATGCAATGTAGGCTTAGGTTCTCAGAAAAAACGCAACCAAAGTGACTTAATTACATCGCCACGCACTGATGGCAAAATTCTATGGTGCTAAGGCTTGTTCTAAGGCGTTATCGGAACATTATTTACTTCAAACCAGTTTTTTAGTGCCCTGGAAAACACTTTTGTTTTCACCTAATGGACACCATGTGACACAAGGAAGTGATGTAAAACTTGGGCGTGTGCTGCTAATTACAAGTATAACGTAGAATCAGAGCAAGGCGTGGAATCCAACAATGTATACAAGCAATATAATAAAATTTAGAATTAGCCAACTTTTAGAATTATTGATCAGATTGGCAAAAGTCTAAATAGCTGTATGTGTCAAATTCATCTTCTATAAATTATTGGTATAAATATCTATACTGGAAAAGCCACACAGGACAGTAAGATGGTGAGCTCATTCTTTGCCATGAGGCATGAAGGTCACAAAATTTGGATGCAAAATTTACAAAAAAATCTTCCCGACATCTTAAAACTTGTTAGAATAACATAATTTTAATATCTGCAGCATGAAAATTTAAAATTTATGACAAAGATGCTACTTTTATTCTATTTTTTGAGAAAAGAGAAAAATGTGTTCCAATGTTTGCACACTCTTACACATATTTGGTAACTTTTCTAATCTGCTTACTTTGCATGAGAGTGACAAAAACTTTAAAGAAAATTTGTGCATTCAAACAGCAACATTTTGAAGTAGAAAATTTCACTTCACAGTTTGTATAAGTTTCAAACAGTTTCATAATTATGTAAATAATAAACAAGAAGCAAATAACCCACTATTTGGAGTGCCACACCCTAAATCTATAAAGTAAACATAACCAACTTACAGGATGCAGTTAGCAATGTCAGCGCTGTCAAAGACAGAAGGAGTGGAGCTCCTTGACGGCTCCTCATCTTTACTTCAGACAGTTAGTGACAGCAGGCAGTAAATTGGCTCTACAGACAGTTTGATGCTGTTGACCGCACCCTCTCTCTTAGCGTGGCCGGCTTCAAAATGACTCTCTATATCGTAGGTCATGTGACCTCGGGAAATGAAGCAATAGTAGAATATCATTCATAAGGATTAGAATGGACAATGTAGGAGCATTAGCCAGCATTGTTCAGCACACAATACAGAGCTCTATGTGTAAACAAAAGTATGCAATGATGTTCAATAGAACATATTACATTGTATAAATGGAACAGCAAAGAAAGGTGCATTGAGTCAACGAATTGGTAAACAATATCGCACTCAATTTAAGAATGTGTAACTCCAGACAAGCTATGCATATATTTTCAGCCTGTTAACCAACAAGTGTGTAACCATGCTATTGTTGTTGACAATAACAACAAAATATATCAGCTGAACAATTTTGTTTATATGCACACAATTTTTCATCAAAAAGTAATACAGAAACAAAGTATAGCACTTTCTCTTAAATAACCAAAAACTTTCTTGCAAAAAGAAAGGATATTAATTTGTTGAAAATTCACTAATGTTTTCTAATTTTTCTTACCTGCACTTTTTACACAGTTATGTGTGTTGTGTGCGCTTTCACAGGTGGTACACCTGTCAAACGTTCTCAGAATGTAAAATATTGCTACAATTAGATATCAACCAACAACGGACATCAAAAGAAACCTTTTGAATGAAATGTAAAAACCATCAGATAGGTATGTAGTGCTCACCCTTTATTCACAGTAATTGTCCTTATACAATAGTATGTTTTCTTAAAGGTGATCAATAATACAAGCAATTGTTGATTGTATTTGGCGGCAAATAAACAATATCAAATTCCGTTCTATAACTACAAGCTGCAATCTCCCAAAAGTATTTCACTAGTCACATCGAAAATGCTTTCTAATGTATAGTAAACTAAGCAAACGTGACTGATAAATGGAAGTACATTAATTCAAAATCTGTTGAGACTCAACAAAACTTTCAGCTCAAATTTTAAAGAAATTTAAGCAGCTTTGAATAAGTTTGTTTAAAAGTTTCAACTTGGCATTTGAAGTGCAAAGAGATTGTTGACATGGCTAAATATGCTAGCAAAGTAAAATAGAATGAAACAAGTGCAGTGCTTGCTTTCGTTGAATGGGAACAGGCTTAGCTTGCAAAGAGCTAAAAATATAACTTAGCAGACAATCACCGGCTTTCCATGTACCGATCTCAGATCGATCTCGCTGAGATCGATCTGAGAAATGTGCTGATCAGATCGATCGTTTTTCCATGAGAGTGTCAGATCGATCTAGCGGAGTTGCCTCCTCTTAAGTGAAGAGTACTTTAATATTATATTTTTTAACCCACCTGGGTGATTCAAGCTAATGCTTTTGAAAAAACAAAATTTCCATAGTCTAAAATTCAGTGCCAGCTATAAACTCTACGCAGTAAAGCTTTTAGTAAGAAGTAATTTAGCCAACTTAAGATAATTCATTTTAATATTTTAGTTTGACAGCTTATATAAAATTAATAGCTGTTGTGCAGATTATTCATAAACTTACAGGACTATTGGGCTTAAAAATAAGCAGCAAATAACTAATGAAAGTAAGTTTTACTAGCCATTTAAATTCAATTTAAATGCTCCTACTTTTTCCACCTTCTACCGTCTATAATTTTATATAATTGAGTTTGTTTAATCATAGTACTGAAAGTCAAAGTTTTGGCATCTGAAAATGTGGCTATAGTAATTATTAAGTAATTTGCTTAGTAATTACCAATAAATTATCATTTTTATTAGCGGCGACATTTTAGCGAACAGTCTTTTTCTATTTCTCAGATCGAACTTTCGTCTTTCCATGACCTTATTGCCTTGAGATCGATCTGAGTTCGAGCTCTACAGACCGACCAGCTCAGAACGACTGAGATCGATCTTTAGCGTCTTTCCATGGATCGATCTCAGCGAGATCGATCTGAGATCGGTACATGGAAAGCCGGTGAATGTTAGTTTCTCCAAAGCAATAGTCTGAGGCTGGAAAAGGTCAAGCAGTCCGGAAAAGGTCAAACCATTGGCTATGTGCAACGCATTCAGCCATGAACCACCTTTTCATATGATTTTGGCAGCTATGGAGTTTGAAGTGTAGCTGCAAGTACTTGTCGGAATTAAAGGCACTAAACAAACTACTCTTGTGAGTTCACTCCTTAGTAAGACTAGATCGAGTAGGTTTAAGAAAGGAATTTACTACCAGCCTTGTCCAAATAATATATTTTCAAGTCAATTAGCAAGTGTGAACACGGATTTCAGTTTTTACCAAAACAAAATGAACTGATTTTCAACCCATAAGCATGAATGACCTTTTTAACAAAAATTAGGGTTTGAGCTTGCAAAACAGTAAAAGAGAAGTTATTAAGAAGAATGTTATTTAAAGTTGAATCTAATACACATAATTAAAAGAACTACTTTTGCACAAATCACGTTGAGAATTATGTAATAAACTAGGTTTGGGGTTGCGCAAAAGTTTTTAAAAATGTCTCAAGCTAAAATTTCAAAGGGGATACGGTATATATATACGATTGCGAGTACATTACAAGAGAAACTGAGCTTTGTGCACCATCTTGTATACACACCATTATAAAGGATTTTATTTCCTTAGCGTCAGCTCAAGTTTGCTACTAAGATACACTTGGAGTTATTAGCATAAGAAAATATCTGCCAACAATGGGTTATTATATCCACCATTGAAAGAAATCCCAGTGGTGTGAAATTACAATAATTTGTATAGTGAATGGTAAAATAATAGCAGAATATGATTACACTTGATGAATTACATTTGAACAAATCCTATGCTTTAACTAGGTCAGCATAGATCTAATGACCTAGAAGGCGCGGAACAATTTTAAGTAGGAAAAATGGATCTTTAAAAATTTTTAAAAGCTGGAAAAATAACAGAACCTGCACTGGATAGCCGAAGATAACATTCAAAACTCAAAGCACTTATGACAAAAAAATAAAAAAACTAGGAATATTTTCTACTCAATTAGAAGAACACTAGCTCAGTGTGTGCAACTTTAGAAAAATGGTAAATGTTTTATATCAGAGTTGTCTGCCTTGTTTTGGTGTGTAAATTGGTTACTTTGTATTCAAAGCACTGCAAACATACACTTGCTGAAACCTGTCATAGCTATACATAACATAAGCTTGTTTACCTGTCATAAACCTTTCAGATTTAGTACTACTACTACTACTACCAGTACTACTACTACCACTACTAATACTACCGCAATCACTACTACTGCCAGTACAACTACCAGTACTACTACTACCAGTACTACTACTACCAGTACTACTACTACCAGTACTACTACCACTTCTACTAATACTACCACAATCACTACTACTGCCAGTACTGCTGCTACTGCCAGTACCACTACTACTGCCAGTACTGCTGCTACTACTACTATTACTGCAAATACTAGTACTAGGCTACTAGTACCATATGAGGGAACTCAGCACACTAGTTAACAATACAAATAATAATGTATTCTATTGAATGTGCAATTTGATTTCAGTTATTGATTTCAGGTTACATAACACTGCATCTGCTACACACAGCAGTAAAATTAGATGACCAACAGTATAGTTGACTGGAATGTGACAGAGCCTTAGCAGCAGTATCTCCTTTTTGAGATTGAGGATAAAAATTGTGCAATAAATAAGGAAAAACATATTTAGTTGGAGTAAAGTTTATTTCATATGTCAGTAATGACTATTTAAAACATTAAGACAAAGCCACTAGAATTTTAAAACAGAACAGGCAAAATGCATGAGCAGACAAATTCAAAATGTATGACAGAAAAATGCTTCAGTTCCAACATAAAATATAATAAAGTATTGGAAACTTCCATGAAGTGGCAGTTTATGAGACCCCAAAACTGTACAAGGTTGTTACAATTGATTGTAAATAATTAGCTAAAATATTACATTACCTGATATATTAATTGGTCAGCTAAATTAATGCTGATACATCAATTGGTTAATTCAATTAATGCTGACACAACATTACCTTGATGCTCTTTCAATTTCCTCTCTGCCAGTAACTTACTGATTTCCATCTCATGCGCCTGCGAGGGAATTTATATAAGAATTAGTTGTGCAATTGGGAGTTGTGAGCTCATGTCTATAACATTACATTGATACATGAAAGCAGTTTATGGTATAGTTCAAGGATTACTATGCACGAGAAAAAACCTCAAACAAGATTCCAGTCAATTTATATTTTTTGTAGCCTAATAGTATGACTGGGGCAAAATAACAGACTAGCTTGGAAAGATGAAAATGTATAATTGCAGGTAACTTTAAAGTGAATAATGATGTATTATAACAACTAAAGAAAATTGATGGGTTAAAATAAATCGTAAGTTCCATATTATAATGTGTTGAGTATATGCTACATCCATATTATAATGTGTTGAATAATATATGCAACATTTATATTATAGTATTGTACGTGTTGAGTAGTATATGTTATATTTATATTATACGTGTTGAGTAATACATGCTACATATATATTTACCTAGACCTGCGTCATGCCTGTGGAAGACATAATCTGGTATACTTATACTCTGCCTAACCCTCAATAATACTCCAATCTAACACAGCCAAGACTTACTATAAGGTCAACGTCCTCCTGCTTGACCTTCACCTTTGAGATCTCTTTTTCCCGTGCTGCACGCTGCATCGCCTGCTCCTGCTTCCTTTCCAGGACTAATTTCATCGTCTATAGAATAAACAAGGGTGAGGAAAGCTGCAGTATATGAGTACCTAAAGCCATGATATTGTGACCAGTTGAAGAATATTACTAAATTCTTAATAATGTAGAAATTTGTTGCCATGGGTGTAAGGAATGTCGTTGGTGCATTAAGTTATAACACATCAACAACTTTATAGTGCTAAAAAAGTGTAAGTATAAAATATAGAAATAAAACAAAGGAGCATAGGAAGGAGTAGCAGGAATATGTAGAGTGTATAAAGTAATTGCAAGAAAATATAATAGGCACATAAGGGACAAATCCAAGATAAAGCTACTAGCTAACCTTTTGAATATCTTGAGCAGAGATTTCTTGCTCTTCAACATAGTCTGTCACTTTCTCCAGGTCGGCAGCACCATCATTATGTTTACCCTTTAGAGACTTACCCTGTGTCTGGTCATCGCCCTCGTCTTCTACCTCCGCTGCCTTCGGCTTACTTTTCTTGGCAGACATTATTTATGGTTGAAAGTTGAGGCTATAGTTTTACTAAAAGCATGGCAATTGCTTGAATTACCAGCCTAAATGGACTAAAAGTGGAAACCACTTGTACAGCAATAACTCTTCCAACAGTTAGTAGAATATGGTATGTTATCAGAAACTATCTTGACCAGATTTGTCGCTACTATTTTACCAATCTACTATTATGCCAATCGAAGAACGCAGCACAATTATGATAGCACAATGCACATATGTGGAAGGGGGTTAGAACATTGAAAACTAAATTATTTTTGATTGGTGTGTCAACTGCTTGGCTTTTTGCTATTATGTTATGAAAATGACAAAAAGAAATTTTCAAAACAGTGATCTTGGTGAAACTGAGCAGGTACATTTATACGAGTATTATTGTATAGCGGTGATATTATTTACTGGAATAAAACTGAAAAACATCATAGAAACATACTGAGCTAGCCAGCCAAAACTAATACAAACAGTGTAAATTAGTATCAAGACAAATCTAACCCAAAGTAAAGCAAGCATTTTAGTTGTACCTAGCTATTGGGTTACTATAAATATCGATATGGAATTGGTTTCTTAATTGCAGAAACTTAAAGGATATGTATAGCTAGGCAAAGAATTAACATTGGAACCATGAATATTGGCTTCACAATAAAACCCTAGATGTTAAGATAATATATTAATGTTAATATTAAAATTACGAGTAATATGAATAATTATATACTATATATAGTATTCAATGCAACAATGAATATTATAACAACATAAATTATAATTATAATATACCATATTGATAATATTTTAATGACAATTTTAGTCAGTTATATTCATATTAAACAGTAATATAATAAAAATACATCAATTTTATATTCATAGTCATATTGAGATGTTTTTGACTTGCTAATATTGATGTTCAAAATTATTATTAGTGTTACTATTAGTACTACTAATAATGATAGTCTATAATACCAATATTTATATAGACTATAGATATTGTTATACATATTGTGACTACTTGAATTAATTTGTAAATTAAATATTGCTATGCCTATAGCAATAGACATAGTAAAAATAAAGTATTACTATATCATTGTGATTAAGTTCAATATTAATAGTATCAAGAAATTTAAATGAATCGGAATTAAACTTAAAGTACATGCAATATTTCATCAGTTAGTTTATTTCAAAATTTAATGATTTATTATAATCATAATAATGGTGATTATCACTGTGACATTCAGCAGCAAAATGAAAATCACTATGATCATCATTATTACTTTATCACAGTATGAATAACAATATCATTTTCATTATCATTATGATCATCGGTCATCAGTGTGAGTATCAGTATTACTATCAGTAAAAGTATATGACATTCTGATTCAGTTTGAGTTTCATTAAGAATTTAATTGACTATGACTCAGAGTCAGTATCAGTATGATTAAATTGCTATGAGTATGACTGTCAGTGTAAGAACATCAGTATAAGTATCAACATGAGTAAGACTAAGACTCAGAAGAGTCTAACTCTGCAGTATATATGAGCACGACTCACTAATCACGATCAGTATAAATACAATAATCTTATTTTAATCTATGTCACATAGCATCAATCATTCAAATTCAATGTCAATGTCAATGTGAGATAATATAATTATATTGATACTGATAGTGATATTGATATTCCAGTTCCTAGTGAATATCAATATGAGATTTTAATTTATGATAATAATAAATAAAATGAAATTATAAATAATAAATACATTTAATTTTATAAATTTAAATTCAGATCAACTATCAATATAATTACTATTAAAATAGTAATTTAAAATTGATATTCACTCATTTAAATCAAATTGAAATTATTTGTTAGTTGTGACCACCAGTAAAACTAAATGTAATAGTAATACTAATACTTATGCCAATACTAATAGTAATAGTCAATACTAGAAGTAGATATAAATTACAAATTAAAACTTATAGCCAAAATTAAAGTATAATAAAATTAAATATAAATATTATTATCAATAATACTTTGAAATTAAATTAGTAATTTTAATTTATTAATTTTAAAAATAAATACTAAAAGTAAAAGTAAAAGTAAATACTAAATAGAAAATAAGTCGCTGAGAAAAGTATGAAACGTTCTACCACAAAATAAAAAATTAAAATCGTCATAAAGCTACTTACTATTAGTTAATGAAAATTT
Organism: Bugula neritina; assembly: GCA_964035545.1. Classification (NCBI taxonomy): domain Eukaryota; kingdom Metazoa; phylum Bryozoa; class Gymnolaemata; order Cheilostomatida; family Bugulidae; genus Bugula; species Bugula neritina. Next base: position 2,858,315 of record OZ037773.1, read on the forward strand.
AGGAAATCTAATCAATGCTATAGTTATAATAATAGTAATAAAACACTTTCAACAACCATGCAAGTAACTACAAGGATTCCTCGATTGAAATCTGGAAATGCCAAAACCGTGCTTTGTTCCGCAATAAAAAATTCAAAGTAGTAAAGAGTACTAATAAATTGTGTTACAATAACATTAAAACATTTAAATGTATCTTTTTTCAGATAATTAGATTTTTTTTCAACAAATTCGCAATCATTTCATTTATCCATGTCATTGCAGCAGACAATCTCTTTATAGTCTATATTCTATAATCTAGAACTATCCAGATTACAAGCACTATGATAAACATTTTGATTACAACTGCATAGAAATTCACACCTTTATCCAGAGAATCAAGCTTATTACTTATAATATTATGAGCTCTGCAGATTTTGCTAAAATCCTGCAGATGACATCGAATTTTTGCATACTTTCCCATCTGCCTTCTGTACAGCTTATAAGCAAAATACTTGGACAATTTGCCACCAACATACATACAGAAGGGCTTACAATTTCTCTAATATTAACTAATATATTATTATACAATGCATATTTCATTACTAGATGCTTTTCTAGACACATGCGCGCTTTACCTAATAAATTCTAAACCTTTTTGAAATGAACCCATAACTGCAGAACCCAAAACTACAGTTTAAAGACGAGACCAGCAGTTGAAAAAGACATGCCAATTGGAAGAAGCTTGGATTATGTTTCTGGGGTATATATAGTATGAGAGTACCATAAAACCAAGTACAAGATATAACAGTACTAATGAGTGTATCAAGTAAACGTTTTTGTACCTGGTTTTGGATTTAGTCACTCATATTATATATACACAAATGATAGACTGTAAATGTGTTGTGCTTATAGGTGGGGAAAGTGACTCCTACTGTGAATATTATTCTGATTATTACAACAGTTGCAGAATACAGCCAATACCATTCAGGAAGCAGCTAAGCTGCAGCTGGAGTGCAAAGAATTGTTTCATATCTCAAATAGTCACCAGTGGCTAATTTTAGAAGCCCTAGACTTGCAGGAAACCAGGCTATGCTGTATCCAGGACAGGTGATATGTAGCAAGTCCAGCTGTATTTTAATGACCTTAGCCTACAGTTGTAGAGGGTTACATGGCTATGTCAATATGGTTGATCAAAACCTGGTAGGTTGTAGAGGATCTGAACTGGAAGTTATAGAGAAGACAACTTCTAACTATTGATATACAGTAAAACCTATAGCTATTTAGCTGTTTAAATTTCATATAATGTGGTTTTCAAAATTAGGGCACTCAAACTGCACTTCAAACAATAGGACATAGATTCCATTGATTAAATGAGACAAAGCAATTATGGCTGATAAAAGTGGAAAGGCAGGTTTCTTAGCCTATGTTTAGATAAATGAAGTTTCGAAAGTTGCTAGAAGCAGCACCGAGTTGTTGTTAAGTGAGTACAGTAGCTAGGGATCTGGAGTTGAAGATTTGGGTTGAAACTCTAACCCTTGAGTACTGTACTCAATGAACATCAACTCGGTGCTGCTTCTAGCAACTTTTGTGTAGGAATCTTTCTGTACTTCTAACAATTATAATGTCATGTTAGTGTTGCAGATGTAAAGTCGAGAGACGTTTCTTGAACTACCAACTAAACTCAGGCCAGCTCAGTACATTGGTATTCAACAGCAGACAAGACCAGGTTTTCGGAAGATGCGAATATTGTTACTCAATGAAGTTCAAAGCAATTCATTTAGATTCTAGATACACAAATTCACAGATTTTAGTAAAATTAATTATAGTTCTATCATGAGAGTTGTTTCATTTTGATCCACGAAATACATTTAAGTGATATTCATTAAATCAATTTTAATTGTTGATGAAGACTGTACATTGTAAATCAAGTCCGATCATGATGTAGATATAAAATTACAATAATTATAAATGCATAATTTCACTTTCAAATGTTATTAATTAATCCTAAGAGCAGGTGTGAAATTACTTCCCCTTTTCTGCTGTATTAGGCCTTTTTGCACATTGTTTTAGACTTGAGTTGCTATGGATTATCTAGCAACAAGCCAACTTGAGCCTTATAGCAATTTATTAGTCCACTTGCTGGAGTAGAGCTTTATTAAACTACCTGTATAAGAGTTGCTTTTATCATGTGAGTGAAGTACATGGAGAAATTGATGAAAGCCTGTGTTTTAGATTAGAAATGAAGCATAAGAAGTTATGTTCTCTCGAGAATTTCAACCCGCGCCCCAAACCTAAATTGAATAATAAAATTAAAGAACTTGGGCTATCTCAATTTCTCCACTATTGCTCCTGCAAGTGTACAGAACCGCAGAGCTAGTATCAATGTGACAGACTGGCTAGCTAGCCCCCTACACAACCATGATAAACAAACGCATATTTTTGTCATTTACGGTGGAAGCCAAGTCAAGGGTGTTGGCAAACATCAACCTCATCAATAAGGTTTAATATTATAGCTGTTGCATTATCGCAAAGATTGAACTCTTGTCAAACTACGACCAGCTGAAACTGCTCCATTAGTACTGTTTGTTTTTTCTATTTAAAATACTGTACTAAATCCTTAGATATTGTAATAATTAATTTGCAGAGGTTAAACATTAGCTACGTGTAATGATCATAGTTGTAGCATTATGGAGTTATCATAACTTGATTACAGGTTGGATAGTTTACAGACTTACTATCTAGAATCTAAATGAATAGCAACGACTTAGAAAAAAATGTGAAAATAAGTAGTTTTAATAATATAAAGAACAACTCTTCAGACAGAACTGGGTGGCCCTGAAAAGGGCCGTGGGGGGGGGAGGAGGTTGCAGAATAATTATTTGGAGCTGGTGTATTTAGTTACAGCCTTTGTACCCTCAGATACAGCATGCTTAGCCAACTCTCCTGGGAGAATCAGCCTCACAGCAGTTTGGACCTCTCGGCTAGTAATGGTGGATCTCTTGTTGTAGTGAGCAAGTCTTGATGCTTCACCAGCAATTCTTTCAAACACATCATTGACAAAGCTGTTCATGATGCTCATGGCTTTGCTGGACACACCAGTGTCGGGGTGCACTTGCTTCAATACCTTGTAGATGTAGATACCATAGCTCTCTTTTCTTTTCCTCCTCTTTTTCTTATCTCCAGTGCGGGCTGCTTTAGCCTTTCCCGCTTTCTTTGCGCCTTTAGAACTCACTTTAGGAGGCATGTTGAATGATTGTGATAAACAATGATGAATGCCTAGTTCAGCGGTTACGCGTGTTTATATCTAAAAGCATATGCAAATTAGATAGTTCTACGCGTTTCATTGGACCACAATGAGAAGCCGTTTCTAAACTTATATTAGCTGGCACTCAGTTGAATAAACCCCACTAAGACGTTCGTTATAACATATCGTTCTCTTATTGGATAATTTCTAACTATAATTCATGGATATAAATACCAAGGGCACTACTTAACTATACACCACTTAGCAACTGCCTGCTACTAATACTAGTACTTTCAAAATGTCCGGAAGAGGAAAAGGAGGAAAGGCCAAGGGAAAGAGCAAGACCAGGTCTTCAAGAGCTGGACTGCAATTCCCAGTGGGTAGAATCCATCGTCTTCTCCGCAAGGGTAACTACGCTGAAAGAGTTGGTGCAGGTGCACCAGTCTACCTTGCAGCAGTGATGGAGTACTTGGCTGCTGAAGTTTTGGAGTTGGCAGGAAATGCAGCAAGAGATAACAAGAAGACCAGAATTATTCCTCGTCACCTGCAGCTGGCCATCCGAAATGACGAAGAGTTGAACAGACTCTTGGGAGGAGTCACCATTGCTCAAGGTGGTGTCTTGCCCAACATCCAAGCTGTGCTGCTACCCAGCAAGACCAAGAAAGCTGCTGCATAAATACTAAAATTAAAATTGTTAAACCCAACGGCCCTTTTCAGGGCCATCATTTCTTTTCAAAGAGTGTTCCTATTCTATTACGTAGTCCAAAAGTCTCTGCTTCTAGATTTAATTAGTAGTTCCAGTCACTAATAGCTTTAGTTGCCAACTGTGCTGTTCAGGCAGCAGTAATATATTCACTATATTGTACTTTTTAGAAATGGTATTTGAAAGTTCTAATATACAACATAAGTAATTCTTTTAGTTGTAGAACTTCATTAGTTAGTATCAATGTTCTCATCTTTTTAACCACTGCTCCCCTTTGACACTTGTGTTTTTAGTTTGTAGTTCAGGAAAAAAATACACAACTATACAGCAGTAATTGCCATAAACATAGACTGAAGAGCCTGCTTTTTGCTAGCATTGGCAGTTGTGCGTATGCCCCATTTATTATGTTGATTCTATACGTGCATATCGAGTGCCATAATTTGTAAGAATACAAAATTTTGAACTACATATAAACCCAAAGCTATAAAATGTAACGGTGATAAGTTTTTACATGTGCTTTAGAATATCTCGGGTATTTATGTTTTGATCTTTTGATCATCAATCAGTTCGATTCACTGTGTGCCTCTAATCATGACAGGCAAATTTAGTATGTTCACTATTTACTGTGGCAGAATGAGTGTAGGGCGATGTGAACAAGAATCTAAAATCTAAATAATCACTACTTTGGACAGTGCATAGCAGGATCTGATTTACTTTATATTCGATCACCAATATTACCAGTAAAAAACTATGCAGCCATGCCACACAAGCTACTGCTATCAACAATGAAATAATAAAAAATTATTCAACGAGCATAGAACACAATAGTTATCAACGATATTCAATGTCGCCGTTACGTTAGATATACTTATACTCTTATAGTACTACTACTAGTAACAAAGAACACAAAACTTTGGTAAAATGGGTGGCCCTGAAAAGGGCCGTTGGGGTTGGTTGAAGTGGGGTCTGTAGCTTATCCGCCAAATCCGTAGAGGGTACGTCCTTGTCTCTTGAGAGCGTACACAACATCCATAGCAGTGACGGTCTTTCTCTTGGCATGCTCAGTGTAGGTCACAGCATCTCTGATGACATTCTCAAGGAATACTTTGAGCACACCTCTGGTTTCTTCATAGATCAGTCCTGAGATTCTTTTCACACCACCTCTTCGTGCAAGACGACGGATTGCAGGTTTAGTGATACCTTGGATGTTATCACGCAACACTTTTCTGTGCCTCTTAGCACCCCCTTTTCCAAGTCCTTTGCCTCCTTTACCTCTTCCAGACATCGTTGTACAGTTATCGAATCGAGCGAATGTAGAGCAACTGGCTAGTTGGTAGACTATATATGCTCAAAACGGCCGTCTTAGTGCTACATACGTGCTTTTCGCTCGCAAGCTGTGTTTGAGTATTTCATTCAGTAGTATTAAGTAGTTGACCTATATATTTACAAACCAATTAGCGAAACAGACACGCCAGTTTGCATATATAATTTAACGCACCGGTTGCCGCCGTAATTCAAATTCACTGAAGTAGACAAGATGGCTCGTACTAAGCAAACTGCTCGTAAATCAACTGGAGGAAAAGCTCCAAGGAAACAACTAGCCACCAAGGCTGCTCGTAAGAGTGCACCTGCAACTGGAGGGGTGAAGAAACCCCACAGATACAGACCTGGCACAGTTGCTCTTCGTGAAATCAGAAGATACCAGAAATCAACTGAGCTTCTCATCAGAAAGCTGCCATTCCAAAGATTAGTTCGTGAGATTGCCCAAGATTTCAAGACTGATCTGCGATTCCAGAGCTCTGCTGTTATGGCCCTTCAGGAATCGAGTGAAGCATACTTAGTTGGTCTGTTTGAAGATACCAACTTGTGTGCTATTCATGCCAAGAGAGTCACTATCATGCCTAAAGACATCCAACTAGCCAGACGTATCCGTGGAGAAAGAGCTTAAATTACTCAATCAAACCACCCCAACGGCCCTTTTCAGGGCCACCAACATTCATAAAAGAGTTTGTTGATATTGCTAGTACTGCATTCATTTAGTTATTACTCATAAACCTTATCAACATGCTACTGCTCCAGTTGTACACTGGCAATAATTTCAATTCAAATGAGTCAGTTGTGATATTTGACAAAATTGTTGTTATTAATGTACACCTAAAAATTGTTTTCACTAAGCACTTGGAATGTTCTGCGTGTTAGCAATCAAGGTATATTAAAGGATATTGGTTGTGATGTTTTCAGAAGAAAATATATGTAGAGCAAATTGAAATTAATTTCAAATGTTAAGATTCTGAAACCCTTTCTACATCATCTACCCTTCAGTACATGGTAGTACTGCTGCTACCCATAAATTGAAGCAATTAGACCAGAAAATCAAAATGAATGAGAAAATCCCAAGTGAGATTTTGCAAAAGTAAACAAATAATGAATATATGAATCCTATTAGACAACTGAAAAACATTAGCATCTGGTCACTAGTGCCATACAGACTAATGAAAACTTGAACATTTCAACACACTTTCTAAACTTAAGTATTAAAAACTGATTTCAAGATACTGCCTATATTGATCAACGTAAACCAGATTATAAAACTGCATTGTATTACTACAGGTGAAACTCAACTATTGAGTTGTCTTCCCTAATAAAATATGTAACACTGCTTCATAGCCTTAGCTCAATAGCCTTGTGTTCACTGTCACAGCTACTTTCAAATATGTAGAGACAGTATACCTACAAATATTCTATAAAAAATAACTTATCATTTAGGAACAAAAACTGATGACTTTACTTGAAAATTACTTTACTAAGGCTATACAGCTTACACCAACTGTATGCTTGAAGTTCGGGCTGTGGGCACATGAGCCAAGGGCAGTATGTCAATCTATTAACCATAAACCAACAATTATTTTACATGAAGGATATTTTCTCACTTAGTATAATCCAGAAACAGATTAAAAACGCATTTCACTTTCTTTCTTCAGTTTAGCTTCCTATTACAATTAAAACATTTTTTGACTTTGAAATTGAAAAATATTTGAAGTCAGGTTCCTCGTTGTGATTATTTCGTAGAGCAGCAAAGGATTTAAAAACTGATTTCTTCAAATTGGAAATACACGCTTGGCTTTTATTTTATAAGTAACATACTTGCTAATATATTTCAATGGACGGCAGAATGCATGAGTAAAAGTTAGGAAACTACAATACTTGGTAACTAATTAATGTAGAAAAATAAAATTCTCGGAATTACATAAGAAAATACCAACCGCTAAGACAACTTCAGCCAATAAATATCAAGTAAAACTTTGGCATATATCTGGACAAGAGGCGAATAAAATAGAATAAATAATGAACAGGCAGAATTGAGTATCATACAGCTATGTAATTCTACTTCAATAAAAAATTCATGCAACATATAAGTGTATATTAGAGTAACAAATAGTAAAGTCTAGAAGTATGCATAGGTAATTGGATTGTCAGCTGTAATTGTATACTTTATAGAGAAACTGGAGTCAATTATAGCAATTCCAATTGATACTGATGTCGCTGGAAGAAATAAGTGGAGCTCAAACAAATCATTGACAGAATCATAAGTTGTTTGCTATTGGCCGAAGAAAGTTACTGGGAACCAATCCTGTTCTGTCTTTGTTCCCAGCAATATAGCCCAAATAAAAACCATCTTCATCCATATCACCTGAAAAACACATGGCAGAGCTTAATCTTTTTTATTCTAAAATTTATCAGAACAACGTCTTGCATATAAGTTACATAAGAGAGCAGCTGTGTGTGGTCCAACGGTTAGAGCACTGTCTTAGTAATACAAGGTCAGTGGTTGGACCTCAGGTAAAGGTGATTGGTGATGTCAGAAAGAAGTTTTCAGTCACGACTGCTCCTTCGCCAGAATAGAGTCCTAGCCTACTTAAACACCCTTTCTATCTTGTCTCTCGAAGGGACCATGACTATACATTTACATGAGTTTATATAAGCATTAAAATGTTATGCTATTGGCTCAAACAGAAATTATTAGCATTAGAAAACTTAAGCTGAATAATTTACAAAATTTTATGATCTAAACTAATTGGAAAGCTTAAGGCAAAAACAGAAACCATTCTGTAAATTTTCAAGAAAATTTGGTAACCAAGAATTTAGGACACTAAACACAGGTGAAGTTTTAACTTGGGTCTATTTGCCACTAAAACTACATAGATGTAAAAACTTCAGAACATACAATGTTTACTAGATATTGAAAAGTCTTTGACTGCTGGTGTGTCCCCCCCCCCCTTTTGTTCACGAAGTTATACTCACCTTTGACTATTAGTGTGTCCCCCCCATGTTTCATGCAGTTACACTCACCTTTGACTATTAGCGTGCCCCCCCCCCCCTGTTTCACGCAGTTAAACTCACCTTTGACTATTAGTGTGTCCCCCTGTTTGAAACTCAACTCCTCCTCACAGTTCTTATTTGGTGAAAGCTGCTTTGGGTCATAATCGTAGGCAGCATGCATCCTTCTCTCTCCTTTCTTCAACTCATTGTCAACATTTATCTCAATCACCAAGTTTCCCGGCACAAGTCCCCTCCTCTTCCCAATCTGATACAGCAAACAGTTCACTTAGCTTGTGTTACTTATTATATTATTTAGTACATTATGTTATTTAGTATATTATATTAATTTATATATTGTGTTGTTTAGTATATTATATCATACTATTCGGCATATTATGTCATATTATATTATTTAGTATATTATTATGTTATTTATTATATTATATCATTTTATTTAGTATAATTATTATATTATTTAGTATATCAAGTTATTTAGTATATTATATTATTTATTATATAATGTTATATAGTAGATTATGTTAATTAGTATATCTGCTACCCAATGCATACCTCTCCTATATAAAAGCCGTCTGCGTCAGCTTCACCAAACACCAAAATAACGTCTTCTGCTCTAAACGACAGCTCCTCATTCTCTGCATTCTTATTGGGCGACATAATCGCAGGATCATAGTCGTACAGAGCCTTGAATTGCCTCGCGCTGACCTCTATATTCCCTCTCCTAGCCTTAGGTTCTACATTCAACATAATGGTGTTAGGGAGCTCTCATAAACAGGGCATTACCGACAATACTTGCAAATAAAATCTATGGCTACTAAACTGAGTGCGAGAAGATATCAATGATTGTAAAACAGACTGATATGCCTGTAAGTTTGATTATTAACTTTGATATATTACCATTTACTTTCTGATAGCTAGAAAATTTATGAAAGGTGCTTAAATAGTAACTGCATTTATTTTAAAATAGTTTCATCTCTAAAAAGTAAGTGATGTGTGAGCGGCAAACCTTTATGTTTGCTCATGCATGAAATCAGGTGACCTCCAGGGAGAAATAGTCATCAATAAAAGGAAGAAAATGTATAGAATAAAATTACCTTTTAAAACAATACATGACCAAAACACACATACACTATATTTACAAATAGACTTTTCATTTGATGTTTGGTTGCATCGAATGAGATCACAACCATAAATTCATGCAAACTGCAAATCACAAATTCGTCCATTTTCATAATGTGAAGTAATGGAAACTCAGTGATATAAAAACTTCAAATTAAAATATTGAGACATAGTAGACAGATGCGGCTAGATATTTAGCTTTCAGTTCTAGAACAGACCTGTCTTTCTTTGGTGTCTGGTCTTCCTTTCTCCCGACTTTTCACTTTGTCGTTGAGAGAGTCGCGAGTCTATCTCGTCATCTCGTTTATCAACACCATTACGAGATTTCTCCTACAACAATCAAACATGAGCTTAACTCTGTCCTCCACAAAACATTCAGAGTAAACACAAAAACATGATGAGTCATATGTTTTATGTTATTTTTATCCTAACATTCTTTTTTCTATTTGGTATGAAAATTGCTTTGATTTTGTTGGTTGTATATTTTTACAACAAAAGTATACGTTACTTATGATGTGTTAATCTAATCGATAATAAGGCTAATAACTAACCAAGCACTTAGGCTATATGTGTGCCATGCTACTATAAGCTGACAAACCTATATCACTGTTAGTAATATGAAAGAGGGGGAGAGAACAGAAATTAATGAAAACAGTTGCCAACTTTCACCATAAAGTTGGCAACCACCATCATGACACTATTAATGGCTGAAGATACATATAAATCAGATATAGGAGAAAAAGACTGAAAATTATTTACACTAATTGAGAAGATAAATCCTTACACAAATGAACATCTAATTTAGTAAATGGTGAGATGCAGCATAAATGCATGTGATTGTAAATCAACTATGGGAGTTCAAACACACACTCATCAAAATCTACCAATCAGGACTGAGACGAATATTATATCATTACCTTTAACCTTGCCTGGAACATTAGCAATTATATTATAGGTAAATACTGCAAACAGCAGTAGTAATGTAATAAACAATAGAATGTTTATCAGAATGACTATATAAACATCGCAAAATAAAAATAATATTCATAAAATTGGAAAGTTGTAGTAGTGAAACTTTTAGCTGATAAGTTAGTTAACAACTCAAAATCTCAAGCCGAACCACTACATTTCTAAACATACAAGACCGTTTACAAATGTACCTTGCTAGCCAAAGACTTGATCATCTTCTGCAACGAGCTCTTATTCTGTAAGGGCGAGACACGAGCTTTACCGTGTGGTTTCGAGTCTCCCGCTTTCTCTGGAGAACTTCCTTCAGTGGATGATAGCTTGTCTACAAATATATGTACTAATTCACTGCTAACAGGGAGTGGCCAGTATAACAGGAAGTGGCCAATGTAACAGGAAGTGGCCAGTATAACAGGAAGTTAGCAGCAAAGGAACAAGTCTGCAAAAATCAAAATATAGTATGAGGCTAGACTGAATTTAACAGGTTCAAGGCAATGACTTTATAGCATAAAGTAGCAAGCTGCTATTACAAATGACCATCAACCAGCAATTCTTCAAATAGAAACATCATACAACTTACCTCGGCCTCTCGGTGCATTAGACTGACTAATCACTGGAGTTGCTTCACTTGTTCCTGTAATATCAGTCATTGCAAAAAATAAAGCTGCATATAAACTGGAAATTTCACAAATTTGCATTCTTTTCCAACTTTTACCAGTGGCCTAAGTATTCAAAAGCTTTTAGACCAAATCTAAATTTATATTTAAAAGTCGGTTTTAATTTCACTCTAACATAACTACTGCTTCGGTATTCACCTAAAGTGACTGTAGACTCAGAGTTGGACTTTTCATGAGCAGCTGGTGTGGAAGGCTGGGAGGTCACCTCGTTATTACCAAAATGATCATCTAGATCCAACACTATAGGTGACAAGTATTGTTCAATCTTGCCTTTTCCGGGAAGAATTTTGTTGACAAACTTTGGTGTGGAGTGGGAGAGCTGCAAGTCAAACCTCAACATTTGAAAGAAAATAGCCTCAGAATCACACCAAGATAGACTCACACGCAGAAGCGCAGAACCCAAAGCAAAGATACTAAACACAAGACTGACCATACGAGGGGGAGATTTTGGAGCAATGTGACCATTATTAGAGAAACCGGCATCGTAGCTACGAAGAAAGTCAGCATCTCCCATGTGAGGGTCGACTTCGGAAAGGAATTTCAGTGGTGGAGTAGGAGATCCATTAGAAACTTCATCCAAAAACTTGTCAAAATTCTAAAAATTTAAAAAGATATGATTACAGACCACCCACACTCCCGGCACACTGTGTGACCACTTATATTTACTATTTGTAAGAGAATGGCATAGCAACTGCTTGCCAGCTGGTTCCACAATTACCCCACCCCTACTTAGTAACAGTTTGCCAAACGAAACTGATGAAAACCAAAAACAAAGTTTACAAAATAGGCATTATTGCATACATGTACTAGTTGTTGACATAAACAGGGTAAGGTTGTACTTGCTACTATTATACCAGAAACATATAATGCAACGCTATATAACCTATCTTTTAATCACATTGACAACTCTACAACTATAATATATGTGTTTAACTATTTTGTCAACATGCATGTCAACACACAGAGACTGTTAAAAATATTTGGTAATAATGATTACTAGTTGCCACTATTGAATAGCTAGTGACTCGATCACTCCAGACTTGAACCGATAGAATCTTCAATTACAATTTTAGAAGATAAACGACATAAGACAAAATGTGACTCGCTAAGATAAAAAGCATAAACTATAAGTAGTTTGGCAGTCATTTATAAGTTTTCCTGACCTGGAGGAAAGACGATTCCAATTCACCCCCATTGATAGAAGTGAAATCCTCGATAGAGGGCATTGTGAAAGAGATAGTAGTAGACAATGAGCTCTTGTTATCTCTAGAAGTCGAGGCCCGGTCTAAGTCAGCACAAGCTGTCACAGTAACTGTGTACGCAGTTTGAGGCATCAACCCTGCTATATCGACCTGCAAATATAGAGAAGTTGAGACTTATGGTGAGTTATCCGCTCTCTAAGGTGGAATTACAAGTCAACACTAGCAGTTTGTCTCAAGTGTCATTCAACTTTTAGTTTCAGTGTTATTTGTGGTTAAATTACATAACTAAAAATATTACTAACTTCCGAGTCCACGTGAATCTTAAAGCTTTACTAACTTTTTAGTTGAAGTTACTCAAACACGTGCTAATTGTAGTTAAGTTACATAAATCTAAAAGCACTGCTAATTTTCTGTTGAGTTAAAAAAACCAAACTGTTTTGAGAAAAAATCATGCAACTCCATCGCTAATCACATGACAATATATTAAATAATTGCTGTACTAGAATCGCTGTATTCGTTCTTTTTCTTCTTTTCCGTTTTCTGTAATACGAGCTATCGTGCTGTTTTTTATAATCCAAATAAATATTTTATTAAATAATAATTAAATCAGTCAATCAGTTTGCTAGATAAGTTACAACATAAATTAATATAAATATCACAAACGTATTTTATGATTAATACTCCACACAATGGCCACACATTCAACAAACTGAATACTGTATATACCTGAAAGAGAGCTGGGCCTAGATTACGAACTTTCTCTTCATTAATATAAACAATATGGTTGAGATTTGAGCTGTGAGGTAGAAATGTTATTTGAGCAGTTTCAGGATCTTTGGCTATGGCTCTAAGCTCTGAGGGGGGCTGGTGAGGCTCCCCTATTACTATCGTGCAGTGCCACTTATCCGATTCACCTAACAAAGTAATAATATTTCTATGCTAACACCTTTCAATCTACTCTGAGAGAAGATATATACTGGTACAGCCATACTTTCAACATAAATATCCATTTGTGGAAATTATACTGATAGCATTCAATCCTTCACTAAGCCTCCAAAATTGCTTCCCAAATATTTTAATTTTCAACAGAAAAAACAACATTAAAATTAATTGAAGATAATATTTAAACATTTAGGGAAATACATTTATTTATGCAAGTTATTCACGTTTGAATTACATATGGGAAAACTTATCAAAGTAATTTGCAAAGATAACATACTCTTAGCAGTGGTTAAAATATACTAGAGTCATAAATTGAAGGAAAACTCTAGAGTCGTACGTGAGAGGAATATTCTAGAGTCATCTACAGATAAAAATGATTCACACACCAAGACTAGTTGTAGCTGTGACAAAGACTCTGTGAGTAATGCTTGACTTGACTCCCTCAATCAGTGCTTTACATCTGGCCTTGCCATTCAATGACGCTCGCACCTTTCCATCCACATATACATGATAAATGTAGACCACGTCTTTCCCTGCAATGTATCAAATTTGAGTGCCTATGTACTATGACAGCACAATAAACCTACAATTTAGAAATATTAGAACCGTACACTTCTCAATGAAATAAATTTGGATTATCATTTTGAGAATATTTGAATCTGGTTTGCATCAGAAGACTGGAAAGAGAAGAAATTATAGGATTAGGCACTCATCACCACAAGGAGAGCACTGTAGCTTTATGGAAGTGAATTTTGGAACATACAGTCTTAAAAACAGCATAAACAAGTGTTTCTCAGCCTTCTGGCACAATACAGAAACATCTGAGCTCGCAGCAGTGTAGCACAGGACTTGCTTACCTTCGGGAGCATCCCAGCCGACTAGAATTCCATTTGCTAGCTGCCTTTCTAAAGTGAGATTCCTAGGATAAGGTGCAAGAGGACGAGGGGTGCTGGGTAACAGACTGCTGTCATTAAACATAGCACTACTAAACTCTGACAACTCCTTACCAGAAGTTTCAAACTCATCTTCTGGCACTGAGCCAACAACAAACCCGTTAATATCAAATTCATAGAGCGGCTCCAATACGTTAGAGGGGATCAGACCGGCTCTTCCGTCTAGTAACTGCCCTTCATAAAATCCTTCCTCATTCATGTCTCCTCCAACAAATACATAGTCGCCGGGATTTACCGATATGTCGGGAATTTTCTCCGTAGCAGATAAGGCACTATCAGCCCCAGACCTATCCACTGATTTCGTAGGTGAAGACAAAGGGCTATAGATGATGTCATTATAGAAGGATGGATCATACGCAAATTTAGCAATATAAAGATGGTAACAATTGTCGGCAGCGTAAACGGAGATTTGCTTCATTCCTTCATGCTCCTCTAATTGAGCCTGAAGATCCTTGTTAGTCTGCTGTAGCTGTTGGCGGGAATCATTCAGTTTACTCAACTTGTTTTCGTACGACGATGCTAATTCCTGTTTAGTCACTTCTAAGTTGTTTACAGCTTCATCTGCTAATTGTTTAGATTTGGCAATAGCATTTTGACTTTTATTTAAATCTTCTTCAAGCACAGATATTTGGTGTTGAAAAACTTGATTTTCGCTGTCTTTTTGCTTAACCATTTGCTCTAGAGATTCTCTTTCCTTGACTAGTGAGTCTATTTCGCTATTTACTGCTAACAAAGATTGCTCAAATTCCTCTGTTGTTTCTCTTTTAGACTTCAGCTCGTCCTCCCGTTCTTCTAGCTTCTTGGATAATTCTGTGAACTTGTGTAATTGTTCTAAATGACTATTTTCACATTGTACAAGTTTTTCTTCTGCAGTGTCTTTAGCACTAGCTAAGTCACTTATTTCTAGATTTTGTTTTTCGTTAGCCGCTTCTAATTCTTCAAGTTTAATCTCAAGTTGGTTTTTGCCCTTTTCTGCCTTTTTTAAGTTATTGGCAGTCGTTTCAAGCTTATCTTGTAGCTGTACAAAAGATTCAAGTTCTAAATCGTGGTTGGATAACTCCCGTGACAAGTCATTTTGCAATGCTTTTATTTGTTCTTCTGCATCATGCAATTTTTGTTCAAATTCAGAAATCATTGTTTGCTTTTGTAACATCTGATGCTCCAACTCTTTGTTTTTCTTTAGTAAATTCTCAATTTCCTCATCTTTACTAGCTAAGATATCCCTAGTATCGTTTTTCAGTACTTCGATTCTTCGTTGTGCTTCTACTCGGTTTTGCTCAAGATCAGTTTTCTCTTCACTAGTTTGCTGCAGCTCGGAGCTTAGTCTATCTACTTCCTGCTCCAGTTTAGCTTTGTGCAGTGTTGCTTGCTTCCGCTCCTTCTCCATTTTTTCTTTAGTAGCATCTAGTTCTTCTGTTAGAGACAAGACGTTTATTTTCGCCTAAATTTAAAACACAAATTAACATCAATTCTTTTACAACACAAAGTTATCGGGAGAAAAACACAGTACCTATTCAGTATTTATTATATCAAGCACCTATTTTTTAAATCCATAAAAACACAATAGCTACTGCCATTGTCAGGAAGTCTGGCAATTTTGATTATTTGGTGATGATTAACACTACTAAACTTCCACATTCACACACTTGTATGTACATTCAGACACTTGTATGTACATTCACACACTTGTATGCACATTCACACACTTGTATGTACATTCAGACACTTGTATGTACATTCAGACACTTGTATGTACATTCACACACTTGTATGCACATTCACACACTTGTATGTACATTCAGACATGCAAAGCATGGTTCTACTGACAATTAAACCAAGCTTACGGTCTCCAGCGATGTCACAATATCCTCGTGATCCTGCTGCTGAGAAGTCAGCTCTTCTCTCTCTTCCTTTAAATCTTCACATTTCAGCTCCAACTGCTTTACCATCTTTCTTAAATCATCTACAATAAAGCTCATTCGTCAATCTAACACTAAATGGTCAATCAAATATAATACAGTGAGTGAAACTGCATCAAAACAGAGAAGTAGAGTGAGATACAATTTAGATTATTAAAACAAGCAAAATTGTACCAGCAGACAATAGCAATGTCGTGTGATTATCATATCTTTGTTTTTTTAAATGCTGTTAAAAAATAAAATTACCCTAAGAAATATTCTAAAATAAAACTAGCAAAGACAAGCACTGCTTTGTCATCAAGTGGAATTTTATTGTAAATGTTTATAATATAACTATAATATATCAATAAAAATATAAATATTAGCCATATAAGTATATTATATCAATATATAAATATAAACATTGGTAAGAGATTTACCAGACTGCTCCTCCAGAGATGGTATTGTAGAGTGGTTGAGTTCTGTAAGCTGAGACTTGAGTTTCTGTTTCACGTCAAGCAGTTCAGTAACTCTGTTGGAAAGTACGGAGTTTTCTTCCCTTAACTGTTCTAAATCATTGCCATGTTCTTTTAGCTATAGAAATAAGCAAATTCAGTTAAAGATTTGCAAGCGAATGATTTGCAATGCTAGTGTTCATAAAACCAGAAGTTTGAACAAGAAAATACAAAGCAATGAAATATCTAATTCATTATCTTGCTTATTACTTTTCAAAAAATAGTATTTATTTAGTTTAAACATTGAAACCACAGATAATGATTACCTGCTTCTTTGTAGCCTGCAGTTGCCCAGTGAGTGTTTCAATGTTTAACTCGAGATGTTGTCGTTCTTTATTGTCTCGCACTTCTAGAGATTTATTGAGATCCTGATTCTTGCTATTCAATTTCTCTATGGTACGCTGGCATGACTTGTTTTCGTGCTTCAATACTGATATTTCTTCCGTCAATTTATCAACAGTGTCTACAGCATAAGTCATAAGTAAAAAGTAAATGATAATTCTTTGTATTTTCAAACATCAGCTTAAAATTTCTTCAGCTGTTCATTTGATAGGCATCATTCCTTAGAAAACCCATAAAGTGCTGTTTTAGTGCAAAGCTATTGAATAAATTGGCATTTTTTGCGACGTGGATCTAAAATCTATAAAATGAAAAATAAAATGTATTTAAAATATCCTATGAGCATATTTATATATCAACAATTTATTCTGTGATTAAAACTCTCTAACTATAGTCAAACTGTTTGAGATAATGAAAGGCCTGTAACTCCTAGAATTACTTGAGCTCTCTGGTTAAAATTTACACACTTTTTATTTATACTTTAGTAGAAACATGTGTTCTTTCATTGCAAAAAAGTGGGCCGTGGTACTCTGTTTGAAGCTAAGGGTGGCAAAAACTGCTTATAGATTGAGTAATCCATGAATTAAACATTTTGGAAAATTTATGCAGAAGATTTTTATGGGGCCCACAACTCCACATTTAATAAGCAAATCTTGACATCAAACAATACTAGATGCCAAACTCTTCGCATTTATCAGCAAGTTGATGTGAAACTTCGAAACTGAACATATTTTAAGACCATTACTACACAAAGTGTTTATTCTAAATTTGTAGGTAAAAAATTGCCAATAAATCAGTTTAAAGGATTGCTCTATCTTGTCTAATAAATGGCCATTTAGGTCAAACACACATAATATTGTGTTTTTCTAAGCATGCATTGACAAAAAGCATTTGGCCAAAGGTAGAAAAAGTTAGTTGAAGTTGAGGGTGTAGATTGGTAACAGCCAAAACGCCGATTTTGAAATGAGCTGGGAAATGTGACGTAACAGCGCCAGCATTCCTGCTGGTCACGTGACTATACAAATGAATAACTATAGAAATATGACTGTGAGATGTGATCTTTCAGCTCGTAATTTGTATATTTATAGAAGTGCAAATGTGAATTATCTCAATCTATAGTTTTTTGACATTTTAAATAACATGTATGTAATAACATTAGGCCATATTTTGCTTGTAAACATTAGAAAAAAGCATTGCAAAAACATGCGTTCTTTAGGATGAATGTCTGCGATCGATCTAAACTAGGTCAGATTGCGCAATATTATGGGCACACCAAAGCTGACCTATATAGCGCACTGTAACTGCTTGAGTGTTATTGGTTGATTTTGTGCTCAGCAACCTTGAATACTAGCGTTATAGTTAGCACGTGCAGCATAGTTACTGGCGTTCACACGTCACGTATTAGGCTATTCTTTTTCATGGCTGAAAATTTTACCGCCCTCAAAATTGGAATTTTGAAAAGCTGTTTTCTAGGCACATATTCCTTTGCAAAGTCACAATTGTTTGCATACACATTAGATTATAGTTCATAATTATAATGTGATTGTAATCAACTAAGATTGAGCAATCCTTTAAAACCAGCTTCATTATAAAGAAGCAAAAACACAGTCATTGCTATACATGATAACTCAACATTTTATATTATAGTTACTCATATAATTACGATGCTATTTTCTTGTTAACGTAAACACCAGCCCGTACCAAAATCTGACAGCAGTTATGAGTAAACAATACAGCTCCTTATTAGTCATACCAGTTAAATGATCTCTTTCCTTAGTCACACTATTATTAGTAGCAGTTAGCTGTAAACACTTCTTTTCAGCTGCCGAGAATAGTTCTTGCAGATTTGTCTTCTCTTTTCTCTCAGTACCTGATACAGCATTGCATAGCCACACTAGATTTTAGCAGAGCACACTCAACACATTTTAGATACAACTGCAAACAGCATAAAATGTTTTTAATGAACCCACAATCAGCGATAGTAATAGTGCAACTTAGCAAATACAGAGCCTGCAGTAGCAAATTTGTACATTAGCCAACAACAGAAGAAATATATCTTAATCGTGTTCATTCCAGCATCTGCACAGAGCTAAATGATTCATTTTTAGTAAAATAAATTATAAGTATTCCAGCATAACTTCAATATAAACTAAGTTTAGGCATACAAGTCTAAAGCATGTCAAAACATGCAAAGTTAATCCAATGAAAATATCTAGATATTTAATTTATTTATACTTTCTTTCATCTCAGTTGCAAGCAAAATTTACCTGACATATATATTTTTACGTATAGTACTAAACAAACCTAGCTCCTGCTCCACTTCACCGAGACGACTTCTGAACCCCTCAAACTCTCTCTCTAACTTCTCCTTCTCCTCAACCAAAGCTGTGTATTTGTCTTGTAGACTGTCATAGTCTGCTTGCATGTTAAATAGAGTGGCTTTAGATTCAGAGTCATCTCCCCCCAAACCTGTATCCATATTGCTACATTATAATATTACTTGCGTCTGTTCCAACTACCAGGTATATAGAAACTCAGACTGCACAATGATTAAAAGCTTTTCTTCACAAACTGTTATTGAAAATCGAGAAATACACGTTGGAATAAATGCTGCAACTTCCACAAAGAATGATTCTTACAAACTAAAATCTTCATTAAGCACGGCTATACAAGTATCATTATTTTTATCTCAGATGTTTTAATAAATTTATTGTTTCTGTTAAAGAAAATATGCGTTAAAATAAGCATACTAGAATTGGCATTAAGGAGTAAATTTAGTCGCCAGGAAGTTATACTTTACCCATGTCAGAAGAATCACACAAGAACAATCAAAGCAAAACTCACAGTATTATTTAAACATCAAACAATTTACCAGAAGAGCTCATTTCTAGAATCATCTTCTCTTTAGTGCTCTGTCTAAGGGCGGTGCTAATATCTAGATGGTTCTGAACAGTGAGGTCTCTAGTCCGGTTGGTAATGGAGTCAGAGAGAGCTAAAGTCTTCTTTGTCAACTTCTCTATCTCCTGCTCTTTGGCAGACACTATCTACTCAAAAAGTCATCAATAATTTATGTATAACTCATCACAATATAAACAAATGTCAGGCGGCAATTTTGCTTACAAGCGCTGATTCTATCTTTGTGATAATAGCTAAAAGTAAAAGCTTTATTTTATAAAACTAGAAGCAGTAGCTATGGCCTGGTGGTGGGTCATGGGTTCAAGTTCAAGTCATGGGTTCAAGTTGCTGATGTTAGAAAGGGCAGCCAATCGTAATTGTCTCTGTGCCACAATAACAACGCTCAAACCTTGTTGCGCGCATTGTATGGGCGCAATCTCTAGTCCCCTCAAAAACCTTGTTATCAGGGGTTCTCAGAGGGAAGGATACTTTAAACTAACAACTATTCAACATAACATGATCTGATTTTAACGAAAATAAATTATAACCTACATAAGTAAAATGCCTGAAGTTTTATCAGTGACAAAGAATCAAGCTAAGTATGATTTGTAACCTAAATGACTGCATGACTCATACAGCCCAAACTGTGTGAGTCATAATTATAGTCAATATTTCAAAACTAATTAAAATACAAGTAAAAATTATGCCTTACCTTATTATGCTCCGCAAAGTTTTTAGCCCTCTGCCTGGCAAACAGCTTCTTGGCGTGTTCAAGTGAGTCGCCAGTATCAGTGGCTTCACTCGTTTTTCGACTGTTCACTTGCAACTGTTTATTCTTCTCTCCAGCAGACTAGTAACAATATAGTGTAACTATCAGTGATACTACTATCAGTAAGAGTCAATACTCATAGTAGTACTAGTTAATAGTACCAGTGAGTAATAGCACTACTTCTAACTGTTACTATGTAGGGGTCAACAGTACCGGTGAGTACTAACACTACTCTGAATGGTGGTACCAGTTAAGAGCAGTTATAGTACCAGCACTATAATCAAAAACAAAGCCAAACACTTTGTACAAACGTGTTTAGAAAAACAACAGAATTGATAATGCAAGTTTTGAGAGAAATGGATCCAAAATTTGAACCAATCTTACATTAAAGAAATTCGAGCTCAACCAAAATAACTGTTTGCCTTTGAATTGACGTCTGAAAAGATGTAGAACTCAAACATAGCTTCAAACACAACTTGGAATAAAATGTAGGCTGAGAAAAATGAAAAAAATGAACAATAAATTTATAAAGAAAAATTTCTTTCAGCAAAGCTTTGTTACCTTAACATTATTAGCAAGTTCAGCATTTCTCCTCTTCAACTTAGCACACTGTTCTTCAAGCTCTTTATTGTTAGCCTCAGCTTTCTTCAGCATAGTATTCTCCTCCTTGAGGGCGTCAGACCTTTTTTCTAACCTATCAACACCAACGCAGTAGAGTTATGGCAAACCAAAATTATTCAACAAAATTAAAAATCCCGGGTGACACTATTGAACAAATAATACATAAGCAAAGATTTTTATCAACTAGTGCAGCAAGTTTTAATTTGACGAGTTTTTTTCGCACATTCAGTTTATTTTTATTCTATACTTTCTCCTCAACTATTCCACAAACAAAAATAAGTCTAGACTATTGCTGTCATAATATACCCAACACTCATAGTTTTGCTACTATAATGCCACACAGTAAAGGTAAAACATACAAAACAGACTTCATCAACTATAATCTAGACAACTAGTTTCCCCAACTCATATACTTTGAATAAAACTGTAATTGCCACATAGCCAGCATATCAGCTAGATTATAGACTTGGGTCCATGCATTTCTTAGGAGAACTTTGACGAAGGGGGCTAATGAAAATCAACTACTGGTGCCCGCTTATACAGATTGATTTTACTTAAAAAATATAACAAAACAAGCTGACACTGTCCTGCGAGTCTACAAGATCAGATCAGCACAGACAAACAGACAGACAGCTGAAATATATCGGGTGATAAAAGAGTAACACAAATCCCTACTTTGTTTTGCCCAGCAGCTTACTACAAGAGAATGCATGGCTATAGTATAGCAGCAGATTTCATTCGCAACGATACAAATTATTTTACCATGTCCATTTTAGAATACTAGCTCATACTTTTAGTATTAAAGAATTTCTGACACGCTTCATTTATGCATATATATCTTAGCTATCACTACATTCTACAGACTGTTTAAGGGTTGCACGCTCAAACAATTCCGTCTTATAATAATAATTATGTGCTCATGCTGATGCAGTCTCCAGTTAGCTCTGGAGTTTGTAGTAATACAAAACAAATACTATTTTTTTCTGACTTTCACTGCCTACTCTTAGCTGCTGCAACACAGTTTAATCACTGAGTTGACTTAAAATTTAAACTAAATTAATAAATGAACTGAAAAGCGCACAAACCTCTTCAGAGCCACAGTGAGCTCCGTGACTTTATGCTGCAGATCTCTTTCCTTCGTCAGACTACCTTGACCTTCTTGCTCTCTCTTCACGCGACTCAACTTTACCGTCAGGGCGTCGTTTAGCAGCTTTTGCCTTTCAGACTCAAACTCTTCTTGACAAGTTTTTAGTTCCATTACCTTCAGCACCAAAGAGTGAAGACGGGTTACAAAACCGTGACAGGAAATTAGCTGTTAGTAGTCATACCATGCGACATTTACAGCGATTCCATTGCTTTGCATTATGCAATGAATTCTTGATTCAATATTTAAGAACAGTTGCGTCAAATGAAATCACAATCATAAAGTAGGAGGCATTTGAACAGGTCTATCCGACGCAATGGAAACAGTGATTGTAACAGTCACACACCAACAGCCAGTAGAAACCTTAGCCTCGGTATCAAACTGTCTAAACTATTTCACTGAGAGACTTTATCCCAGAAAAGTTTGCTAAAACTGAGACATTTCAAACGTTACCTTGTCCCTATAATCCTGATACTTAGTTTGGTATTTCTGCTGCAGCTCCTGGTTTAAGTTTTTCAGCTGCTTATTTTCCTTCTGAAGTTTAGACACAGTTTCTTGGTGGGCACTTTCTATGGCTACTTTTATCTCTGTGACTTCACCACTATGTCCTGCAACAATAGCTTGTGTTTTCAACTGACACATCTAGAGTGGGAGCTAATAGAATGCCAAGAAAACATAACTCCTACAGTGTATAACACTGGATGTTTCAAAACAGAGGTTTAATTTTATAAATACAAATTACACAGTTTAATTAGTACTGGGCATGTTTATATTTCAATTATATATATTTAACATACAAGAGTTTACTAGTATTCGTGAATGCAAGTTACAGTCTAAAGGAAATTAGTGGAAACTATTTTTTTCATCATTTCAGGTTTATTTGTGTGAGCTCCAGCTTACAAAATAACTTTCTAGTATAAAATTTATTTTGAAACTACTTTTCTGATTGAGAATACTTTGTCAGAAGAAAGTATATAATAATGCTGAAATCAATAGCTACTATGACCAATTCAATAACTTTGTCTGGACAGTAAACAGCTTTCATACCTCTCCTTTATTCTCATTTAGGAATTTGAACCAACCCTGTGTAGTCTAACTTACTAATCAACTAAATCAATATTCCAGGTGATCTAGTAAAAATAACACACCACATAACCTTTGTGTGTCACAAGTCAATAAAACTGCACTCGAAATCTGACTATGGTATGCATTGTATTGTTTAGTATTATTACTTGCTTTTGAAAACCTAATCAGCAGCAAATTGCAGACTAAAATATTTTTTTATTGAAGGAATTAAAATAGGCAGTAAACAGAATGAAAAATGAGAAACTTTACAATCAGCTATAAAGTTGCAAAAAGTCAAGTTCTGGGTTGTATTGCTTGTTTGACAGTCTGAAATTTGGTAGGCAAACCTTGTGCTAACTGATGGAGCTAGGCTAAACATGACAGTCAGTTACTTGCCCCAGTCATAACTATATCACTTCCTAGTGTAATTACAATTTAAATCAAGATGGAAAATCAGCAAAAATTTAAAAAGAAGATAACCATGCACTGCCCAGACATTAAACTCATCAAATCAAAACTAACCATGACTACACTACATTCAATATTAGTCATAACTGTCTAGTATTAGTCAGAACTGTGTAGTATTAGTCATAACTGTCTAGTAGTAGTCATAACTGTCTAGTAGTAGTCATAACTGTGTAGTATAGTCAGAACTGTGTAGTATTAGTCAGAACTGTCTAGTATTAGTCATAACTGTATAGTATTAGTCATAACTGTGTAGTATTAGTCATAACTGTGTAGTATTAGTCAGAACTGTCTAGTATTAGTCAGAACTGTCTAGTATTAGTCAGAACTGTCTAGTATTAGTCATAACTGTATAGTATTAGTCATAACTGTGTAGTATTAGTCATAACTGTATAGTATTAGTCAGAACTGTGTAGTATTAGTCAGAACTGTACAGTATTAGTTAGAACTGTCTAGTATTAGTCATAACTGTGTAGTATTAGTCAGAACTGTCTAGTATTAATCAAAACGAATATATTTAATTAAGTTTCCTACCTGAGATCTGCTGCTTGAGAATTTTATTTTCATTTTCTTTTTGTTTCAAAACTCGAGAAATATGAGCCTCCTTTTCAGAAAAAGCAGTTTGAATTTGAAGCACATCATTCCTAGTTTCCAGTTTTAGTTGATCCATTTCAGCTTCATGCTCTTTCAGCAGTGACTAGAAAAGAAAGATGTACTGAGGCCGAGGACAAAGAATAGTAGAAAAAACAGGAAGTCACCAGTATTCACAAAAAAATCTTTATAGGGCGTCCATCGAAATGTATTGTGATCATTTGACCATGACTCAAGGTCATCTAAGTTCTTGCCCAATCGGCCATGCTTATGTAGTAACTTTTTAGACTGTTAATTAATGTGAAGGAAGTTTTCAATTGATCAATCCCCGCCCCAGTCAACTACTGTCTTTCCAGACATCCAAGTCACTGCGGAGCTAATCATAGCTTCTTTCAATAAAGAAAGGCAATGTGGGATTGACTGCTAGCTATGTCTCCGCATGGAAAGAAATTGTACTGGAAAGAGATTGTACTGTAAGTGAAGTGGAAAATATTACAAGCAACTTAGAATTTAGAGTTTAGATGAATCGTAAGTCAGTGAAATGTGCATTTGCTATTGAGTGCATGACGTGGTTGACTGGGAGTACATGCAAGGTAATTAAAGTCAAATTAAAACACTGGGGTGGTTTAAAATTAAGCTAAATACACTTGAATCTGTTGAACATTGTATATGCTTCATCAAAATAAAGGTGCTTTTGCATTAAAAAAACATAGCAAAGTAATCTATTATTATAACTAACTTCTACTAACAATAAATACTGGTACTGTAACTTAAGGAAATAGAACTGAAAAGAGACATTATAAATGAAAATTATGAAATTAGACAATGTCAGGCATTGCAACGTCAAGTGTTTTGCTCACATTTAAGAGTAAATAGTTGCTTTATCTTTAGCTGGAATATAATTATTCTTCAGCTTAAACGTATTTGTAAAAACAATTTTAGTATAAAAATAATAATGGGGTTGGAGGTATACAGTATAACATGGCTACTCATCCTTATTCAACAGGATGTTCATTTACTCTATGTGCAACAGATATGCAAGCAGATGTGCACCTGCCCCACTTGTCCAGACAAGCATATGACAGCACATGCCCTACTTGTCCAGACAAGCACATGACATCACATGTCCTACTTGTCCAGACAAGCACATGACATCACATGCCCTACTTGCCCAGACAAGCACATGACATCATCTGCCATACTTGTCCAGACAAGCACATGACATCACTTGTACTTCCTACATGGTGAAAAGATTTTGGTTGATCATAGCCGAAAAATTAAATATAATACTTGCATCAAGGTTTAATTTAGATAGAAAACAATTTGTAAAAAAGTTGATTTCTTTTCAAAATTGTAGTCAAACAGCCATCACTACACGTCACTGGACATAGAAAACAAATCTTGAGACCAGAATTCTATAATCTCATACTTGACGAAGCTTCTCCAGTTCATCCTGTTGCACCTTGAGAGACAATTCTCTTTGTTCTTCCAGATCCTTCTTCAACTTCCATATTTTTCTCCGATAATCTTCTATACCTCTCTCCTTGCCCGCCTTCTTTCTGGGCTCTGAGGGGACGGCGGCTTCAGCCATTACCAATCCACATCTATCTTTTTACCAAGAATCTTACATTGATGTCTAAAGCCAAAACAAACATATATAATATTAGACATCAATTTGTGATCAATAAAGTTAACTGAACAATGTTGGTATTCCGTTGCTATTATGTAACATATGACGAAAAACTCAAACTTAAAAAATGTGTCATTTGAAAATATGCATTGCTAATAAAAATAATTTGAACACGATAGCACATTTCATTCCTTCCAACTTGACATTGAAAACTTCAATTATAAAAAATACCTCTTGCCAACGCAAGTAAGAGTAACTAACAGCTCGCACTGTACGATTCAAGAGCTCATTTCAGGAGCTAGCTGTGATCAATTGCTAAGAGGAAACTCTATTAGTGATACCAGCATATATTGAGATGAGTTGGAAAAGATCAGGTTTATGATGAAACTCTTATAGTATCTAGTAGCGATAACCAGAAAAACTTTGTAAACATTCTGATAGCTTAAAGATACAATAAAAAATATGTTTTGGACCAGTAACACAGATAATTCACCAGAGATTAAAATATACTACTATGAAATTAGTACTCTTGTAAAGTTGTTCATTCAAATTTACTGGACTTATCATTACAAGAATATTGCAGTTGGGGTATGCTAGGACTAACTAATTCTGATTTAGTGAGCAAGCAGTAACTTTACGAAAGTAACCTGACTTAACCTAAACATAGGGCTAAGTTAGCAGCACTAGTAGTAGTAGTACTAGTGCTGCTAGTACTCGGACTAGTAGCAGTGGAAACAGCAGTACTCGTACTTAACTTATACTTATTGTTTTATAGATATACTAACTATAAAATACAATTATTCATTTATTGCAGTTAACCTTATTTTTAAAATTATACTTGTAGTTGCAGTTAGAGTTATTTAGGTTTATTATTGTGTTCTCTTTGTTGGTTTATTTTATAGCTATACTAGTATAGAACTAGTATTAGTATTGCTTGAAAATTATAGGGGTAGTGACAATAGAAGTATCCAATAGTAATTGTTAATGTTATAGTAAATTATTATAATTATTTTCTCTATTTATATTACATTTACTATTAGTATTACTTTTTACTTTAAGTATAACTATAAGTATAAGTATAACAGTAGCCATTAACTTTAAGAGAACGTCTTAGTCTACTTGAGTATTATAATCTATAAGTTTGAGTATTACTATTAGTATTACTATAAGTATAACTTTAACTTATATCTGTATGATCTATAGTTATAGTATAAGTATAAGTATAACTATAAAGTTAAACTTAAGCTTGAATTATAACAATAACACTAAGTTCAACTACTAAACTAGTAATACTAGTACACGAGTAGTACTGGGTACTCTTGTACTACTACGTCTACTAGTAGTAGACGTAGTAGTAGTACTAGTACTATGTGTAGTAGTAGTACTACTACTACTAGTACTAGCCACTAGGTATAGTTATAGTAGTACTAGTAGTTAGTAAGTTACTACTCATACTAGTACGTCTAGCGGTCTACCAGTTTCAGTTTATCCGAAAAATCATTCTATAAAGGTGCAATTAGTATTTAGTTTTTTGCACCAATCCAATCAAATATGCACACAAATAGGCGAGTTTTCATAGCAGAGTAATTATAAATAATAACTAAGCCAAGGCAAGTGCTTGCTTAGAAACCAACTTTAGCATGGCAGGTACGCTGACCTATATGACTGACCCAACAACTTATTTTATCAAACATTCTCTCACGACTATCATTGTAATTTTTATATTTCAATTTGGGTAGGCGATTAATGGTCCGCAGAATTACATGGCTGCCGAAACAACAGGAAATCGTTTTATTCACGTTTAATTTCGCTACTCAGTTAGAGTAAAAATTATTCTCACTTGTACTTGAAGTGTGTTTGCAAATACAGCGCTATTTTCAATCGTAATTTCAAATTGTATGCATTTAATGGATTTTATTTAGCATTCTTAGTTGATTTTTTGTGTCAGTCTAGTTTTTATTTATAAATGCTAATGACTTAAAGTTAAACTTAAAGTTAATCACTTTTAGTTTTGACTTTAAGTTAAGTTTAAGTTAAACTTAAAGTCAATGTATTAATTTATAATTATTATTATATTTATTAATATAAATATTTATACTATTATAAATATTCTATGAAATCTAATAATGTTATTTACTATTTTGATGATAATATTCACATTGAATTTGATATTCATATTCATATTGTGATATTCAATTTAAATTTCATTATGATTATCATAATGATGATGATTATGATTATAATCATCACGCACACACTCCAGACTCCACAGTCAGCTACAGTGTGACTATGAGCATATCAGTTTGGCTGTGAGTGTGAGTCAGTGCCACACTTACATTATGATTATGATGTTAATTTAAATTATCAACTTCAAGTGACTATCACTAGCACTAGCAGTATCAGATTATAATTATTATTAATATTACTATGAGTATGACTATCACTCTGACATTATGAGTATGATTATCTCTAGGAATCGTTTCGGTTTACCCATTTACTTTTAATTTTAATATCATAAACAGTATGACTATCAAATTCAACATTGATATTATTTTCATCATGATTATCAAATTCAATATCAACATTATGGTTATCATTATAATTATCTGATTATGGTTACATTTAGTTTTACTGATTAGCAATAATTATTAAGTCATGTGTTCTAAATTTATATGTGATTGCCATTCAGTGCTTTAATCAAATCCGGTCAATTTTATTAATAACTGTTGGAGTTATACAAGCTGGAGTAATTGCTACACTTCTATGACTAGTTACCAAATAAAACACAATTGCATGCACTATTTTTAAAACATTGAGCTGAATAGCATTAATCAGCCTTAACTAAAACATAAACTTACTGTGATAGTAAAATAGCACTTGTAAAAATTTATCAATATGTATGATAGAATAATTCTGAAATCTGTTATTGCCTCAGGATGCTTAAAACCTGACTTCCTAATTTTCTTTTCTTCGATGTTTTTTTTTACAACTGTTCCTTTGTTCTTCAATTTTTTAATATTTTAGTTTGCAATTCAGTAATTATATATTCCAATTTTCAAAGATTTCATATCATAGTAGGTACAATTATAACTTGTTGCTTTGACTATTCATTCATTCAATTCATTTTTATTTATATCAGTTATTAATTGAGAGCTGTCAGATGGCTAGTGTGCAAGGCGAACCACCTGCTAAAGCACTAAAACATGGAGTACAAAATAAGAATGCGGCAAAACCAAAAGGTAGAAGTAACAACACACTGACAGTTGAGCAGCTCGAGTCTGATGTTATTTCACAATTGGCTGCCGAAAACTGGAGTGGCAGCACCGCCAAGTCCTTCTCATCAGAGGTAACGGTTGAAGTCAAACAGTTTGTTTCTGCTTTTGAGGCCTGTTGAGATTTTCCTGAGTCTGTTATAATATGTGATTTCACTTAAGTTGTCCCTTTAAGCTCATTAAAAAATTACTTGATATCTAGAAAATTATAATGATTCAGTAAATTATAAAAATTCAGTCATCGTTTGAAGTTTGATTTTTCAAAACAAAATATCTATTTAAATTAGTTGCTGTGCTATAAAGTTGCACGAATCCAGCTATAAATTGATGAAGTGTGTTACTTTGAACCAAGGTTTGGTTTCATTCAATACAGTTTTTTCATAAAGAAGATAACTCCCATACTGTTTTACGGAAGCATCATCTTTTACAGCTCACTCTTTGCTGAGAACCGGTGGTCATTTATATGCTCACATTCTGGGTTGCTTGGACCTTGAATATAAATGTGTTTACTCACCACAAGCTATTACAGTAGTTTCTCTGGTTACTTTTCACTTTTATTGGCTCGTATGTTATATAGATTGTTGAGAATATTTACACCAATGAGCTGGGTGCAGTTAAAAAGGTCATGATGTTAGAGGTTTCCCAGTATCTAGAGAAATATTTGTGGAAATTCTATGTGCCACACAAGTCCTCACTGTCGCACGTCATTTCCATCATGATCATGGTAAACGAGAAGTTCCGTGAGCGGGTGCCAGCTTGGGAGGTGAGAAGTTTGAATTTTTGAATTTTTTACAGCCCGTTCCAGCTGTAAGTTGGAATTAAAGTACTTTTTTTTAAAAACTAATGCTACTAACAGTCAAAACTTATGTAAGTTCAAATTTTTTGCCGATTGAAAGTTTTGCGTAACCATGTTCTGTTTAAACTTGTTATGTTTGTTTTATTCTTTTTGTGTGAGCCTATGGAATATAGCTTAGAAGGAAATAGTTTTAAAATATTTTATATGTAACTATGTCATTGTTCTTATAGGCATTTAAAAACAGTCCTGATAACTTCCCTGGATTTTTTGAGGATGTCACAAGACTGGTAATCTCTCCCGACAGTCTGAGTTATAAATCCCAGACGGTTGTTCTGGTATTCCTGATCCATATATTCAATTCTTTGGTATGTTGTTTGGTTTGTCTGCCGTGCAAATATTTTTGGTCTTAGGTGATATTGAAACTCTTAATTTTAATACAAGTTACCAACTTGTCATTATAAATTCACTGCGAGGTTTCCTTTTCAACAGGAAGTGGATTTGATTCGCCAGCATGCACAGAAACTGGTGTCCTTGTCTATTTGGACGAACCTAAAGCCAGGTAGACTGAGTGAGTTGTACAAAGAGACACCGAAGATGAAGAAATTCATGTCTGCTATAAAGTAGGTTGTAGGTTGTAACTTGTAGGTGGTAGCTTGTAACTTGCAGGTTGTAACTTGTAGGTTGTAACTTGTAGGTTGTAACTTGTAGGTTGTAACTTGTAGGTTGTAACTTGTAGGTTGTAACTTGTAGGTTGTAACTTGTAGGTTGTAACTTGTAACTTGTAACTTGTAGGTTGTAACTTGTAGGTTAGGTTATAAACACACTCGAGGTATGACTGGTCAACTCAAAGTTAGGTGATGGTTGGTGGTCACTAAGTGCATTGGTTGGGGTTTGGAGTTCAAACAGCAATGTAGCTTCTGTACTCGGTCACCTCAAACTCGGTGCTGCGTCTAGCGATTAGTCCAGGTTTTCACAATCAATCTGATCGAGTTTGAGTGTGTCCTGTGTTAGCGCCCATTTGCCTGGCCTATTTGATAGCAATACAAAGTAATAAGCCCATTCTCGTATAGGAGCAAATAGTAATGGAAAATTTTTTTGGCTGTCTTGCACATATAATTTTTCTGTCACTCACATTATTTGGCATTTACTAGTCTGTGGGCAGAGTTCTTTCTGTATATTGTCTTTTGTTGAAGTTTTGGCAGTAAAAAAAAATCTTGTTTTTAGAAAACAAGATGGCCGTTTGTCGAAAGAAGAACTTCAAAAAGCTGTGTTTGAGAGGCAGTTTCTGTATAGATTAATCACGGAAAGGTTTTACCCTACTTTACACTCAATTACTGAAAAAGGTGCAAACATATTATTATACTCAAAATTCTGATTACTCTTGATATTTATTGCCAACTTATACTACAGTATATAAAACACTTTAGCATATATAGCACTATAGCACATATAACACTATAGCATATATAACACTATAGTATATATAACACTATACTATATATAATACTATAGCATATATAGCACTATAGCACATATAACACTACAGCATATATAACACTATAGCATATATAACACTGTAGTATATACAACACTATAGCATATATAACACTGTAGTATATAAAACACTATAGCCTATATAACACTATAGCACATATAACACTAAGCTTATATAACACTATAGCATATACAACACTATAGTATATATAACACTATAGTATATAAAACACTATAGTATATATAACACTATAGAATATATAACAGTATAGTATATATAACGCTATAGCATATACAACACTATAGCATATACAATACTATAGCATATATAACACCATGCTTTGCTCTAACAACAGGCTCTACAGATAAGACTCACTACTGCGAGAGAGTTCTGGAGCTTCTCATTGACCTACAAGCTCAACTTCCTACCAGACGGTTTCTCAACACTCTACTCGATGATTTACATGTGGTGGTTACTTGCAAGAGATCATTGGTCTTTCAGAAAGGCAGCAAACTGTTCTCACAGGTCAGCATATGAGGGTATTATACTGAGGGTAGTATATCATACTGAGGGTATCATACTGAGGGTAGTATATCATACTGAGGGTATTATATCATACTGAGGGTATCGTACTGAGGGTATTATATCATACTGAGGGTATCATACTGAGGGTAGTGTATCATACTGAGGGTATTATATCATACTGAGGGTATTGTATCATACTGAGGGTATTATATCATACTGAGGGTAGTATATTTTACTGAGGATAGTATATCGTACTGAGGGTAGTATATCATACTGAGGGTAGCATATCGTACTGAGGGTATTGTATCATACTGAGGGTATTGTATCATACTGAGGGCAGCATATCATTCTGAGGGTATCATTCTGAGGGTATCATACTGAGAGTTGTATTCTTGTTTAGTTACTGGATATGTTAGAGTTCTATGTGGGCTTTGAGATCAACGACCTGACTGGAGAACCAATGACAGACAAGGAAATGACCGATATACACTACAGACGTATTCGCGCTCTCCAGGTAGTTATATTAACATCTCCAGGTAACATATCGCACTCGTTTTATTGAAGTTTTTTAAGTAAAAGCTTTGGTGTGAGTTGTGTAGTGATTCTACACAGTTATAGTATGTTATCAGAATATTTGCCATTTACTTGGTGCCAGAGTGAAATGATACTTTTATACAGTCATGCAATCATCAGATGTTCTTGAGATAATGCAATTGTTTGCTATGGTGTGCTGTATACAGCAAGACCTAACTATGCTAATTACTCTTCTACATATTCAGCCAGCTTCACCACCTCTTTTTACATGATTTACCTTAAGCTAAGTAGACTTTACAATATCAAAAGGCGAAAATTTTGTCTGAAAAAAATACCTTTGCCGCATAATTCGCAATATTCTTTGTTGGTCAGTTTTACCTTCTTAGTTTTATGTTTTCACAATTTTACATTTGATAGATTTTGTCAAATTCTTCTGAGAACTTTTCAACAAGGACTATAAACAGTGTTGTCAGATAGTGAGCCATATATATTGTGTCGTATTGCTTGCAGAAAGCGGCTTTTTGTAACTTTGGCGAGGAGTTGCGGAGATTTGCTCTGAGCAACGTGGCGTCTATCGACAACGATGGCTCCCTCTGCAAGTATTTGTCTCCCCTGGATGACAAACAGCTGTCGGCTTTAGCTGTGAAACTTAGCCTCATACCTGAACCCCCCTCAGAAGCAGATGAAGTGGAGTTTGGTTCTTACACTAAGACCTACAACAAAGAATTCCTTCTTGATCTCATGGTAGGGAACACAACTCCTATCGGTCTTTGTTGGTGACAGCATTTGAGTTCCTGTCATCAACTTTCTATCTCAGCTTTTATTTAGTTTGCCTACTTGCTACTTGTTTCGTTAGTTCTTTTTTCTAAATATAATGATTGCATTATGTATTTCATTGTCTACTCTCGAACGAATTTTTAACCCATGATTTTCCTTGAAGGTATTCCGTTACGAGAGAAGATTATCCCAAATTGAGGCTATCAATGAAATGCCACTGTATCCTACAGAAGCCATAGTATGGGACGAGAATATCGTGCCTGGGGACTATTACTCAGGGCAGGGTTGTCTTGCCCTCCCCAAACTCAACCTACAGTTTTTAACACTCCATGACTATCTGCTAAGGAACTTCCATCTGTTCAGACTTGAAAGCACATGTTAGTATAAAGTCATTCGTTATATTTTCAAATATTAAGCTTTTTTTCAAAGAATTATTTTCCAGCTTTAATGTAAAGTTGAGAGTGGGTTTATAGTAGTAGTGGGAAACCATGATGGAAAGGTTATTTTTGTAAGCGGGCTAAGGACTGGGTGTTTAACCATACTAAGTTTCTTTTAAGGAGATGAATGTTTAGTACACATGTTTTCTATATATGTACACCTGCCTGGCCTGCCTCCCTGTTATAGGTTGTCAAAGTTACGCTAATACGTTGAAATCCTGCGCCTCCATCATTTAATTTGTGTGTTCCTACATTATATCACTGCGTTTCCATTACTTGCATTATGTTAATGGATTTTTCTTTTGATGTTTTAAAACAGGTCAAATCAAACCACGACCGCAAATCCGTCAGTAGGAGGCATTCAAATTAATGCAAACCCAGTGTACACGCAGTGTATATATTTATAAATAGTTACGTACATCGTGAATTGTACTCGTGACTTGCTATATACTATGTGACTACTATTTGCCACAATATGGTGAGAA
Organism: Bugula neritina; assembly: GCA_964035545.1. Lineage (NCBI taxonomy): Eukaryota > Metazoa > Bryozoa > Gymnolaemata > Cheilostomatida > Bugulidae > Bugula > Bugula neritina. The sequence continues at coordinate 2,892,691 of OZ037773.1, forward strand.
AAGCATTGCTCACTGAGATATGGTTGGAAGGATGTTGCTGAGTGAGATATGTTCTGTTTACGCAGATGAGATCAGACAGAATATAGAGGACGCTGTGTACCGCATGAAGCCTTGGATGTCCGAATCTGACACCACGCTGTTCGCTGGGTGGGCGCGGATGGCACAACCCATTGAAGGGTTCAACGTGGTTGAAGTACGTCTACCTTAAATTGATTAAATAGTAATAATATCTGGCTCTCTTGCCATTTTTTACTTCAATTGTCAGCCATTCTCTGTATACCTGTACAGTGAGTGGTATAGTCTTAAAGGTCTTCAAGGCTTTTCTATTCGCTTTTAGTTTTAAAATGTTTGCAATTTGCATTACTCAAAAATTGACAGCTGTGCGAGAGAATTCCATCTCATATACAATTTTATTTTTAATATTTCTTTTCAAATCAAGTACAATCTGTATTTTAGTAGAATTTACAAATTTTCTCTATAATACATGTAGTCCTATATATCATATTCTACATACAATATATTACATGTGCTACAAATACTAAATGCTACACATAATATAAGCTACATGCCATGCTATGACACTAACAAGGTGGTGCTCTGCAGGTTGCTAAACCAAAGCTGGGGGAGAACCACCCAGCCAGAGTGAGAGCAGACGTCTCTATATTGCTCAACACTCGCGGCAACATCAGGAATGAATGGGAGTCACTGCGTAAACACGACGTCGCTTTTCTTATCACTGTGAGACCAAGCAATACCACGTCTGTGAGGTACAACTTCAAGGTAGGTGTAACTCGGCAATACCAACTCTATAAGCTATAGCTTCTAAGTTGACATTACATTAGTAGGTAGTATTGTTTGGGGTTTTAACTGTAGGATATACAGTACAGTCAACATCCCACTGCTACAGCATAATAGCTCTAGTCAAGTCAAGTTGTAACATCTTCTGCAAAAGTAAAGCGGCGGCTTGTCAAATTCTGTTTTTCAAAATGTTTTGTCAAAAGTCTTGCTAATGTTTTGCTGATCAATTGTACAAGGAATAATATGTTTGAGATGTTTTCTTATTATTGGAGTTGTACTCTCTAGTATATCAGGTAAACTGTGAATACTCTTAATTTATTGCTGCAATATATGCGTGTAGGTGTTACTCAACAATACCAATTCTATTGAAGCTGTTGACTCACTTGCAGGGTGATTTCATACCTCAAGTTGGTCTGATGTATGTGCGGGGCTGTGAAATAGAAGGCATGTTGGACGCCGACGGCAGAGTGATTGAGGAGGGCCCGGAGCCTCGCCCCCAACTCAGAGGAAATGTTAGAACATTCCGGGTGTGGCTAGACCCTAACCAGTACAAGAAAGACATGACGGCGCATGAAGGAGGCCAGGAGGTTTGTTGTACTGCTTCTTCCTTCAGTTAGACCGAGCTCTATCCGGTATATCAGCTCTACGTCGTGTGTGTAAGTTTATAGGCTTTCAGTACGCTCGGGAGCCTGTAGTTCCCCACCTTGTATGTAGGCCTTCAGTGCGTCTCAACTCACCGCTAGTGTCTTTGGTTGAGGAACTCTGCAAAGTGCTATGAAGTGCTGTCTGATATACCAGCATGCTCTCTCACTGCACTGACAGCCAGTATTGTAGGGGCAGCAGTGAGGGCATAGTATTAAGTGGAGTAGCAAATATTTGTTATGGCATCAGTGTCGTTACTATATTTCATGTCACTTTCCTAGTTGTTGCTATATTTGTGCAGTCATTATAGTAAATTTGGAGTTGTGTCGACAAAAAGTCATTTGTTGCCTTTTGACAATCTTTTCTCCTTTCTCCTTGGTGCATCATCTATTTAATATAGTTTAGTTTATAGGTATTATATTTTTAGTTACACATGCGCACGCACACACGCACGCACGCGCACACACCCACTGTATCAATGCATGTATATTGTATGAATATCAAATGTAATGATTTATCAGTTTATCTCTAATGATATTTGTCTTCTCCATATTTCTCCAAGCAGTGGCACTTATATATTCCTTGTATGACAGGATGTTTACGGGACCTTTAATATCATAATGAGACGAAAACCCAAAGAGAACAACTTCAAGGCTGTATTGGAGACTATCCGAGACCTGATGAACACAGAATGTGTTGTCCCTGATTGGCTACAGGATATACTACTCGGATATGGAGACCCAGGCTCCGCCCACTACTCTCGGTATGTCACTCACTTTCTGTCAAAGGGCACATGACTCCATGTTTAGTCAATGTTGCGTAGTTCACACTCCTGGTATTCTATATAGTGAATAGTGTTTTTATTACGAGTCAGAATATATGTGTCTGAAATATCAACATTGCTTAACTTTTGTTACACATGTTGATTTAAGTATTTAATGGTTTAAGTTGGTTGTTGTAACTTCTGGGAATATCTGTTTATTTTAAACTCACTGGAAAGGAAAAAATACATTTAAATCTTTTATAATGTTAATGCATTGAGAAGACCAAATGCTGGGGGAGGTAGTCTCGCTTGCTGTCACATGTTAGTGAGATGTCATACCTTGATATTCATATAAAGTTATCTATGGCATACTTTCACATGTTACCCTTGTTAGTTGATCATCATATCCGTGATATTCGCTCTGTTATTGTGTAGAATGGAGAAACATATTGGCACTCTGGATTGGAATGACACTTTTCTTAGTGAAGAGCATTTGAAGCATTCATTCCCTGATCACGACGTCGTCATGGAGAAGAGTGAGGAGGGGGTAGAGAACCTCCCGCCTTTCACGTAAGTCTGCAGGCTACAGTTTACCTGAAGCTTTTTTGCCACTTTTTGTCTTCTATTTCATCACAAAGTGCAGGATTTATGGAATTTATTGAATATAAAGATATAAACACTAAAACCTAATAAATTTCACTGTGTAGGAAAGGAAGTGTGTTGTGAAGTACTGCACATTAAATAGAGTTTAGCAATACTATTTGTCAATTGTTTTCATCATCCTTCACTCTAACTAGTTTGTGTACAGTGTGTAAATCACTATGTTGGTTGGCGCCAGGGGGTCCCCACACCTGTATAAAGGTTACGGTAGGGGGTCCCAATCATATATAGAGGTTAGCATAGGAGGTCCTCACCTACATAGGAGTTAGCATAGGGGGTCCTAACCTATATAGGGGTTAGCATGGTGGATTCCAGCCTGTAAAGGGGTTAGCGTAGGGGTGACTAGAGCTTATTCTGCATCCCTTGTCTTTGTTATCAGACTTACTATAGAAGATGGCGAAGATAAAGAATCCAAGAAGGTGCTAGCTCAGAATCATCAGATGCTCAACAGGGGGCCTTATGAGTATAATGTGCCTAAAAAGTGAGTAATGCCTAGAATCACAGTCTAATTTATGTCTGAATTGAGATGATAGAAACTCTGAGTTGAACAGCTTATGGTTTCACACTGTCACTATATATAAATACTCGTACTGCTAATGGACATTGGCTCTCTCTCCCCACTTACCAACTGAAGGCTTGATTCATTAGTTTGATGAATTTGACATTCCAATGTCTGAGGTATTATTAGCCAGCAGTTGACTGAACTGGTAACCTTGCCAACTCTCACTTCACTTCTTATTTGCTTCAATAGAATTAACGTCGGCTCATGGAGAGCTCATTGTATGTATAATGTAAAGAAAGCTGTTAGAGACAAACTTGACCAGCTCTAACCTGGGGCTGAGTGCGCTGAAATTCACGGATTTAATTCAGTTAGAGATCATTGAAGTTTGATATATAAAAGGAGTTTGAGTAGTGTACTGCAGATCGTTCATGTCTACTCTTTCTCAGATGCCACACCTTGTAGCAGCGTGCAGTTGTATCGCTTAGATGCATGTTATATGTGGTATATTGTATATCCTCACCTAACCCTGCTCTGTCCTGTCGTATATTGTATATGTATATATTATAATATATGTATATATTATATCTACATGTATTATTATAATATATATGTATTATAATATACGTATATATTATAATATATACATATATATTATATCTACAGGATATATTATACTCTATGTATATATTATAATACATGTATATATTATATCTACATGTATATATCATTTCCTGGGCTCACTTGAATTGTTTGAGTCATTTTCATGTGTTGAGCGGTTTTCTTAGACTTTCTCCAGGCATCAAACTATACCCAGATACTCATCCTGAAACTATTAATAGGACTTGGGCTACTTGAGTCATAAACACGTGCTGCGCGCCGGGCACGGCTTCTACCTCCCCCTCCCCTTCTCTCTGCCAAATAAAGATCTATGTCTAATATCCAGCCATTATCTTAGCCTTCTATCTGTATTTGATTAAGAATTTGTTTTACCCTTTTGTGCAATTAAAAGTCTTATCCCATCTTGCCAATTACAAGGATATTTTCTGTAAATGGTTGTTTTGCCTCATGTTTATAGAAATAGCATAAAGTTCACGCCCACTCAGGTGGAGGCCATACGAGCCGGCACCAACTACGGGCTCACCATGGTGGTCGGACCTCCCGGCACAGGAAAGACAGATGTGGCTGTGCAGATCATATCCAACCTGTACCACAACTTCCCCGAGCAAAGGACCCTCATTGTCACTCACAGTAATCAGGTTGGTACACGTGGGCTACGCCCTTACTTAGCAGTCGGGTAGCAGTTGGAGCTGAGTCTTATCGAATGTGCGTGTGTAGCCAGGAAGTGCTGTATTCTGCGTACTCATTGTCTCCAAAAGTCATTTCACAGTTTTCTCACGGTTTTGCAGTTATGTTTTAGTATACATGGTGTTCAACACATGGTATATGAGACTACTAAACTATCTTAGCATGCAAGTGTAACACAAGTGATGTGAACTAATTTTAATTCATGTTGTACAAAGAAGACTTAGGCTGAAGTAGTCGTAGCGGTGATCTGTATATGTTTGCTGTGTTATACATCATAGTATAGTGTATATTATTTACCATATGTTTGTCTTATAATACTGTATAGTGTGTAGTATTATACTCTAAGGTGTAGGTAGAATGTAAATGCTGTACGTGTCACTCTGCTACACAGCATAGTGCTATACTCTGAATATATCTCAATCTAGAACCACATAATTAATATCCTTCACCTGCCACAGGCTCTGAACCAACTGTTTGAGAAGATCATGGAGCTGGACATTGACGAGAGACACTTACTGCGTATGGGACACGGCGAGGAAGGGCTGGAGACTGACAAGGACTTCAGCAGGTCTGTCTGTTACACCATGTTCAGTTACTCTCAGGTAGTCTGTCTCTTACACCATGTTCAGTTACTCTCAGGTAGTCTGTCTGTTACACCATGTTCAGTTACTCTCAGGTAGTCTGTCTATTACACCATGTTCAGTTACTCTCAGGTAGTCTGTCTCTTACACCATGTTCAGTTACTCTCAGGTAGTCTGTCTATTACACCATATTCAGTTACCCTCACGGTAGTCTGTCTCTTACATCATGTTCAGTTACTCTCAGGTAGTCTGTCTCTTACACCATGTTCAGTTACTCTCAGGTAGTCTGTCTCTTGCACCGTGTCCAGTTACTCTCAGGTAGTCTGTCTCTTACACCATGTTCAGTTACTCTCAGGTAGTCTGTCTGTTACACCATGTTCAGTTACTCTCAGGTAGTGTGTCTCTTACACCATATTCAGTTACTCTCAGGTAGTCTGTCTCTTACACCATGTTCAGTTACTCTCAGGTAGTCTGTCTCTTACATCATGTTCAGTTACTCTCACGGCGGTCTGTAAACACAGTCATTAGTATAACTTCTCACTTTTACAACTGCAATAGAAGTTTTATTTGTTCAGAGTTTAGATTTTAAAAGAAAAATGTTCAGCTTGGCTAAATGTCGGTGCGCCATGTTGTGTGTACAGGTAGATATGCTGTGTGTACAGGTAGATATGCTGTGTGTACAGGTAGATATGCTGTGTGTACAGGTAGATATGCTGTGTGTAAAGGTAGATATGCTGTATGTACAGGTAGATATGCTGTGTGTACAGGTAGATATGCTGTGTGTACAGGTAGATATGCTGTGTGTACAGGTAGATATGCTGTGTGTACAGGTAGATATGCTGTGTGTACAGGTAGATATGCTGTGTGTACAGGTAGATATGCTGTGTGTACAGGTATGGAAGAGTGAACTTCGTCTTGTCTCAGCGACTCGCTCTGCTGGAGGAAGTTGGCTGTCTACAAACAAGTTTGGGGGTTCAGGGTGATGTCTCGTACACATGTGAGACAGCCGCACACTTCTACCTCTACCAGGTAAATCCCGTTATCTCAGGTAAACTCTACCTCTACCAGGTAAACTACTTTAATCAGCTAAACTGTGCCTGGACAGTTCAACAGGTGATTTGTCTCTCAGGTACACATTATTATAAGTTAAAAACTATTTCTACCAGACAGATTTAAACTCCCTTAATAAGTTTCCTTTGACCATGTGATGAAGGCCATATACATGAGTTGGAGTTTGAAACAAGACCCAGGGTGATAGGTTCAATGCACTAGAGTTATTCACCGGCTTTCCATGGACCGATCTCAGATCGATCTCAGTGAGATCGATCTGAGATCGGTACATGGAAAGCCCGTGATTGTGAGATGAAGTGTTTATATATATTTTAGCTCTGTTACATAATACTATTTTTACTGGCCATCTTTGTCTGTAGAGTGTAATGAATATATCTATGGTATACATTATATTTATGGTATACATTATATCTGTGGTATACAGTATATATATGGTATACAGTATATCTATGGTATACAGTATATCTGTATCCACCAGGTGCTATCAAGGTGGGAGAAATACGCAGGTGGTTATGACACATATAGTCTGGAGCAAGTGTCATCCGAGTTCCCCTTCCACACCTTCTTCCAGGATGCCCCCCAACCTTTGTTCAAGGGGAAGAGCAAAGAATCGGACTGGGAGATTGCCGAAGGTTGTTTCCGGCACATCAAACGTATCTTCACACAGCTCGATGTACGTGTAACTGTGAACAGTTAACCAGCAGCGTCGCTGGCATTATTCTCTGCTCTCCAGTTCTGTTTGCAATAAATATATTTAGTCTTGTTAGTAGTACCATATGCATAGATCTCATGGACATCGTATACACAAGAAAAAATGTAGTTAAAAACATTTTCCTTGTCTGAAATGTTCTATTTAAAACTTTTGTGTTGCAGGAGTTCCGGCCTTTTGAGTTGTTGAGGTCGGGGGCTGACCGTGCCCGTTACCTTCTGATAAAGGAGGCTAAGATTATAGCTATGACGTGTACTCATGCTGCCCTGAAGCGCCATGATCTAGTTGCTGCCAGGTTTCAGGTAAGACCTTGCTTTGTCGACTCTGGAAAAAGTTAAACCAACCTTTTCTAAAAGCTGTGACCTTTTTCTCAATGTCAGATTGATCTTTCCTTCCTCTGTGTTGGTGTATTTTCGAGTGCATCACTAATTTAAGTTTATCTCGCAAATATTTTTATCTATGCTACACTGAATATATTTTACAGATCTTTGGCCATCTGTTCTTCCATCATTAGACAGCTTCGGATTTATTGAATGCATTTTGTGTTTTATTCAAATAACTTTCATTGTATAGGATTAGAAAGCTCACATTGTCATATAGCTGCATTATATAAGGTTTAATCACCTCCACCCTCCCTCTCTCCCGTCAGCTTGTCATATTGTAGAACATACTGCACTGTGCTAATTAATATAATCTTAGTTTACACTCTCTAGTAATAACTGGAAGAACTCCTATACACATTTCCTGTGTGCCTAGTCAGTATCAATCCTGCATACTTCAGTCTTGTGTGTGCAGCGTATTGTACATATGTGCTGGTATATATTGTTTCTTAGTCCTAGTAAAATATTTAAACAAATTAGTATGGTATTTGTACACATGTACATACATCTGAAATGTTTGCTGTTGAAATGGTATAAAGTAAGTTCAATCTTTGTAAAAAAAAAATAAAAATTAATGCGCCACTCTTGTGTAACATATAAAAGCATATTTTAGGTTTTCATATCATATAGCGTTTCACATGTGCTGTATATAACATCACATATACTCATACGTTGGATAGCTCAGTGTTGTGTGTGCATACTATGTTTACATACACCATATAACCTTAACCTGTTGTTTTATAGTACGATAATATCTTGATGGAGGAATCAGCTCAGATCCTGGAGATTGAAACGTTCATACCCCTCCTACTTCAGGTACTAATATAAACTGGTCTCTCAGTCTAAGTTTTAGTCTTTAAGGCTATGTTCTAGTCTCTTAGGCTAAGTTCTAGTCTCTCAGTCTATGTTCTAGTCTCACTCTAAGTTCTCCAGTCTCACTCTGAGTACTCCAGTCTCACTCTGAGTACTCCAGTCTCACTCTGAGTACTCCAGTCTCACTCTAAGTACTCTAGTCTCACTCTGAGTACTTTAGTCTCACTCTGAGTACTCTAGACTCACTCTGAGTACTCTAGACTCACTCTGAGTACTCTAGACTCACTCTGAGTACTCTAGAGTTACCAAATGTTTTCCTTCTGTTTGCTAGAACCCAGAAGATGGCTTCAATAGGCTGAAGCGTTGGATTATGATTGGTGATCACCATCAGCTACCTCCCGTCATAAAGAACATGGCCTTCCAGAAGTACAGCAACATGGAGCAGAGTCTTTTCACTCGCTTTGTCAGACTGGGTGTCCCAACTGTCGACCTGGACGCACAAGGTAACTTCTCTCAGAGTTGGCTCTTTAGGGTGGCTGCTGGGTCTACTACTATATATTATATTCATGTGTCCTGCTACAATACCATCTATACGCGCAGTAGAGTTATGCCCTGTGTGTGTTTGCCGCTGTAACGCCACACGAATGATGTAGGTAGAGCTAGAGGAAGCATAGCCAACCTTTACCGCTGGAGGTACAAAAAGCTGGGTGACCTCTCTCACATCAGCCAACTGGAGCAGTACAAGACGGCCAACGCTGGCTTCAGGTTTGACTTCCAGATTGTAGATGTTCCCGACTTCAACGGGGTCGGGGAGAGTGAGCCCAACCCGTACTTCTACCAGGTGAGTGTCGTGGAGAAATATATCTACATTACCTGTAGGGGAATATATCCACATTACTTGTAGGGGAATATATCCACATTACCTGTAGAGGAATATATCCACATTACTTGTAGGGGAATATATCCACATTACTTGTAGGGGAATATATCCACATTACTTGTAGGGGAATATATCTGCATTACTTGTAGGGGAATATATCCACCTTACTTGTATGGGAATATATCCACATTACCTGTAAGGGAATATACTCACATTACCTGTAGTACAGTATATCATATCAACCTTGAGTCAAGTATATTATACTCCCTTGTGCTACACACTGTAGTTAAGTATATTATACTCACTGGTACTACACACTGTAGTCAAGTATATTATACTCACTGGTGCTACACACTGTAGTCAAGTATATTATACTCACTGGTGCTACACACTGTAGTCAAGTATATTATACTCACTGGTGCTACACACTGTAGTTAAGTATATTATACTCACTGGTGCTACACACTGTAGTCAAGTATATTATACTCACTGGTGTTACACACTGTAGTTAAGTATATTATACTCACTGGTGCTACACACTGTAGAATCTGGCTGAAGCCGAATACTGCGTGGCCACATTCATGTACATGAGACTTCTGGGATACCCGGCTGAGAAGATCACCATCCTCACCACTTACAACGGGCAGAAACATCTGCTCCGTGATGTCATAGCGCAGCGATGTGGCGCCAACCCTCTCATTGGTCAGTTGAAGTTCTCTTGAATAACTTTATTTTTAATATTTAGTCTGCTCGGTCATTGATTAACAAGCTATATGCATCTCTATATTCTTCACCAGTGTCTTTTCATTCAGATCTTTTTTCCCGTGACAGCTGAATTAAGCAGCTTATGTAATGTTTTGGTTTTGACTATGCTGCTTTAACATTTTTTTTTATAGAGTTCTAAGGTATTTTGTGGTCGTGCTAAACTTTATTTCAACACATTTTATCCTATTCTGACCTATTTTATTCTATTCTGACCTATTTTATCCTATTCTGACCTATTTTATTCTATTCTGACATATTTTATTGTATTCTGACCTATTTTATCGTACGCAATATTCTGTTCTCAGGTCAACCTCATAAGGTCACCACCGTCGACAGGTTTCAAGGTCAACAAAATGATTACATAATTCTATCTCTGGTGAGAACTAGAAATGTGGGTCACCTCAGAGATGTAAGGAGGCTGGTGGTAAGTAACACAGTGACCTTGACCTCCAGTGGATCACAGGCTACCTTGTTGTTTTTTTACTAGACCACGCGTCTCATTTAATAACTGTAAAGCATCTAACTACTGTATATGTCTCAAGTTAGTACTACCTATACTGTGTTTACCTTCATCGCTTTTGTTGAGTTGGTGACGAGTGTCGAGTTGGTGTTAATATTAGCTGAGGCTTCTCTTGCAGCCAATTCTCTGGGGGAGGGGGTGTCTGCTCATCTCGTTAATAAAGAATTCTATTCATAGAAGAACTCTATTGTTACTTTAGGTAGCAATGTCAAGAGCTAGGCTAGGGCTCTACGTGTTTGGTAGAGTATCGCTCTTTCAAAACTGTGTGGAGCTCACCCCAACTTTCACACAGCTGGTGCAGAAACCCCTGAGGCTACACCTGCTTCCCTCTGAGACTTATCCCACATCTAGACTGGTGAGTCCAACTTCTCTTCATTCTAGTCTGTGTGTCTGTGCATGTTCATGTGTGTGCGTGTGTGTCTGGGCGCGTGCGTGTGTGTCTAAGCAAGTGCATGTGTTTACGTGTGTGTGCGTGTGTGTGCGTGTGTGTTTGTGTGTATGGTGTGGCTTCAATTCCTGCCCAGTTTGTTGGTAGCAGCAGAGACAGAAATACTTCATACTGTCGTTTCTCCTGCTAGTCCCCTATGCCTGTAGCTCATGTAACCATTACTCCAGCATATGAGGCTGTAGGCACTGCACTGTAAGACACTTGATACTCTGTTCAATAGGTTGCCGACAGTCCGAGTAGAGAAGAAGCCATGATTATTCCTGATATGCCCGCCATGTGTCAGTTTGTCTACGACCTTTATGGCAGCAGCGTGGAGATGATGATGCAATCGATGCCAGTAAGTACAACGTATTTTGGTGTAATATACTCAGTTACTCACTCACTCACTCAGTCTGTCACTCTGTCACTCACTCACCTAGTTTGTTACTTACTCACTCAGTCTTCTACTCACTCAGCATTTTACACACTCACTCACTCGTTCTGTCACTCATTCACTGCGTTACTCACTCACTCAATTTCTTATTCACTCACTCACTCTGTCACTTACTCACTTTGTAGTTTTGATGCTACACTTCAGCCTACATTAAACAAACAGAGGAAGGTTGAAATTTGAGAATGACATGAAGCTGTGTGAATGTGTAACCATGAAATCTCATTGATATTCTAGAAAGAAGTGCCTGTGGAGACTGAAGAGAAATCTGTAGAAGATGATGGCAAGGGCAAAGGTCAACCTGTTGTTACTAAGGAAATAGAGTTCGAGGTTCTGGATGACAGTGCAGCTAAGGAGTGACAAGTGAAGTTATCTATCCCATGTTGCTATGGCAACTATGTAAACTCTCGGCTGTGGAACTGAAATGACTACTAGCATTTCTTAAATATTAAAAAGTTTTATACTGTGTAAATATATGTATATTCCAATGTATAGACTCCAAACACTGTTGAATTCTTATATGATTTATTCTGAAGAAAACTCTTTAATGCTGGAAGGTTAGAGGCTACAAGTTAATAAATATTTATGAGTTATTAGTTTGTATATAATTATTGTGACAGCTGCTTTGTCATGGTGATGTTTTATATATGTGCAATAAATTCTATTACTAGCCTTCAATCAATTCTTTTACTAGCATTCTGCTATTCTCACTCAGGTTAATCTAGTTTTCATGTAGGGTCACTCATCTTATTTTAACATAGAATGAGTGGTTGTAGTGTATGCTCCAAGAACACAAAAGCTCAAGATTTAAACACCAATATGATAAATAGAACTCTACTAGTAATCTGCAATATTGAAATTGAACATTTTATGGACAGGTGAATCGTTTTATATAATATTCATGACACTTTCAGCATGAAAGTCATCTGTCAACCTGGCTACAAGTTGAGATTATATTATAAAATGCAAGAAAGAGTTTTCAGCTGAACACTACACTCTAACATTTAATTGCAAACTTTTCTTACTCTGCATACATCAATAAAGTTGGGGTTTAATTGAGGTCAACACATGCACATTCATTGATGTGTGTGATCTGGGCAGTGAAGTAATACCATATTATATCCCTGATTGGTCTTGCACAAGGTAACTTGACAGATTCTGGTGTGTCTTTAAGGCTGACCGAATTTCAACCCACATGTTAAATTAGTTGAAATTAAAAACATAAGCCTAGATGATCATTGCTGCACTTTTGTAAAATCTTAGAACATTTTTTTATAAACTATATTTGAGTCATGAGTCTTTTTATTTTGTTTCTGCTATATTTCCATTGTAAAAGCAAAGCTACAAAACCAATAGATGACAATAGTTTTTGTGAAAGAACTTGCAATATTTAGTGCAACATTTTAACTACAATATGTACAAGTTTGCCATTTCTAGGTTTTTAGTTTCTACTAATCGATTAACCAACTGGTCCAACCAGAACTGTTCATGCAGTAACTGATGGTCAGATGTAGATGCCCTCAAATCGTTAATGTTATATCTGTGTATATAGAAACTAACACTGCAGTCTAAATGCACAGGGTTGCCAGTTTCAAACAGCATTACAAAGAGAAGGTAGCCCTAGCGAAGGAACAATAAGCTTCTGTAGAAGAAACCTTGTCTCTTGTTTTCACTAGCTAATGGCTGTATTTTGTTGATAAATAACGCCCAGCCCGATTCTAAAGCCACGTTGTTGATGTATGCAGTATAATGCTATTGATAGGGCACAGTACTTCACAGCCAAACCTCTAACTAACTATTCAAATCATAATTTTGAAAGGGTTTGCAGGGGACAACAATGAAAACAGCTTGGCTTGCCTAGTTACAGTAAACATATAAAACAAACATGAGTTTAAATCAGTGTAGCTGACTGCATGTAGCTCATTTCTAGCTTAGTGACTGCTTCTAGACATCTGGGCCTACTCTTCTTGCAAGAGTCTTTGATCTCCACTTACTAAACATGAGCCTCTCCAAGGTAAGGGTACATGTATCAGTTGACTTCCATTAATTTCTTCAACAGAAATGTTTTGCTAGTAGATTCTTTTTCTTCCTTGAGCTGAGGCATGAACCAAAGTTTTGTGAAGTTAAAAGAATGTTTGCTGTGTAATGTAGGCTTTTTGCTCACATCTTTAGAGTCTTGTATGTATAGAGTATGCTAGTTTGGAAAGATTTTTATCAATATTGAACAACTCTTTTGCAACCATGCAATTAAAAGATAATCATTAGCATACTAATACTTTTAATTCTTGTTCTTTTAAATCAGTCTACGATAATCAGTCTTGCTTTGCCTTTTAAATGACAATTTAAAACTTGTTCTGTACTTTATTTTATGCCTAAGCAGTTGCTCTGTTGACTTTGTAATTGCTTCAAAAATATCGTATTGCATCTGAACATTCATGCTTATATAGTAAATTACAGTCAGTTCCCATGATATAATATAGAGATTACAGCGCTACAGTGTATACAGTACTATTTTGCATAGATAATAATTCAGTCAATAGATAATAGATTTTTCGTCAATTAATAACCTAGTTTTACTGCACAAGAGAAGAAAACTCTATCACTTATACAGAGCTTATATACAATGTCTTTATTGGATACTTGAAACCAATACTACAATGCAAATAAGCTATTGTTTCGCAATTTTTAAATGTTTATATCTGTAGCATATATATAATAGTCATGTACGACACAAGGTTATGTAGGTTTAATGATACACTATGTTTTCAAGCTAGCTTCGAATCATGTAGATGGATTTTTCATTTGATGCTTGGAAACAGTTGCATCAAATGAAACCACCATGATAGGATCATGCAAACCCACATCACAAATTCATTGTATGCGCATCTATTTAGAAGCAATGGAAGCACAGTGATAAAGAAGAATATATAAACCCTATATATAATGTTAAAAGTTACATTCTCATAAAAAATTGATGGTAACTGATTGCTTGCTATAGATCCAAGGAGAGAAATGGTAGCTGGAAACTTTAATTCATAAAGTGACAAAATATGCGCAGTTAATTAATAATTGATCTTGCTAAATAAATTAACTAGACTATTGCTTTAAATGCAGACATTGCACTGGAAAGTAAGTCTTTCAAGTTTATAACTCTAGATTCTACAAAATATTTAAATATAAAAACTTATCTTTTCAGCTGCAAGTTTCTTTTGTTACTTGTTGTTTTATTCAAAACACTATAAGTGGATAACTCAGTTTTATTCTTGTTGGAATAATTGCCCGAAAAACAAACTACTTTTACCTTCACCCTGTTCAGTAGCCAAGTTTTTATTTGATCTTAATAGAAGTTTACAGCAGAAAACAGTTTAGACTCTAAAAAATAAAATCAAAGAAAACTGTATAAAAGCATTCACGTTATTTTCTTGTTGGATTTGAAGTTAGATCATCAAAAATAATGTGATTATCATTGAAACTATATGCAGTTTTTAACAGAACTAAGGAGTTTATTATTATATTACTGGTAGTGTAGAGTACTGCTATATATAACAAACCACCTAATTGAAAAATATATAGCAATATAAAGTTACTCCCTCTTCACAGAAACTGCAAAGAAACTTTTTGCAGTTTAACTCTTTTTCCTTGTTTCTTTCATAAAAATCTCTCCAGATTGTTTACTATAACCAATCTAATAAATCACATGATATTTTTACAGCCAACTCTCTACTATACAAGCTGCTCATCACTCATTCAACACTGTAAGAAGGTGACGTCAGGATTAATAGCCTTAGAACTAACTCCCTGATAGCTCGGTCAGTACGGGTGCAAAATTGTTAAACATAGACTAATATTGCACCTGTCCCGGCTTCGCTAGCAAAGGGATATGTCAGCATAAACTCATTACAAGGTTTACTTTAACAGAAGGAGAGAGGGGGAAGAGAGGAATGGTGGCTGGGAGAGACAAGGGAAGAGAAAGAGGGGGAAGAGAGGGGAGGGAGGGAAGGAGAAAAACAAAAGCTAGAATCTTGGAATATAAAATTGCTTCAGCAATAAAAATTAAGGAATTCGTCATATACGGGGGGCACAACGGGCCGAATTTTGCATTTTTTACTCTCATTCGTCTGTTTTTCAAGTTACTAGTTCAATAATCTCTAGTCTTAATGCTGCATCTGTTGTCTATTACAGGTATCAGTTTGTTGTTTCTATCTCTCTCACAACTTTCAGAATAATGAAATTTTCATGACGAAAAAATCGGCCCATTGTGCCCCGGTACCGGGGTAGAATGGGCCACTAGGTGGGACACAACAAACATATTGAAACTTTGCAAATTTTGTTGCATCTGATCTTTATTTATTTAATATTACAAATAAATCAAAATATTCTTTCAGATCTAAAGCAAAATTCATGTTTTAGCTGTAAAGTTTCTGCCACCACGGATAGCAGAGGAAGGCAAAATCAAACGCACATCTCTCGGTTCTATGGTGCCATTATCATTACTGTTTAGAACTAAAAATGTTTTTTATTTACACTTTAGAGGAACTTTTATCAAAAAAAACTTTAGTAACATGTGCTACAAAATTTTGAGTAGACTTTTTTCTATGAACTGTAGCTAAGGTGCATGGCTTATCGGTTTGTGGCTGGAGTATGGAAGGGAGAGGGGGGGAGCGAATGAGCAAATCACAATTTATTTTAGTCAAATACATGTATATTCCCTAAATGATATAATGTATAATGAATATCATGACTATCTACGAGTAGCAACAGCAGAGTGTTTTGTATTATGTATAAAATAGCATAACTTTAACCTCACCAGATGTATATATTAGGGGAGCTTCACCTTGTAGTTTTGTAGTCTTACCATGATGTCTTTGATATTTTACAAAAACGTCAGAAATGGCTATATCTATAGATTTTAGTAACATTTCAACCAACTTTTTGAGCAAACAAACTAATAACAGTGATCAGGGTACAATAATAAGGTGGCCCATTGTGCCCCAGTCAGCGTGGCCCATTGTGCCCCGGATGGCCAAATTGAACATAAATGTGCCTCAAAGAAAATTTATTTTAGAGTTTGCTGTTATACTAATTAAGCAATGTAGAGATAAGCAATGGCAACAATATTAGTAAAATCTAGGCTTGTTGCCTTTGAGTGCAAAAAGTTATAAAGCTTTAACGACACTTTAAAATTATACAAAAAGTAGGTAAAAACAGTTTTTTACTCGCCTTTTCAACACGTATGTTCTGCAAGTGTTCAAACTACAAAGGCTGAATAATTATGTCAATACGGTTTTTATGAAAGAAAAATCACAACTCTAAGTCGATAAGTTCTCTCACAATTTAGCCGGCTTTTTGTACCCCTATGACCGTTGTGCCCCCCCGGGGCCCCTAAGTCATAATTTAATATACATAATATTTATTGTCACTAGTTAGACAACCATAACCCTTTCCTATTAATTTTCACAGTATAAAATTGACTTTATATTTTGTATAAACTATGACCAATTAGTAATGTTTTATGGAAGATTAATATTTTTATTAATTACTTATTATATAAAAACAAAAATGAATGCTCTATCTTTATTCTACTGTTGAGACGAACACCCAATATAACTCAGGTTGGGCTTATAGTCACCGCCCTTGTGAGAATCTCTGATAGAAAAGTCTTTAAGTAGACTAGAATTTGTTCTCTATTATGGCAAAGAGCAACTATGACTGGATGCTCTTCCTATAACACCACCAATGGCCTTTGCTGGGGTCAAACCACTGACCCATGTTTACTAAACCGGTGACCCCTAGACCACAGCTGCTTCTTGTAAACCTACAATAACTAATGAAGTTCTTATTATATAATATAATTTAAACTACTTATAGTCATATTTTTGGGTCAACAGCTTTACATTGAATCATTTGTTATAAGGAATACAATTTATTTTTAGAAATTATCTACATTGCAGAGATAAGAGTTCTTAGCCATATTCAATAACAGTAAAAAGGTAAACAATAATGCTATGCATGTAAATAACATAAACTGGAAATAAATAATATATTTATTTACTTTGTATACGTAGCTTCTAATATTTATTAACATGTTATGCATTTAAAAACAATAATTACTATAACTCCTTTTTGTATACAGTATGGTTGTTTGACAGTAGAACCAATAGTTTTCCATTTAATATTTCCCAATTTTATTACTCAATGATTTTGCTTTAGGATATGCATATTAGTAGAACTGTCATAATAATAGTACAAATAATGGTGGTTGAAAGGGAGAATCCACTTCCTGCATTACACAAGTCCCCCTTGCACGAACATACCCATACAGAGAATGTTCCATTCCGTCTGATATTGATCTTCGGGTTTGTGCAGTGTGTGTTTGGGTATTTGTTCCCACAGCTTCTCCTCACTGCAAAGAAAAGAAATGAACTCAAAAAACTTATATATTTAATGGTTGGTTTTGCTAAAGCCTTTTGCCAGGGTCTAAGCATAAAAATGTAAGGAGATGATGACTCCTATTTTATTCACAATTTTCAATCTCACAATATATGTAATACAATTTCTACTCATTATTTCTAGAATTGGTTATTAATGCTTTTTAAGTTAGTTTATAATGAATTTGTGATGAATTTAATTTGATAACTTTTTATTATGTTATGATCATTGAGCTTGTCATCAAAATGATTAAAATTATCGGTCTGTTTTAAAACAATGATTAGTGGTTATATGGCACATGCATAGGGTATGTGTGAGCATTAATGATCTCTTATATGCAATAATTTTCTTTTTAAAAACATACAGTACCTACTGGAAAAAAGTCTGAAATATTTCACTCATAAACAAATTTTGACCATGGCAGCAAATAAGGATTAGTGACAACATGATGGCAAAACCTGATCTGTTAAGAACATTCAAATACTAGTTTTTTACTACATTTGCTACATTTCTTTCTATAAAAATGTTTTGAAACTCAAAATAAACGCATATTTTTTAAACTAAAATTTTTGTGCTTCTAATCCAAATATTCCAGAGTTTTTGCCTGCACTGTACACATGGAACACTTTGAGTTATTGACAATGTTACCTATATAGTCAGCTGTGTTATTCACAATACGGATGATATCTTCTTTAGTGCAATATCCGTCATCGTGTATCCCAAGAGGCAGTGTAGAGCAGTTGATGATATCAGAGCTCGGGCTGCTGTAAGGGTCAGCACAATCATCCTGGTTGTTAGTCCCTCCGCAGACGTAACAGGACGTGGCATGGAGACTTGGTATAAGAACTGTCAGGCACGCATGACGGAGGTTAGCAAACAACTCAAAGTTTATTCAAAAACTGCAGTAGACTTTCCAATCAAGTGTAAAATAGATTAAAAAGTTGTTTAGTTTGAAGTGCAATATGAGCATTTTTAGTAAAACGTGAAAAATTTTTTGAAGTTGTCTAATCTTAGGATTTTCTGGTTTTGTGTTTACGCTAAGTATGAAACTTGTTTTTCAGACAAGAAGCTAGTTAAAGTTATAGTACAATGTAAACTATGAAAGCTGTGTAATTGTTTCTATCTTAACTATATACCTGCTTACTAACCAATCAAACTGATACCATGCCCTATTCTTTCTTGGTTTGCTCTAATTTATAATAGATTTAAAGTTTTTGTGTAGTTAACCCAAATTAAAATATTTTTTGGCATGTAGATCTCTGCTAAAAAAAAGAGAAACTTTAATTCTCTGGTTAAATATTTTAAAGTGTATTTGAACTTTAGAATTGGAACGAAGAGGATAAAAATTATTATAATGGTGATGATAGAAATGTAATTATAAAATACATCAAATAGCTTTTTAATGGGATCTTTTTAACACAGGCATAAAACTTTAAATTATTTACTTGTTTTCTTTGTGAGTGAGACAATAAAACCTTCTTGATAATTGATTACTTCTCTGACACAACTTGATAATACTTGACACGAGCTAAGTAATATTTAAGTCTGCAGTTTGCTCAAGTCACAATTCAGTGTAGTCAGTGTAGCGAAGCAAAGGAGATAAAAAGATTTCAGTAAACTAAAGATCTCCTAATATTTAGCATCTTCTAGTCTCATCTAAAAATTTAAAATCTGCTAGTTTCTACTAACCTATAGCTGCATGCTTTGAAACATATTCTACAATATAGGGCATGAAATATTCCTAAGGCATGTTGCAATCTATTCATACGCAATCTACTTTTTATAGCACAACTTTTTGCTTATTCACATAACGTGAGCTTGCTTTTCTCCTGTATATATTCTTGCAATCAATTCAAATAAAACTACCAATTCAATAAATAATACAATGATTTCATATTGTAGGAGAGCCCCAAGTTGCAAACCAACCAAACCAGTAACTATATTGATATAAAATCTTACCAACGAAGGCAAAGAGTGTAACGATTATATGAGTATCCATTAAGCATCCCATCCATATATCCAAAACCTAATGAGCTCTTGTCTAATAGGACAGTACTCTACATGTATAGCAACATACATTGTTGTCACATCTCTAAATGCATGTGTGCACAATTATGATGGTTATAGCTGGCGTCATTTTCAACTACTATTTCATGCCATACATCATCCCTGTGGACATGGTAATGCCTCATTCCCAATAAAATACAGTCATGAAAATAACTATTATAACTATTATAGCTTTTCTTGATCATTGTACCTCTATTTTATTGGTTTTGTGTTGATTTTGGTTGAGAAATATTGCACCAAGTATATTATTTTCATAATACATCGCCAATTGTTAGTAAAGTTGATGCATGACTATTGTATTGTAAGTTTTCATATTCTTTAGTTTTTCTAATACATTGTGTTGTGTTACGGCAGCCCAAATTACAATACCCGCATGCATGACAATATAAAATGGTTTATGCTACATGTTTACAGTAGAGCAGTTACTAATTCTCAGACTATAGAATTAAATATATATATGGTGTGGGCCATGGTACTCTGTTCTGTGCTGATGAGGGGACAAATTTCGAAACAGCTGCTGTCCACAGATTGAGATATATATATATATATATATATATATATATATATATATATATATATATATATATATATATATCTCAATCTGTGGACAGCAGCTGTTTCGGGATTTGTCCCCTCATCAGCACAGAACAGAGTACCATAGCCCACACCTTCGCAATATATATATATATATATATATATATATATATATATATATATATATATATATATATATATATATATATATACTGTATATATATATATATATATATATATATATATATATATATATATATATATATGCCACAATTATAACAGCTCTGGTTTTACAGTTTAATGACCTGTTTTGAAGTGTCAACACAAACTATGAAGTAATACAACTGCTGAAATCGATGAAGAACAAATTAGAGGAGGAATTACTAATTAGTCTAATCTTTGCTGGTTTTGCTGTTCAACAAACTCAGAGCCTTTAAACAAACTTATTTTCACAAGGAAATTTGTTCTAATTCAATTTTAGAAGCAATCATCTGTAATTAGTCTGCTTACTTTAAAATTGCAAAACCAATAATATATAATCGCATCACCAAATATGATTTATTCTGATATTGAATGCTGTGAAGCATAGGTAAGAAACAAGCTACCTCAACAGTTGAAAATAAACAAACGTAAACCCAATACATATTTCAGTTTATTAAGGTAGTGAAGTTCTAATAATATATCTTTTTAACAGACAATGAGTTTGTATAACGAATTTCTCTATAAGCAGCTCCGAGTTGAGGGTGACTGAGTTCAGTAGTTTAGGGGGTCTTAACTTTGGAGTTGAAGCTCTACTAAAGCCTCCAAGTTTAAACTCAAACACCCAAGCTACTGCACTCAGTCACCTCTAACTCGCAACTGCTTATAGAACATTTTTTCTACAACAGCAGCTGCTTGTTTAGTAAAAGAAAAGTCTGGCTGTTAGAGCAGAGACTAGAAAAAACACTGATGCTCTGAACTGACTTCCTCCATTACACTTGTCTCCATGGCAACTGCATAAATAACCATCTACACCTTTCATATGCTCTGCTTTTGCACAGTAGTCGTTGTTAAAGAGTTTTCCACATGATCTGCTCACTAGAAAGATATATATCCAGTATAGTCATTGCAAGCAAGTATGAAATCTACACAAATTATTCTACCCCAGCGTTACATTAGCATTTCACTGATTTTAGTTTTTAATAAATATTACACATGGTAGGTTATATACATCAGTATGACTGTTAGTTTTTTATTCAACGATCCAGTTGAAAGCTGAATTTTAAATAATGAGATACAATTAAATAATAAATCTAAGTTCTTCAACTTTATTGTAACAAAATAAATAAAACAACTCCTGACAATGACATAATAATTGCGAATTACCCCAATTTTGTGTTGTAATATTCAGGTGAGTCAAAATTACTTCGTGCAAATGGTTTTCTTTTCGACAGAAATTTGAAAACACTAGTTGATTTTTCAACACCACAACACTTCAAACTAAACTCTTGAAGTATATTAATTGTCTGCTTTTTTCATTAATTTCTTTGCTTTATTAAAAACACATTTTATATTTTACACTTTGTAATTAATAAAATTCTACTCATTTAAGTGCTGAGTTATCTTATATATAGATGTTTATTTTAAAATAGATCTGCAACATTATTTTCCTTCCTTATATGTTTTATTTTTGTCTCTAATAAATTGTATAATATATGCTTAGAATAGACCTACAGGGAGCAGTCATGGTCTAGAGGTTAGGACAAGCCTACGTTTTGCTTTGAAGACACCAAGTCATGGGTTCAAACCTGAACAAAGGCCATTCGTGATGCTAGGAAGAGCATCCAGTTATACAATTGCTCCTGTGCCCCATCTGAATAAGCTCTTAAAAAAACCCTTTCCATCAGGGGTTTCTCACAGGGATAACAACTATAAACTTTGGTGAGCATTTTTTAGAATAGACCCATGATGTATAATTTATAATATCTGATCTTTTACACATTTATCAAGCAAATATCCTTCTAAGTTTTATTACAGTAAACATTCAAAGTTAACGATTACGCTTACCAACTGTAGTTGTTGACCCCAAAGCTTTTGCTATGCTTTTACTTTTACTGCAAGAGCCATCGTCATAAATACCGAAGAGGTACGTGCCACAGTCTTTCTCGTGGTTGCTAGGTGACACATACTCATCAGCACAAGTAGAATCCAAGATGGAGGTGCAGACGTAGCACTGGGTATTGACAGCAAAACAACAGGCTACTAGGCCTATCAAAAATTACATATGACTTTCCAATAGATGTGTTGTGTTCTTTTATATCAGATTCAAAAGACAGCATGAATAAAAAAACTTCAAATTTTCAATAGTCCTTATCAGGGCTGTTGAAAATCCAATAACACATGGTTTGTTAAAATTTTCATTTGAAATCATCAGCAGTTAACTAATCTAAATAATTAACACACCAGAAAAGCTTTATACTATTAGAGATTACTAACTTCTACTAATCAAAATAAAGACAACTTTTCTTAGAAACCCTCACCTGAAAAATATATAACCATAGCAGAGCAGTTCATGTTGACGAATTCAAAGTACTTTGACTATTGCTAATAGCAGCCACATGCAAATCACCCAACTATTGGCCAGCAATGATTAATCAACAGCAATTGGTCGGTTTTAGTCCAAACTACAAGTTGAGTATCGAATTTTTCCAATATTATTGACAGATTTGCTATGTCTTCCCAATTTTTTTATGTACATTTAATATGAAGTATTCTCTTATTCGGGGAATATTCACATAAACAAAGATTAAACTTATATATTTAAAGTTTTGCTTTTACACATATAACAGCATTTTACTGCAACTACTAATTCAAGTTAACTTTGAATATAAGTTTAATCTTTGTTTATATGATACATGCACTCTTATTTGTTTTAACTGATCTAATCAATTACTTTTGTCTATGGCAGTTATCATTTTTATAATACATTTTAATATTTTTAGTAGAACTATAATGTCCTTTCCTAGAGTCAAACTCACCCTAGCTATAGCCACTAAAGGCAAGAGGTGAGTAATTCAGAATTTGTATATATTATGTTTGAATACATTACAGCTTCATAAATATTTTTTGTTCGTTTTATTTTAAAAACCTATTATAATTACATATTTTGACCTACTTTTACAGCTTCTTACGGCAGTTGGAATAAGTATAGATAAAGTTACTAACACCAACACCAGTACAACTCATCTGTAGTTAGTGGCCACGCTAGCTACAATATTGTGTATGGGGCATGGGTACTCAGCTGTCTCTCTATTTTGTTTGTAGCTTGAAAGTATTTAAAAGCCGAATTCATAAACGTAGGTTTGCTTTTTGGTGGGTGTGTAAAATAGGTTTTTCCTTCCACAGCAGGAAAGAAAAAATAAGATCATTTATTCATTGCATACTGAAAGACAAGAGGGCTCAACTCCCAGATAGCCTGCAGCAGGTGTTGATGAACAAATGTGGAAGCTGAACTTAGAGAGTCTGTTGAAATCTGCATGCATGAAATGTGGTATTTGGAAAAAAATAAAATTTGTGTGAGACCAGCAGTATGAATTATGTGTATTGAATGTGATGCAAGAATGTTATTAGTTGCAGTCCGAAACAAAGAGCTCATATAAGAACTAACATTTGAATTGCTATATAAGTGTTTGGATGAACCGTCTTCAACTTATTACAGTAAACTAAAATAACTGTAGCGTCGCCACTAACTATAGATGAGTTGTACTGGTGTTGGTTTTCGTAACTTTATTTTTACTTATTCCAACTGCCGTAAGAAACTATAAAAGTAGGTTAATATATACAATTATATTAGGTTTTTAAAACAAAACAAACAAAAATTATTTATGACATTGTAAAGTATTCAAACATATATGCGGATTTTAGATTAATCACCTCTTGCCTTCTTTTAGTGGCTAGCTATAAGGGTGAGTTTGACTCTAGGAAATGACATTGTAGGTCTACTAAAAATAATGAAGTTTATAATAAAAATGACAACAAATGATAACTGCCATAGACAAAGTTAATTATCAGTTAAGACAAGTATTAGTGCATGTATCACATAAACAAAGATTGAACTTGTATTCAAAGTTGACTCGAATTAGTAGTTGCAGTGAATTACTGTTATGAGTAAAAGTAAAACTTTAAGCTACAAATTAGGATTCTATTCTGTGACAATCTGATCAATAACTGGAGAGCCTGTCTTAAGAAATTGTAATTTTATGAGAAATCTATTATAAAGTAAACACATAGCCATGAATTTTATCATGCACCGACCACACTGGTATTTCAAACTTGTTAAACTCCTAAACATGCTAAATAAACCAAATATTTATTATTAAGTTTAAATAGATAAACAATACTTAAGGAAAGCTTTAAATCATACAAATACTGAAAAACAAAATTAACCTGTGCCTCTTGAAATTAATTCCAATTCAAATTCATTTATATTTTGCTAATTATATCATTAAAATGTATTGTTATTTATGCGATGGAACTTGCATTGCTAGCGCTACTATTATACTAACTGTAGGGTCAACGTCTGCACTGACACATCCGGGCTGCCGAGACGTAAAGCTACAGCCAATGGGCGAGGGCGTGCTGTTATCTAATTAATGAATTGACAACTATTGCAGTCGTTGCGTTGCGTATGTAGGCAAGAATCACGTGATGTGATCATCTATTTGAGTAGAACGTTGCGCTAAGCGCAACGTTGAATGCTTAATAAACTGTTGGATATTCATTCGGTTATGCTGCTTTTACAACTTGAAATAATTATGCTCTATAGAGTATATGTGATAACTTTACAATAACTATTACAAATTATTTTGTTATAAGCATTTTTAAAACTATAATCAACTTTAAAAGTTGATAAAATACATAATATTTAGATACATAAAAGGTCTGTCAACTAATGTTTGGAGTTATGCACCTTCACAATCTTTAATTTGAATAAGCCACCAGTTCCACGTGAAAGTGTTTACAAGACATATATTCTTGACAGTGGTCATCTATATAGCTTGTATATGCTGTTTAGTGCAACATAATTCTGATTTTTTTCTTATAAGTAAAGATAAAATGCAGTAATTTGTAATTGCAGTAAATAATTTCACATTTTGGATTAGACATTTGCAGACTATGTTGGTTAATGAAGTAAAATTAAACATGTTTGGCTTGTTTATTAATATTCATCACTCATTTTAATTTCATTTAGTTGTGCTCTTCCATAGATATACAGCCATACTGCTAGAATCAAGGGCAGACAACTGCATTTTCACAATAATTATTTTCCATGTCTAAAAGTCAATTCTTTTTATTGTAAACTAAATTTGAATAACTTAATTAACTGGGCAATAATTTCTGTAAATAATTTTATTTAAAAGCTAACGGGAGCTCTTCCATTCTGGGACCTGTTTTTAGGATAAATAAAATCTGTCAATTTAATTGCTGCAGGACTATTCAACGTGCTATGTTATATAGGTTTTCCTTCTTAGCTTAAACCTCGTCCAATAAGCCTAATTATTTATAAGTGAAGTCGTTGAACCTTAATTGATTTTTACAATTAAAATTGAAATTCACAATTACCGAACCTATCTGAAAGATTATGTAGATGCAGCATAATGCAGCCAATGTGCTTAAAAACAGGACACAACTCTAAAGAAATTTGCGGAAGGCTTTCAGGCTATGGAAGGTTTATTGTATCAGAGCTAAATTACAATTATAACGCTGAGGATGCTATTTTCTTCAGCAGTCAAATATGCAATACTAACTAAAATTTAGTTGCATGAGTGCCAAAAATTCAAATTTATTTAAATAGAAAAATGCATTGCTTTATTTTAAAGATAACTTTTGCAAATTGGATCAAAAATATTGTTGAAAAATCAAATACTCAAGAATGATATGGCAAACAATAACACAATAAAATATGTAGTGTATAATAATGAAGCATGTAATGTAGTAATGCATAATGTAATGTAGTAATGCATAGTGTAATGTAGTAGTGCATAATGTAATGTAGTAATGGATAATGTAATGTAGTAATGCATAATGTAATGTAGTAATGCATAACGTAATGTAGTAGTGCATAATGTAATGTAGTAGTGCATGATGTAATGTAGTAATGCATACTGTAATTTAGTAATGCATAGTGTAATGCAGTATATAGTGCAACATGTAGTGTAGTGATGCAATATGTAATGTAGTATTGCATACTGTAGTGACATAATGTTCCTATTTACTACTTTCATAACTTTTTATCACAAGTATCATTAGACTTATTGTAAATTTCAAATCAGCAAAGTTGAAACTTGTATGATCCCTTATACACTCTTTACCAAATACTTATCAACATATATTCACTATTAACTCAGGTAACCTGGATGTACTCACCAGATGATTGGTCATCAAGAAGAATGATGATGTCACAATGTCTTTCCTATTTTTCTCAAACATATAAGACTAGTTTTACGGCAGTTGGTTACAGCACCCAGTGAACAGGAAGTGGATTGGTAGTGGACAGGTAGTGGACATATAGTGGACAGGTAGTGGATATATAGTGGACAGGTAGAGGACAGGTAGTGGACAGGTAGTGGATATATAGTGGATATGTAGTGGACAGGTAGTGGACAGGTAGTGAACGGGTAGTGGACGGGTAATGGACGGGTAGTGGACATATAGTGGACAGGTAGTGGATATATAGTGGACAGGTAGTGGACAGGTAGTGGACAGGTAGTGGACATGTAGTGGATATATAGTGGACAGGTAGTGGACAGGTAGTGAACAGGTAGAGGACAGGTAGTGGACAGGTAGTGGAGAGGTAGGGAATAGGCAGCACATACATTATGTTAAGGCAGCATATTCAAGGCAGAGCTCAAGGTTACTAACCTCTCATCCAATATGTTGCAAATTGAACTGAGATTCTGAATGCTTTGTTTGTCGTGAGACTTTGAGTTCATCAACCTCATGTTCTAGTCAAGGAGACTTTAAGCTGACTAGTTTAGTCAATAATGAGATTTCTAAGATATTGTGAACTGTATTCATATCAGCTATAAGTATATTGGCTGGGTTTGCTGTCTATAAGCTAGTATACTGTACGTACTTTTAAAATATATTACTGCACTTTACCACTTTGTTTTGTTCAAAGAAGAAAATCTTTGTGACATACGCTTATATACACAGACGAATCACGAACATAAAATTGTTTGTTGTGACAGTTAAAAAATTAAAAATGTTTATTTATTCCAACATCGTCCAATGATATTGAGACTGTAACTATATTAAAAAACAGAGTTCTGCACACACCCGCACACGCACACGCACACGCACACCCACACGCACACCCACACGCACACACACCCACAGTGCCATAGCAAATATGGTTGTAAGAAGCAATAAATTGTCTGACCAGATGCATAGTTGGCCAGTAATCACGTGTTTAATTATTGAAGGTTGGCAAGCAAAATTAACTGCTTTGAAAAATTAATTAATTCTTACAAAAATAACTGTTTGAGAAAAAATATGAAATTTCAACGTACAGTAATCAAGAACTGAAATAGTAAAAAAGCATAAATTTGTGCTGCTGTTTTAAGTATCTGGTGTCAGTTATTACTATTACTTGAATAATAGATTTATTCAATCTGCTTAAAGAGTAGACTGTTTGGGTTGTGCCTTTGACTTGAGCTATCTTTAATCTCTGAGCTAAAGCCACGTGAAGCAGTGTTTTGTACTTTGATTTGTACTGCAGATGCAGAATCTTATATATGCGGTGAAAATACTGACTGCAGGGACGTTGCAAGAGTTTATACGTTTCTGATATAATTGGCTGATCACTATATTTTATCGAGTTTACTTTTTACTTTCCGGCTTTTTGTTTTTACTCCATTTGAATACAAAGGAGCAGTAAAGTTATCAGCAAATGCAATTCTCACTTGAATTTCATTTCTGCTGCCAAGCTATTGTAACTACACAGAGGATTTTCACAAAATACTATTTTGCACGGGGGAGTTAGTTTCACAATTCTAGCTCTATCCCTAGCTGTACTAATTGTGTTTGTATTTGTATAGAAAAGCTAAATTCCAGTGGAATTTAACACAAGACTTAGTTAGGCTTCATTTCATATTTATTTTCTTCACAAATTGACTAAATCTAGTCAAACTTGCAAGCTCAACTATCATTATTGATTAAAAGTTTGTAATTATATTCATTGATTTTTAAAATGTTTTGAAAATGAAATAATTAGTTGAAAACCTGTAAGTAGTTTGATGTCAGTGAACTGGGCTTAGACTGGGGGGCTACAAAAGCAGTTTTAAGCAAGTATAACTGGAATGTATAATCACTGAAGAGCCCCCCCCCACATGTATGAAATATATTATACAAGAACTCAGGCTGAGCACTAACTTTCACATCAGTCTTCTGCAAACTTTTATTCTTTTTATTTGAAAGTTGAGTGAGCAAATTCAACTTAGTTTGTTTTTAAAACACAAGATTTTAGCAAAAAAGAACAATATAGAAAATACATCTGTTTTTGGTTGGAATCAACGTCTTTTTATCATAAAGAACTACAATTTGACAGGAAAACATCTAATTTATTGTCGTATGAAGATCTTTAAAATAGAAACTTCATAACGACAGCGCAGAAGAGAGCAGCAGAGTAGGTCAGCTGACTTCCTCCGTTACACAAATCTCCGTCACAGCTGCAGGACCAAGTCTGAATCTTAGATACAACTGTACTAACTTTCTGGCGGTCATTTTGTTTGCAATAGCTGTTGTCATAGCTACCTCCACAAGTTCTTGTTACTGCAACATTGAAAATTCATGAGCTGTTGCATGGGATTTTTTATTACTGGCAAGTTTTTGTCAAAAGGAAAGATTACTTGGTAGCAAATGTACAATATGAGGTTAAGGGAATGAAAAGATAACATTTTATATATGGAAATAGTGGTTTCACAATTTTAAAGTTTCAGATTAATTTAAATAAAGAAGTTTGTATATATATCCTTAAGTTTTCTCTAATTGCAAACCATTTCAATTACAAGATGCTCAGAAATTCACAAAATATCTAAAAGGACAGCTACTTAAGCTTCTAATAGTGGTTTCATATAGTTCAAGTATAATAAAAGGTTTGGTTAAGAAGTTATGTCCTGAAAAGGCAATAACATGTACCATGGTAATACCATCAATTAGAGCTATGATGCAGTAATGGAGAAATTGAGAAAAGCCTGCTTTTTATGTTGAAAATATAGCAAAAGAAATTACGTTCTCGCAATAATTTCAATCTGTGCCCCAAACTAAAATCTAATAGTAAAATTAAAGAACTTAGACCATCTTGATTTCTCCACTACTGCTCCTAAATTATATAATGATATTATTATTATGACCTATCAGGTTTATTACCTAAAGTAATATCATTCCCAAGAATAGTGGTCGTAACTTTTGCCTTGCTGCAGGAGCCGTCGTCAGTGTAGTCTAACCCGGAGCAGTCAGTCTCGTGACTCGAGTCTCCAGCGTACTCGTCATCACAGCTGCCGATTAAATTGTTGCAGACATAACACATGGTACCGGCAGCAGTAATAACAGATATCAGCCCTGTTGGACAGAATGGTTGCTGTAGACATTTATTTATACCTCAGCTTATACATTAAAGAGTAATTTTACTCTAATTGTTTGTTTTGCAATAAAATCTCAACCGTTTGAACTGAACATAATATTTTGCGCGTAATCATGTAATTTGTAATAAGCTACTTGTAGGTATTGTTGTATAATATTATGAATTACAAATATATTATTTAATTATAAAAGTTATATTTAGGATGTAGTAATAACTTTAATATGTTTTATTGCAGTTTGAAAGATATTTACGAAATATTTAAATATAATTCTTACGCCCGGTTATAAGCAGTTTAATTAAAAATTTTTTTATCCTTGACTATATTCAAACATTCAGAAGAATTTTTTTTATAAAGTCTGTTTGCACTTGAGTAGTTTGATAATTTGCCAAAATCCATGTTTTTCAATCCTATAATGTAAATTCAAGCCACTCAATTGGTCAGTTCATTGCAAAACTACAAATTCTCTTTCGATTCCATCTTTTCATTAAGAATTTATAAGAAGTTAAAAGTCATTACGATTAGCTCTAGAACTAGTTTTCGGTCACATTTTTATGTAAAAGTGAATCAAATCGAGTGCAATATGAGTTACTCACCACAAAGGAATGTTAGCAGTGCCAAAGCTTTCATCTTAGCTGTAGTGGGAAATTCACACTTCTTCAAGCTTCAGTTTAACTCAAAATGATTCCAGTGATGGCTTTCAACTCTTTTATATTGTATATTATAATTATATTTTGTATATGTATCTTAGTAATAACACAATTGAATGTTTGTTATTTGCCAGGTAAACTATAAGACTATTTTCATTGGTTATTCGAGTTGATACACTATTTTATATAATATAAATCTTAGATTAGGTATAGGCTTTCAAGTATATTAACCTGTGCATATCAATATGAACAATCGTAATTAGCTAGATTCTAAATAATTTATTACACTGTTGCTGGGAATAACCGCAAACAAAAGTTCGTTTTCTTTCAGCTGAAATAAATAGCAGTGTTGAGCATTCATATAAAATATATTTTTAATTAAATGTCACTATATATACCAGTAATATATATACCATTAATATATATATATATACATACACACACACACACACACACACACACACACACACACACACACACACACACACACACACACACACACACACACACACACACACACACACACACACACACACACACACACACACACACACACACACACACACACACACACACACACACACACACACACACACACACACACACACACACACACACACACACACACACACACACACACACACACACACACACACACACACACACACACACACACACACACACACACACACACACACACACACACACACACACACACACACACACACACACACACACACACACACACACACACACACACACACACACACACACACACACACACACACACACACACACACACACACACACACACACACACACACACACACACACACACACACACACACACACACACACACACACACACACACACACACATATACCTATATATATATATATATATATATATATATATATATATATATATATATATATATATATATATATATACAGATTGAGATATATATATATATATATATATATATTCTTAAATGTGGTTTCATAAGGGCTGCTCATAGGGGGCTTATATGCATTTGGTATATTTCGATACCATAGAGGGCCTATAAACAGAGCCCCCTCTGTTATCAGAATATATCATATTTTTTTACTTTGAAATTGTCTTCTCATTTTTACTTTTTGAGTATTAAAAGCTATATTACATTTGTACTATACAAAGTATAGAAACTCAATTGGTTTTGTTCTACTTTGTCTGCTATAATTAATTCTCCAACAATTTCATTTAAACAAAAATTATTGTTCAAGCCTCAGAACTTTTATTCACACTATGCCATTAATCTCTGTAAGGAACTTATATAGCCATGCATTCAAAATAAAAAAAATTACACTTCAAATTCCTATGTTATACTGCCATTGGAATAATTCAGTTTTCTACTGCAACTTCTAGAAATGCCACTCGACTCATATGCTGATGCCTATATATATATATATATATATATATACATATATATATATATATATATATATATATATATATATATATATATATATATATATATATATATATATATATATATATATATACATATATATATATATACATATATATATATATATATATATATATATATATATATATATATATATATATATATATACATATATATATTAGGGGTGCAAGCTTATGAGATCCAAAAACACCCTAAATAAATACATTGCGGAAGTTGCTCTGTTCCATTCAAAATTATCACAAAATGTTAGTTATAGCCAATAGACTAGCGCCACAAATTCCTAAACTGAGATGGGACAACTCCTGATCCAGTTCTCAGTGCTTCCACTATTTCTAAATAATATTGTAGCAAAATCTTTAATAATTATTAAAGCTGAAGAAAATATATTCTAATACATATAAAAATATTGTGATGTGTACACAAACACTGGCTCGTTAGAATAGAGGTATGCTAGCAAATAATAGAGGTATGGGAGTTAGTAATAGGGATGTGAGAAAAAGTACAGTAATAGGGTATGAGAGACAATAATAAGCATAAGAGAATGAATAATGACTATAGGAAAGCCAATACATAATGGAGGCATGGGACTGAATAATAAGCATAAAAGAGAGAAAAATAATGGTATGGAATGAATAATAGCAGTGTGAGACCAAATAATAGACCTAAGAGCACGAATAATAAGAGATAGGAGCAAATTATAGACCTATGAGAGTGTTTTGTGAGCATATGAAAAAAAATAATAAAATAATTTTTGACCATTTGGCACTCCATAATATAGCATGACCTAAAAGGATTGAGTTGCATTGTAAGTGTGAATGTACATATAGTATACCTATACAACTTACACAAGTTTATTAAGTAAAAGACAGTAATATAAGTCTAACAACAGCATATACAGCTGAAACAACAGCAGAAAACCCCAATAAAATTGGACAATTCTAACAGAAGACAACTCTAACAACGGTAGACAAAAAGTTTAATAATTGTTTCTGTAAATAATTAGTTTGCATTACATCTTGTATTACATAGATTATAATATTATAGTTTAATTTGCAAAAGTAGAAAC
Source organism: Bugula neritina (assembly GCA_964035545.1). Classification (NCBI taxonomy): domain Eukaryota; kingdom Metazoa; phylum Bryozoa; class Gymnolaemata; order Cheilostomatida; family Bugulidae; genus Bugula; species Bugula neritina. The sequence continues at coordinate 2,925,793 of OZ037773.1, forward strand.
AAGTTAATTCTTTTATTGACTAAAATAGCTAAAACTATTGCATTATAATTTTTTTTATTATTCTGCTACAATCAGTACATGTAACTGTTGATTCTAGCAGAGAACAGCTGAGCGTTTACTAATGATATCATTTATTGATATAATCACCGGGTAAACTGCAAAATTATAAAAAATGAAAGTGAGTTCAATTTGAGATGGAAGGAATAAGAAGTTCTATGGTGAAACGGTGGTGACCAAATCACCAGCTGAAAGTTACTGCATGTGTGAAACAACTAGTAGTCAGAAAGGGACATTTTAAATTTGAGAAATCTACATTACATGTAACACATCTGAAAATTTTTTAATTTTCAATTTATATCATCTTATTTTTACATTTGAATAGTAATTGTTAAATTCTAATTGCTATTGACTTTCAGTTTTTATTTAATTGATTGTGCATATCATAAGCTATTGGTTAGTTTACTCTAAAGTCTCTGTTTGTGTATTACTAAAGTTGACCCACATATTGCAATGAACATGACATGATATACAATATTGCAAAACACAGCTAATTGTTGCACTTACTGCGTGACAAATAGCATTACACAATACCATGCACAATTGATTATGAGGTATATGTTCTTAATTCGCTATGCAGGTTACTTACCATGTACACGGGATGTTATGTTATATGCATGGGCTACCACTGTGAATGCTATGCATTGGTTGGTTGCATGTGATGCACGAGCAACTCTGAATAATTAATTTGCTCTGAGATGAGTTAGATAGGAGGCTAAAAGTCACACCCAGTTTTTCCTACTATAATAAGTCATACTGAATACTATAATTAATGCATATAAGCTATTCATTTATTGACATATTCTTTGATCTTGCTATTTTAATCTTAGATTAAATTAGTCTTTTTTAGAAAAAGTTTGCAGTTTTCTAGGTGTAAAAACTCAGCAGTTACTTTTAGAACTTTTTTTTAAAACTGAAAGATCAATTACTGAATAAAACTTCTAAAAAGTACAAGAGCTGTATAGAACTATATTGAATCATAATATTGTAGTGTACTGAATATATTTAAAGGAAACTCTGAGCTAATGGCTGATTCATGGCACAAGAGAGTTTGGGAGAGAAAAGAGTCCCCAGTGTTGTGTGCAATGAGCTCTTAAGAAACTTATGGGGCTGAACCTTGTTTCTGATGGTGCAATAGGGAAAAGCTCACTCGGTACTACAAGGCTAAAAAGTGCTACATCACGCCTCAGTTATGCCCTCAGTGAATCAATCATATATTCCAGTAAAAATTACACAGGTAAAATTGGCATTGTAAAAATGGTACAGGTAATAATGGCACAAATGGCGCAGTAAGTAAAAATAGCTGATTCTCAACACTATAGGGTTTAGGGTGAGAATTGGGGGTTTGAGGTTTGGGGTTGGAGTTTGAAAAAATTTAGCATCAATGTTTCATTCTTACCTAATTTTCCATTTGTGCCATTGTTACCTGTGCCATTATTATCTGTGTAATTTTTACCAAAACCATTTTACACATCTCTGTGTTACAGTGAAGGAGCCAAATTAATGCAAGTTTCCTTTTACCTGAACTATACTTATAGTAGGAATAAAGTGAAGTGTAACATTAGAAAGCTGAACAAAACAAAAATAATAAACCAATCAGGAAATTCTTTTTTGTAATATTCCTTGCATTTCTAATTTCTTCAATATTTATGAAAACGCATTTGAAAGAGTTGCTTTCACTTTCCAAGCATATTATTTATTAAATAGGCTGATTAAAGAAGTGTATGCAGATCATAAAGGAATACAGATATAGTTTGACAAGATAAATAGTTGTGTCATACAGAAACTAAAGTTCATTACATGGCAGATTAAGGAGTAGTATAGAGAATATCAGGTACATCTGATGAAACAATATATCATGCCATAGGCTCCGCCCATCTATCAATTTTTAGTCACAAGTTTTTTGAGAAATAGTTTCATAGGTGTAAAACATTTGTAGAAAGTATTTTAAACATCAAACTAAAATTACTCAAATAATTGCATATTTAAAATTTCATGATGCCCCCTTGAAAATGGGCCAACCCCTGCATATCCACCCCTTTTATGCGAGAACCTCTCAGTTATTTGCAGATCTGAAATCATTAGAATGTTGGCTTCGCAGTGATATATAGCAACAAAGGTTAGTATTGATGAGCTCCATCAGCCAATTTTTGCATGCTGGCTCCCTCACTAATAATGACTATGAAACGTTGACTATGCCAGCAGAAACTCTAGAATTACAATATTGGTTATATGGAGGGCCAAATATACGAGTAGTAGAGAAAGCATATTGTACAAGAAAGTGCATATGAAAATAAAGCACATAGATGAAAGGTATTACAAGTTAAATATATTTAAACATAACGATATTTAGGTAGCTCCAAAGACCATTAACATTTTTGTTAACATTGATATTGACATTAACATTGAGCTTAGTGTAGAACTTGTTAATGTTGAGCTGGTAAAATGAGAGATTAGAGTTGAGGTGACATAACTGCTTGTGTCAAACTTGCTCTATATAGTTCAACTTGAGCTGTAACTACAATTTTGTAGCTTTTTGTTGTTAGAAATGCACTAGGCAAGCAGTAACTGTTTGCTGCAGAACTTCTACATGGACTGGATCCAGATCCACCACGAAAGCTCAAGAAAACAGCTGAACTACTTTCATTTTGGCAGGCAGAGTTAAAAGTCACATCTTTTTCTATCTTGTTTGAGTGCAGAATGTCTACATGAGCCAAGTAGTTGGGTGTTGACCCCATTTTATTTTATCACATGAAATGTTTTTTACAAAGGCTAAGATTTAATAAGCTTTCACGTATAACATCACAGAATATGATTACTTACAATAGCAAACAACATTGAGCATTGTGATGGAGTTTGATACTACACTCTAATAAGATATGCTACAGAGAGTATCTCTACCTTACATTGTTAGAGCTTTTTATTTCTTTAGTATGTCTAATTTTTGAACAAAATAGGTTTAGGAAAATAAGTTATAAAAAAATGAGAAAAACCAGAAACGTTAATTTTATAGCTGCAGTTATATCATTGTAATAAACATGAGAATTAGAGTTTCATTATTAGTGTTATTGTTACATGTTAAAATCCTTAAAACAGGAACTTCATAACGACAGCACAGACGAGAGCAGCGGAGTAGGTCAGCTGACTTCCTCCGTTACATAAGTTACCATCACAGGTGCATGTCCAGGTTTCAGTCTTGACTCCAAGAAAATTAAATTTCAAACGGTCGCTTTGCGCACAGTTGGCTACATAACTTCCCCCACACAATCTTTCCACTGTAAAAAAAGTAAAGCTTTTGTCAGTAGTGAACACTTAAAATTCTCCAACTTTGACTTGGACATTTTTTCAGATATCAGTCCTTATGTTGACAATTTGGAAAAATTAACAGAGTGATGGTAGTGATAAGGCATGACAATTTCATAGAGATAATTTTTTTATTTCAAGTTCATAAAGTAATATTATGAAATTTAAAAACCTTTCTACTATGCATGACTGAGTAAATGTCTCACACTCCTTCCTTATAAAACAACTCATCTGGGTTTATAATAGTCACTAAAACTGTTAGAACCTCTAAAGAAAATCTTTTCCATTAGTATAATAAAAACTGGGTTTCTAGCCTGGCGAAAAAACAATTATGATTTGATGTCCTTTCTAACATTATCAATGGCATTTACAGACGATCAAACTATGACTTCCTGTTTTCTAAGTCACTGCTCCAACCCCTAAGCTACTGCTCTAACCTCTAGACTACTGCTCCAACCTCTAGACTACTGCTCTAACCTGTAGACTACTGCTCTAACCTGTAGACTACTGCTCTAACTCCTAAGCTACGTACAGCTGCTCTCTACACTTCTTCCTTTAATTGAGTTCATACTGGTAACTAAACATAACACTAATTTTATAATTTGCAAATTAAAAACTAATTGGAAAGTTTTACAATCACCCATAACTGAAACATTCATACATACAATGTTGTGTTTCTACATCTTTCACTATTCTAGAATACATACATACATACATACCTACAGTAACCTGAGCACCAAATGCTTTTCCTTTGGTTTTCTCTTTGGTACAGGCACCATTATCAACATAATTAAGATTATTAGAGCTGCAGTCAACTTCGTGAGCGGAAACTCCTGTGTACTCATCACTACATTTGTCATCAACAGAACTGTCACAGACGTAGCAAGACGTGCCAGCAGCAAGAGAGAAAGCAAGTAACCCTGTAAATCATGAACCTTATCTGATAAAAACACTATATTTTATGACTGAACAATAATATTAGCCTGCCACTTTTTATTTTAACTTATAGGTTTTTTAGATAAAGCTATGCTATTCAGCAGGTGTCTGTGTCTGGAACACATGCACAGAGTTAAGAGTGAACTCAATAAAGTACACCTCCTCGCATTTCAAACTATTGCTTATAATAACTCATATCACTAGCATGTTTTACATAACAATATAAAGGTATTTAAGCTTCTTATATAATTATATTATATCAATATATATTATATATAGTATGATTATACTAATATAAATAGTTATATTATGGCATATAATATACATTTCTGATGTATGATTATATAATTACATATAAAGTATAATATATAGCTATGCTAAATGTATTTACATGTTACATTAATGTATATAATTACATATAATACAATTAAAGTAAAGTGAAGTAAAGTAATGTACAAAACTTACCACACAGGAGAGTGAGAGCAGTTGAAGCATACATTTTGGCTGTTGGAGTTAGAAACACACGTCTGTATTGGAGCTTAGCTGGGCACAAAATGAATGGCACTACACATTTATTAGCTCTGAATTGTTTCCATGTGATACAAAGCTCAGTGAATCCTTTAGAATTCTTGTAAAAAGGGAGAGAATACTTGTAAGTTAATTCCTTAAGAGTATGCTTCATGCAATGTTACATTATACAATGTGATTGGTGAATGTTGGTAGGATGATGGTCATGGTACATGCACCATTGCTTTAATATTACATTATTCACTCTAAGTAGAAAGTAGTCAAATAGGCACCAAAATAGCTACATCATACATGCACTGGTTAATAACCATGACAATGAATACAGACAATATATTCAGCTATTGAGTACTCCAAACTAATCTTTCAGTAATACTAATGGTTAGAAAAGTATAGTGGCTATTGCTATCTGTCATAATGAGTAACTGTAATCACTAAAATCAGTCTTCGTTTATGTAAAGGTACTATTAAATTCTGCTGTTTATATTTAGTTCACTCACCTGCAGTGGTCGAAGCTACTTTGCTAAAGATCAATCTATAAAACAGCTGTTTAGTACAAATTTATATTTGGTTGCATAGAGTGGATGCTAATTGGCAGCATTAATATATAATATTTTGATTTTGTATATATATCTGGTCCTTGTACCATGTATTACGTTTGACTTGTACTTAGATCGTATAACTTTGACTGTAGACTATGTATAAACACAGGGAATTTTTTGCTCTATAATTTGATGAAATATTATACATTGTATTTGTACAAACTGGGGCTATTTTCAAGATGTTACACAACTAACTTAGCTAAGGTTCTGCAGTTTACACTACTAGGGCAAAATCAAGTCTTAAAGTGAATTAAGAAGTCAAACTTTCTTGTAAGAGAAGGAGCTAAAAGCTTCAGTCATCTTAAATAGTCTGCTTCATAAATTTATCTCCATAGAGTTATCTCCCTACAGTTATCTCTCCTATTTCTCTAGAGTTATATCCCTACATTTAGTTCCTTGGAGTTATTTCCCCATTATTGTCTCTTTGGAGTTATCTTACTAAAATTATCGTCCTAGAGTCATCTCCTTTGAGTGCTAACTGGATAGCTGACAAAAGTAACTTTCATGTTGCCATGCATGGCCACATTGTTTTTGTAGCGACACAGAAATTCACTTGAAACAGAATGTGGTATACAGTAAACATTCTTTTTTTAAAAATTATTGTTTTACTTTTGATGATATAATGGCTATACTATATTAGGCTACTGCATTTTCATGTAGCATGTGCTCTAATGTACTTAAAAACAAGAAGGTTGACAAAAGCAAAAACTTTCGAAATTTGATTGGAACTAAATCCAAGCTAAGAGAATTTGGTCATAATTACTTATTCATATTTATATTATGGTTATACAGATTATACAGATTAACATATGAGTATTCACATTGTTATTATATCTCCATAACAATGGTTCATGATCTGTGATTTCATAAATCATTTTGAGGAAATTAATTCTCTGATTTGTGCTTCCTTTATAAGGGTTTTTATGTTGTAAAGTAATTATATTTCAACATTTTGATATTTGTGACTTTTTTTCAAAGTAATTGTAAAAAGTACTCTGCTGTTGCTGTTTATTATTATTAAGTTTCATTTTAATCAGTTTTGAAGATGATTAAACTTCTAAGTTTTAGAGAATTACAGGCTAAATAAATTGTTCAACGCATACAGTATTTTTGCATATAAAATACTGCACTATATAATGAGGTTGCAATAATGATGATGTTTGACAAGATTGAAGATTTTAAGATAGTCACCTTAGCATAGAAATCACATGTTTATAGATGAATTAAAACAACAATGCATGTTTAGCTTTTAGAAATTAAGAAAACCAACATTTTAATTAAAAATTCAAGTTTCCTTTATTTTTACACAAATTTCTAACACAATTAAAAACATGAAAAAAATTATTATGTTATTAAAGTCCACTCTTTTGTCATATCAATTAATTTTTGTCAAAGAACTTTATTCATAATGAACTAGAGTTTGACAGGTAGCCATATAATTTATTGCCATGTGAAGATCATTAAATCAGGAACTTCATAACGACAGCGCAGACGAGAGCAGCGGAGTAGGTCAGCTGACTTCCTCCGTTACATAAGTTGCCATCACATGTGCAGGTCCAGGTCTTTGTCTTTGCTCCAATAAGGTTTCCTTTCAAATGGTCGCCATGTTCACAATTGGCAACATAACTTCCCCCACACGATCTTCGTACTGCAAAGAAGTATAGCTTGCATGAGTCAGTAGTGAACACGACTGTTGCATTGCCTCAAGCTTCTGCAGCCTTGGGTTAGACTTTTTTCTGATAACAGTCATTATGTCAGCAATTTGACAAATTTATGACAGGGTTTTAACTAAATGTCTTCATAAAAGATAGTGTTGGTAAGACATGACAACTTTATATTCACTTTTACATGACAATTTCATAGAGGAAATTTTTATTCCAAGTTTATGAAATATTATTATGAAATTTAAAAACATTTTCCTTATGTACAACTAATTTAATGCCTCACACTTTTTCTTCATAAAAAGCTCTCGTAGGTTCATATATAGTTGCCAACCGTTTGAGAACCTCTGAAAAAATTCTTTGTAAGTTAGCTAAGAACTTATTTTCTATTATGGCAAAAGGGCGAGTATGACTAAATGCCATTCCTAGAATCATCAATGATCTTCCCTGGAGATCAAACTACTGAACTTGTGTTTATAAAGCCTGTGCAGTAATTAACGCCTGAGTTGGTGTTCTAACCTCTAGGCTACAGCTGCCCTCTACACTTCTTCCTTACATTGAGTCTATACTTCTCAATCTAGACTGTTAGCTAAACATAACACTAACTTTATTATTTGCAAAATGAAAACTTATAAAATACTTCTACAATCAACAATAACTTAAACATCGATGCATCCAATGTTGTGCTTCTAAATTATTCACCATTCACATCACCGACATACATACCTATAGTAAACGTAGCACCAAACACTTTCCCTTTGATTTTCAATTTGGTACAAGCACCATTATCAGTAGAACTAAGGTTGCAGTCAAATTCGTGACTGGAGTCTCCTGTGTACTCATCACTACATCTGTCATCAGCAGAACTGTTACAGACGTAGCAGGATGTGCTGGCAGCAAGAGAGAAAGCAAGTAACCCTGTAAATCATAAACCTTATCTGATAAAAACACTATACTTCATGAGTTTGAGCACTATTAGTCCAATAATTTTCTTATAAGCTCGTTTGTGTTTTGTAAATAAAGTGAGGCTATTTAATTTCAACATCCAAGATGGAACTTGTTCAGTTGCCTATGTCTGGAATACACAGAGTTGAAAGTGAACTCAATAGTACACCTCTTTGCATTTCAAGTTATTGCTTATAATAACTCATCTCATTAGTGTGTTTGCATGACAAAATAAAAGTGTTAAAATTTTATATGTAATTATATGATATTAATATAGAATGGCGTATAATATGGACATATTATACTGATATATATATATATATATATATATATATATATATATATATATATATATATATATATATATATATATATATATATATATATATATATATATATATATATATAGTTACATATAAAACAATTATGCTAAATATAAGTTATATTATCCCATAATATTACTTTATAGTGTTATATTATGTAATTAAATATTGCATTACATGTTGCATTAATTAAATATAATATAATTATATTATATTATTGCAGAATTGCATATAATATAGTTATGTTATATGTAATTACATGCTACATCAATATATTATAATTACATATAATAATTATAATTATATTACACTATTATAGAAATACAAATAATGTAATTAGATTACATTAATATAGAAATAAATATTATAGCACAATCACATTTTAATAATTTAGAATTGCATATAATATAATCATGTTATATGTATGTAATTATATGTTACATCAATATAACATGATTACATATAATAGAATTATATTGTATCAACATAATATAATTACATATACATTACAAATATACTATATTGCTCATCTAGTATAGTGACATACAAAACTTACCACACAGGAGGGTGAGAACAGTTGAAGCATACATTTTGGCTGTTGGAGTTAGAAACACATTTCCTTATGGGATCTCAGCTAAACTCAAAATGAATTGCACTACGCATCTGTTAGCTCTGAATTGTTTCCTTGTGATAGGAAAAGTCCTTTGTCAGGTTACATGAAGTTCAGTGAATTCTTCAGAATTCTTGCAAAAAGGGAGAGAATACTTGTACATTTCCTTAAGAGTATACAGAATGCAATGTTATGCTATACAATGTGATTGGTGAATGTTGGTAGGATGATGGTCATGGTACATTGTGTTCTAGTATTACATTATTCACTCTAAGTGAAAATAAGTCAAATTGGCATTAAAAGTAGTTACTTCATATGTGCACATGACAATAAATGCAGACAATACGTTCCGCTATTAAGAGCTGTAAAATAATATTTCAGCAATACTAATGATTGAGAAAGTAAAATGGCTACTGCTAACAAATTTATAACAAATGACTATACACAGAATAGTTAAGGGCATCCTCACTTAGAATATCATAAATTTCTCTCAAATTTTGTAGTTTAAGTTCTCCTATAATATGGCTCTGTGGGTGGCATGCCTGTTGCCTGAGCCTGAGGTCAAACTACAACCAATATGCAGCAACCTCAATCAGGGCTGCAACGTCTATCAACATTCCAGTATAGATGTTCCATAAATAAAATGCACCACATGCTAGTCATTATATAGCCTGTGACTAGTGATGTAAGCGCCAATATCTTCTCACCTCTACTTGTTCACTGAAGCTCGAAGTGCTGAGCAGTGCTAATTACCTAGGAGAAAATATAACAGTTTAAGTGTATAAATCACTAATTTATATAAAATCTAAAAGAGTTATTGGAAAAAAAAATAAAGAAGCACTGCAGAAATTTCTCTAGATACCAACCGTGCTTTATTCAGATATCTTGTTTTCACGCTGAGATATTTTTCTAGTACTGCAAAGTCAACTTTTCCGGCAAAATTGACCAAAAATGGGCAGATTTTTGTTTTTAACTTTAGAAAATTAAATGAAAATTGAAAATTCCAAAAAAGTTGCACTGGGAAAAAAAATTTACAACATAGTTTTTAAATTTTGATTCTATAGCCCAATTAGGTGCGATTTTATTTTACTGGTACTGAGGTCCTATAATATGATTACAATGCAAACCTCAGCGAGACAGTTTCAGCTAATAGGTTGCCCTTAACTATCCTGTGTAATCACCAGTTGTGCAGCTTCCTTGTTTATGTGAAGGTACTAATACATTCTGCTGTGTATATTTAGTTCACCCACCTGCAGTGTTTGAAGCTACTTTGCTAAAAATCAATCTATAAAACAGCAGTTTAGTACAAATTTATAATTGGTTGCATAGAGTGGATTTTAGTTGGCAGCATTTATATAGTTTTTTGGTTCTGTATATATTTTATACTTGCACAGTGTATTACAGTTGTACTTAGATAATATAACTTTGGCTGTAGCCCAAGTAACGCAGGATCTTTTTTGCTCTGTAGTTTGATAAAATGTTATAGATTGTATTAGGGCTCAAGCTGGGGCTTTTTTCAAGATGTTACACAACTAACTTAGCTAAGGTTCTGTTTATACTACTACTGCAAAAACAAGTTTCAAACTGAATAATAAAAATGAACTTTTTTTAAGAGAAGGAGCTAAAAGCTTCAGTCAGCTTGATTAGTCTGCTTTGTAAATTTATCTCCATAGAGTTATCTCCCTACAGTTATCTCTCCTATTTCTCTAGAGTTATCTCCCTAGATTTAGTTCCTTGGAGTTATTTCCCCATTATTGGCTTTTTGGAGTTATCTTACTAAAGTTATCATCCTAGAGTCCGATCTCCTTTGAGTGCTAACTGGATAGCTGACAAAAGTAACTTCCATGTTGTCATGCATGCATGGGCACATTGTTTTGTAACAACACAAAATCACTTGAAACAGAATGTGGTATATAATAAACATTCTTGTAAAAATTGTTGTTTTATTTTTGATGATATAATGGCTATACTATATTAGGCTACTGTATTTTTATGTAGCATATCTCAGGCCAGTTTATAGTCGCTCTCCCTTAGAAAAACCCTGATAGAGATGGTTGTTGTTAGAACGAACTAGAAAGACGTGTCTAGATGAGGTACAGAAGCAATTATGACTGGATGCTCTTCCTAACATCATCAATGGCCTTTGTCTGGGTTTGAACCTATGACCTCGTGTTCACTAAGCAAACACTCTAACCCCTAGACCACGGTTGCTCTTTTTCATGTACCATATTATTTAGTGTAATTAAAAGCAAGAAGAGTGACAAAAGTAAAAAACTTCAAATTTTGATTAAAACTAAAGCCAAGCTAAGAGAATTTGGTCATATATACTTACTGCCTGAAATTCATTATTTGAAGAGTTACCGAAATATTGTTATACATATTGATATATAAGTATTTACTTTGTTATTGTGTTCCCATAACGATGGTTCATAGCCTGTGATATCATAAATCACATTGAAGAAAATAATTCTCTGGTTTTGTGCTCCTTTTATAAATGTTTTTATGTTGTGAAGTAACTATATTTCAATATTTTGATATTTGTGACTTTTGTAAACGTAATTGTAAAAAGTACTCTGCATATTATTGTTAATTATAATTAAGTTTTATTTTAATAAATATGGGAGATTATTTAACTTTTAAGTTTTACAGACTTATGAGTTCGATAAATCGTGCAACAAATAAAACAGTTTTGCATATAAAATACAACACTATATGTAATAAGATCGCAATAATAATTATGTCTGACAAGATCGAAGGTTTCAAGACAATCACATTAGCATAAAAACCACATGTTTTTGAATGAATTATAACCACATAGATTAGCTTCTAGAAAAAGAACCAACAATTTTTATAAGCCTTTTTAGTTTCCTTTATTTTTACACAAATTTTGACAAAATTGAATACAAGAAAAAATAGTATTTTATTGAAAACAACTTCTTTTTCATAATAAACTGCAGTTTGACAGGAAAACATTTAATATATTGTCATATGAAGATCTTTAAAACAGGAACTTCATAACGACAGCGCAGACAAGAGCAGCAGAGTAGGTCAGCTGACTTCCCCCGTTACACAAATCTCCTTCACAGGTGCATTGCCATCTGTCTGTTCTGATTCCCCGAAAATTTACTTTTGTACGATCTTTTTGCTCACAATTGCCTACAAAACTTCCTCCACACCATCTGCGCACTGTAAATAAGTAAAGCTTGATTTAGTAGTGAACACAGCTGTTGCACTGCTTTAAACATTCTCCCTTTTAGTTGGACATTTTTTATGGTAACATGCAGTCCTTACGTTAGCAATTTAGGAAATTTAACAGAGGGTTTAAACTAAATGCATTAAATAAGGATACGGTGCTGGCAATTAGACATGACAGCTTTATACAAAAAAAACTTGTTATTCCAAGTTTATAAAGTGTGACTATCCACTTTACGAACAAAACCCAAAGGCCCCACATTTGTTTTTAATAAAAAACTCATTTCTCAATCTAGAGTCTAGACTGTCATAGTTAAACATAACACCAACATTGTTATTTGCAAGTTGAAAAATTTAAATAATTCTACCATCACCCATAGCAGAAGCATTTATATACACAATGCTGTGTTTCACCTTTCCAGAATACATACATATACATACCATAAGTAAACGTAGCACCCATTCCTTTCACCTTGTTTTTCTCTTTGCTACAGGTACCGTTACTAGTTGAACTATAAAGGCTGCAGTCAACTTCATGATCTGAGTATCCTGTGTACTCATCACTACATCTGTCATCAGTCTCACTGTCACATTCATAGCAAGATGTGCCGGCAGTAAGAGAGAAAGTAATTAACCCTGTAAACCATAAACCTCATTTAAAAAAGCACGTACTATATTTTACAAGTTTGGGTGATCTTAGCCTGCCACTTTTTATTTTAACTTATAAGTTTTTTAGTACTTTAACTTGGATAAAGCTATGCTATTCAGCAGGTGTCTGTGTCTGGAACACATGCACAGAGTGAACTCAATATAGTACACCTCCTTGCATTTCAAACTATATTGCTTATAATAACTCATCTCATTTGTGGGTTCATATCACTAGCACACTTTGCATGACACAATACAAATATTATAACTTAATATTTAACTATATTATAGTAATATATAGAGTTGCATATGTTATAAATACATCATACTATAAGTTATAAATATAATTGCATATATGATATAGTTATATTGAATATAGTTATATTCTCACATATGATATAGCATTATATTATAATATTGTATAATTACATATAACATAGTTGTGCTGATTGAACTTGGCATCAAGAAGGAACCCGCCATTTGCTCAGGAATGCTTGGCGGTGAAAGGTGAACAAAGGTGATCATATAACATAGTTATGCTATATGTAGCTACATGTTAAATTATTATAGAATTACATATAACAACATTATATTAGATTAATATGGAATTACATATAATACATATAACACTATTATATAGGTTATAGTGTTCGTGTAGTACAGTGACATACAAAACTTACCACAAAGGAGGGTGAGAGCAGTTGAAGCATACATTTTGGCTGTTGGAGTTAGAAACACATTTCCTTATGGGATCTCAGCGAAGCACAAAATGAATTGCACTACGCATCTGTTAGCTCTGAATTGCTTTCTTGTGATACAGAAAAAATCAGTTGCCATATGATACGAAGCTCACTGGATCCTTTAGAATTCTTGTAAAAAGGAAGAGAAAACTTGTAAGTTTCTTTAAGAGTATACAGAATGCAAACCTGCACTATACAATGTGATCAGTAAATGTTTGTATGAAAATGGTCATGGTACATGCACCGGTGCTTTAGTATTATATGACTCATTCCAAGTAGAAAGTAGTCAAATAGGCACCAAAATAGCTACATCATACATGCACTAATTAATAACCATGACAATGAATACAGACAATATATCTAGCTGTTGTGAACAGTGAACTAATCTTTCAGTAATACTAATGGTTAGAAAAGTATAGTGGCTATTGCTATCTGCCATAATGAGTAACTATAATCACTATAATCAACCTTTGTTTATGTGAAGGTACTAGTAAGATGTTACACAACTATCTCAGCTAAGGTTCTGCAGTTTACACTTATACTATTGAAAAATCAAGTCTTAAAGTGAATTAAGAAGTCAAACTCTCTTGTAAGAGAAGGAGCTAAATGTTTGGTCATCTTGATTAGTCTGCTTCATAAATTTATCTCCATAGAGTTATCTCCCTACAGTTATCTCTCCTATTTCTCTAGAGTTATATCCCTAGATTTAGTTCCTTAGAGTTATTTCCCCATTACTGTCTTTTTGGAGTTATCTTACTAAAATTATCGTCCTAGAGTCATCTCCTTTGAGTGCTAACTGGATAGCTGACAAAAGTAACTTTCATGTTGTCATGCATGGCCACATTGTTTTTTTAGCGACACAGAAAAACACTTGAAACAGAATGTGGTACATAGTAAGCATTCTTTTTTTAAAAATTATTGTTTTATTTTTGATGATATAATGGCTGTACTATACTAGGTTACTGCATTTTCATGTAGCATGTGCTCTAATGTACTTAAAAACAAGAAGATTGACAAAAGTAAAAACTTTCGAAATTTGATTGGAACTAAAGCCAAGCTAAGAGAATTTGGTCATAACTACTTACTGTCTGATATTCTTTATTTGAAGAGTCACCTAAATATTGTTATACAGATTAACATGAGTATTCACTTTGTTATTATGTTTCCATAACAATGGTTCATAGCCTGTGATATCATAAATCACTCAGAGGAAAATAATTAAATTTAGTTTTGTGCTCCTTTATAAGGGTTTTTATGTTGTAAAATAATTATATATATTTCAATATGTTGATATTTATAAATGCAAAAAGTACTCTGCATATTACTGTGTTTTAATATTAAGTTTCATTTTATTAAGTATCGAAGATTATTTAACTTTTAAGTTTTACAGACTTATGAGTTCAATAAATTGTGCAACAAATAAAACAGTTTTGCATATAAAATACAACACTATATGTAATGAGGTTGCAATAAAGACAATGCTTGACAGGGTTGAAGGTTTTAAGATAGTCACCTTAGCATAGAAATCACATGGTTACAGATGAATTAAAACCACCATGATTAGCTTCTAGAAAGAAAACCAACAATTTTAATAAACATTTGAGTTTCTTTTATTTTAACACAAATTTTGACAAAACTGAATTCGAGCAAAAATTATTATTTTATTGAAAACAACATCTTTTGTCATAATAAACTACAGTTTGACAGGAAAACATTTAAGATATTGTCATTTGAAAATTTTTAAAATAGAAACTTCATAACGACAGCGAAGACAAGAGCAGCAGAGTAGGTCAGCTGACTTCCTCCGTTACACAAATCTCCTTCACAGCTGCAGGACCAGGTCTCTGTTTTGACTCCAAGAAGAGTTGCTTTAACGCGGTCTTTCTGCTCACAATTGCTATTGTCAAACGCCTTACCACATGTTCTTGTTACTAAAACAGAAACGAACTATTTAACAAAATAGCGATTGCAATTAGGCTACGATTTTTATGAAAATATATTTTTTTAAATTAAAGACATCATTTTTTTCAAAACAGTACATTAATCAGTTTAAATTCAAGTTCAGCAAAGAATTATTATGTAAAGTCGATATTTTTTTAATAATTTAAAAAAACAGTTAAGAATAAAATTAAATGCAGCAAGAGTGTCAAAATAATTACCAGATGTGTGCAAAGTTATTATATAGGGGCATAATTGTTTGGGTAAATAGAGTATTTAGAAAGTGCACGGCTTAAAGTGTGTTCACATACCAGTGGCAACCCAAGCTCCACCGACTTTACCCGAAACCTTTAGTTTACTGCAGGATCCATCATCTGTGTAACTCCCTTCTGAACAGTCCTGTTCGTGACTAGAGTCTCCAGAGTACTCGTCATCACACGCACCGCCAGTGCTTTGGCAGACGTAGCATTTAGTATTGGCAGCATAGGACACCGCCAACATTCCTGAACATCAAAATTGTCAACTTACTTGTACAATAACGTAATATACAAGCTCAATCTATTTAAATTTATAATATAATTTAATATAAGCTAGTAATGTAAAATAAAGTTATAATTTACAATTTACAATTTAATTAAATACAATAATTGCTGGCAAACAATTACAATAATTCACCAACAGATTAGCTATTACATCATTATGCTGCAGCATTGCCCAAATATTTAGCAAATCCTATATCGATTATGTTTTTTTATAATAGCATGTATTGTATAAATAATAGTATCTATCATATATTAGTGCTAATAATATAAATAAATATAATAATACAATAATAATATTAATCTCTATCTTAATAAAAATTATTGTTAATAATTTCTATTAATATCTATCGACTCAATGAGTAAAACATTTGCTAAATAACTAAATATTCAGTTATAAAATTAAATGTCATTGTATAAGCAAAATTTTATGAAAAATAATTAAAACATGCAGTGTAACTATAACTTTGCAATAGCCTATAGACTTTATACTCTATAAGTAAACTTGTAACTTTATCATATATAAAAATATAAAGCATTTTATAACTGCATTAAAAATTGCATAAAGCCTCTCAATTTTAGAAGCTTCAGTTTTGCTCAAATATGCCAAAACAAAAGAAATAATATTTTTGCCAATATTCCAACCTTTCTGCTCAAGCTACTCCATGATAATTGGCTATTACAATTATTAATTTTTTATGATTCTATCACCAATCTAAAAAGCCTTTATGTGTTTTTACTAATATTGTTATCTTATAAGCACTTGTAGTCTTAAAATTATTAGCTTGTTTGTTGAGATTTTAGTGAAAATATTGTAGGTACTATTCTCAACACAATATTTTTAAACAATCATGGACAGAATTTAGTTATAATGTACTTTGTACTAAACTACACAAGCTATCAACTATGTCACCATGTATATCGCAATGTCACTTACCACAAAGAACGGCAGCAACAATCAAAACTCTCATGGTGGCTGTTGAAGTTGAATGAATACTTCTATATCAAACCTCTGCTAAGCTTCAAGTAACCAAGGCAGTTTACCAACTCTCTATTTGTACCAAAATAATTAAGTAAATATGATTCTGATTTGCCATACATATATTCATTTTAATTTTATTGGCTGTTTTAGTTGAAACTTGAGAGTTTTTTTATAAAATGCTTTACTCTTGTTGGCTTGTTTGCAGAATATTGAAAGCAAATATGATGCTTGCCTGTTACATTATAGCTTGTAAAAAATCTATACAGATCGTGTTCTGTGGCAACAGCTCATAAATATGCAGCAGTATAATTAGCTAATAATAGTGTTTGTGTGCTCTCTTGTTAATTTAGCTTACTCTCTCATACTGCTATCAAGTAGCATTTTAGCATGCAAATAGTTTCAACGAAATTTCACCGTACAATGATACATGCATGTAAAACGAAGTTTATGATCAGTCCCTCTATATATTGACTGTTGAGATATATAACTTAGATTTGCAACATGCAACAATTTTATGCCAAACTTTGAAGTACAATTATTGATGTTTCTGTGGGAATTGTTGCACATTGCTAAGTACCTACAGAAATAGATCACTAGTTGTTAACTACAGTTACAGTCAATATAATAGCACTGCTATAAACAAGAAATAACATAAATTATTGTTAACAAATTTTGTACAGTAAATTTTAATTTAAATGCTTCAATTTGCTGTTTTGGAATTTATCATTCTTTAACAGCTGCAAACTTTCTTTCAAGGTTTTACTTCAATGTACCAAATATCAAAAAATATCCCAATCTAGTGCATGGACGTTTTCTTAGCATTGCTCTTTTGTAGTCCACTGACTCTTCTGATAACCGAGGTAGCATGAGTTTTTTAAAATTTACCTCTTTATTTAAATTAATAACAAACTCGCCTAGAGGCTGAATCTCAGGTATATTCTGAAACACTGCAACCGTACTTTGTCTTTCATCTGCATACCCATTGTAGAATCATTGCCGCCACCATACAAGATTCTTTGTTTGTTAAGAGGGGAGTTGGGTTTAAGAATTACTAATTAAATATATCGTTATTTTTGTCCTATTTGGAATAACATGGAGGATTAGAACAGGTGGTGGTATCAGATAAACATTTCCAATAATAACATAGTTCAAACTGAATAGAGAGCATAACTTTAAAACAAGCATGCTGCTATAGGCACAAGCATCTTTGTCCTATTCATCTTCACCTCATCTTATTACTGAGACATAAGTGATCAAAAGTAAAAAGTTGATTAGAGGAAAATGGCTAAACATTTATAGAATAAATAATTTTATCTATAGAACGACAAAATGTTTGTCAGAAAGATCAGTAAATCAATCAGTTTAGATTGAAAACTTGCAAATAATAATGATAGATTTTGTATAGTTTTTTATTATCCAGAAAACACATTTTCAAATATCTTAGCTTGATCACCACCAAAAGAACATAGAGTGTATTGGTGCTAAGGAATTGAAGTTTATTTTTACCATTGATTTTAGGTCAACATGGCACATGCAGGTAATATATACATGTGTATGTGTGTGTGTTGTGTGTGTGTGTTGTGTGTGTGTGTGTTGTGTGTGTGTGTGTGTTGTGTGTGTGTTGTGTGTGCTTTGTGTGTGTTTTGCGGTGTGTATTTTGCGGTGTGAGTGTATGCATGCGTGCGTGCATGTGTGTGTGTGCGTCTTATAATTTGGTAGTCATAACAATGTATTGTCCGCAAAAATAGCATAGATTAATGAAACATACTTGAACGAGAAATTTAATTTTCATTTAATTTGCCTGTTTTATTGACTTGGCTATTAATTTAACTACAGCTGCACACTCAATCATAGAGCAAGAAAATTAATTTTCTTCAGCCCAATTGGATAAAAAAGTCACTTATTTTTCTGCAGTTGTGCTGGTCTTCTTGCTACCTACCACTGTCGTTGCGTTAATCAATATTTCACTAATTAGCAGTTAGCAGAAGCTCGGTGCAAAATTTGCTAACGATTATTTGAAAAACTCTGTATCAATTGCCATAAGAATTGTTATAATCAGCCTCATTGTTTTTGCTCATAATAATGGCTGAGTTGCATTGTAAAACTAAAAGCATTTATAGAAAGGCCATTATCGTAAGATGGCCAATAAAATTTGAATAACTACGAATTCTGCGAATGAAAATGCTGAATTGCTCAGTTTTATACAATTGCTTATACATAAAAGCAGGTAACAAATCTTTGAATCATTCTGATTTTAGCTTTTGTTTAACTATTGAGTGTCCTCCTAACAAACAAGATGAAACTTCTGACTGCGTTGGTGTTTTTTTGTGGTAAGCAACTTTATATAGCAACTAGTATATCTCAACCATCCCTTATATATCAACTGCATAATGATTGCTTTTATAGGCTTACAAATAATTATGTGTATATGCAGTATTTAGGTACAAACAGGTACTGAACTGTTACTTCAGAAATATGTGCATTGTTTGTTTATTTTCTATCAATATATATATATATATATATATATATATATATATATATATATATATATATATATATATATATATATATATATATATATATATATATATATATATATATATACATACATGAAATAAAAATAATACAAGGGATCATCCAAAGGAGGTAATGATGAAGCCCAATGGTGCGCCATAGCAGAAGCTAGTGAAAGCGCAAGGCCTAAAATGATTAACAATTAGTCAGTCAAGTCAGTCAAGTTATGTGAAATAAGTTAATTGTCGCTTAAGTAAGTCAGTTTAGTTAAGTCATAGCTCTCCGGCAAAAAGGCAAAACCTCACACCCGCCCTGAATGCATCGGGAATAGACTGATTTTTAAGCTTAGGTTTTAACCTGTTCCATAGCGCTGACCCCCCCTCCCCTCGATAACATGTACTTCTTTGACCTGCAGTGGTAGAGAAAAAAGAAACGGGAAGATTTGATATTGAAAACTGTGTACTGTAGGAGTGAACAATTAAACTTTTGCTAGTGTTAGAGTAGTAAAATTTATGGGCATTTTGCAAAATTTTCAGCTTGTATAAATTTTCTATTTGAAGAATGTTAGCTTCTTTGTCATATAATATTTGTAATAATTGCAGTATTGTGTTATCTTATAAAAATTTTATATTGATTGTAGCATTGTGTCATTTAATAATTGTAATAATTGTATGGTGTTGTGTTATATAATATTTGAAAATCAAGGAAGTAATCCTACAGTAGGCTAACAACAATTTTCTGCAAAAATGTTCATATCTTTACTATAACAAATGAGCTTTGTTGCTGATGGGCTAAGCTTGGTTTATGGCACTACTCATTAATTACTTCAAAACTATACAATTTAGTTAAGAAAATGGTTAACATTATGTATTAAAATTCACAAGTGTAATTATAGCAATATTTTATTAAAATTTATTTAGCTAGTATTTCTATGGACAAAATAATTCGAAAGGTAATAATAGGCATAAAATAAAGGGAACCTCTTTCACCAAGTTTTATATGCATGTGCACGAACTCCTTATTGGAGGTTTAAAATTGAACTTTTTATACTTTTAGCAAAGCAAACTTAAGTAATAAAGTGTTAAGGTTTAGCTCATCACAACTTGTGACAACATACCTGCTTTATTGATTAAGCTTAATCTAATATGCATGTAATTCGCACACAGTAATAAATGAAAGAAATAATAATTGTTGATGTTGCTTTGTTGGCTTTTAGCTCTTTCTTTTGCTGCTGGCATCAAGTGCTATGAATGTGATGGTGACTGTGCCGATGAGTATGAAGGGTCGTCGAGTCATGAGCAGGACTGTTCAGAGTTCGGCTACACTGATGATGGATCCTGCCATAAATATAAATTTGGTACAGATCTCCTGGGATCTTGGTCATATACTGGTCAGTGAATGGAACTATTTGCATACCTTTTTAATTTGCTTATAATAAACTCATAATTCTTGATAATGTTGTACAATGCAATGATCTTCTAAATATATATGTTTGCATTATTGAAAACGTGTAATTTAATCTTTAATCATTGTAATAATACATTTTAATATAACAAATATTTGCAAAAGTTACATCTAAAATTATTAATTTACCTTTTTTAAAAATGATGTTCACTTTTCTATAAAATTGATATTTATTATATACTACATCATATCTGATGCAAGTTGCTCTTTCTTGTTACAGTAAGTAGAGGATGTGGCGACGAAAGTTATACTAACGCAAACTGTAAGCAAGGTGATCGATTAAAAGTTAATCTTCTTGGAATCAAAACAGAGACATGGTTGTGCTCCTGTGAAGGAGATTTGTGTAACGGCGGAAGTCAGCTGACCTACTCTGCTGCTCTTGTCTTCGCTGTCATTATGAAGTTCCTGTTTTAAAAATCTTCACATGGCAATCTATTAAATGTTTTTCCGCCAAACTTTAGTTTAATATAATATAAGAAGCTGACTTTAATAAAATAATGATTATTTTACTTGTATTCAATTTTGCTAAAATTTGTGTGAAAATAAAAGAAACTCAAATGTTTATTAAAATTGTTGGTTTTCTTTCTAGAAGCTTATCATCGTGGTTTTATTTCATCTATATAACCATGTGATTTCTTTGCTAAGGTGACTATTTTGAAACCTTCAATTTTGTCAGACACCATTATGATTGCAACATCATTATATACTGTTGTATTGTAGTTTTGCTGGCTACTACAAGTGTGAGTTATTTTGTGTGCTTGCACTGCTAGAGCATACCTTTACGAGATTTATAAGAGAAAATGAGTAGTTGTTGTTGAACAAATAGATATGTATATTTAGAACACTAATTATCAAAAATTTTACATCAATGTGTGAAAAAGTGACAGAGATTCATATAGTAATGAGCTTTGAAACGTATCTAAGCGTAGAATGAGTCTTGAGCGCCCAGGAGGCTTGCCTTATAAGGGCAGGCTGTCTTCTGATTGGCTAGTAAGTTCCAGCAGTGGAGACTGCGACGGCTGGCAGCATTTTACAATGAATCGGATGTTCCGTTTGGAATCGAACTTCGAATCAGACAGAATTCGGACGCACCCGAACCCAGTTAGCACGTCTGAATTTTTCCCAATCAGACACTCCGAAGTTCAGGATGTCCAAATTCGTACTTACACAAGAACAAAGAAAAACTGAACAAAGAGAACTAGACTAAGCCGCCTTTGGATTCCCTGCGCGTAGGGAATCCGAAAGTGCCTTAACAATAATACAAAGATAACTCCTAAAGATCTACTACAGTATAATTTCGAGAACTTGATTTATATAGTTTATACAAAAAGTAGTGGAAACCTGGGTGATATGGGCCGCTTAAGCCCACAGCCCAAACTGTCAATGTTTGATTGAAAATTAGTATTTCAACATGTGGGTGCTATCTCTACTGACCTACAAACAGACTTTGAAGCTCCTATACAGATGCTTGACTGAGCTATAATTGAAAATTGGTGGACCATACTGCTTATATATTTTTTTCTATTGAGGTAAAAATTACACAATGTCTCATCTAGCAATTATAATTCAAGATAAGATTCTTTCGAGAACATTTTGTTATTGTCCACACCCACTTTGATTGGGCAACATGTCAATAATACGGTGCTTTATTGCTAGAAGACTCCGTTTGACTTTGTCTCCATATACATATTTGCCATCAACTAGCATATACAAAATGCTACCAAACTGCCACCATGTTATATTAATTTACGAAAACTTTGAAAGGAACTTGTTCCTTCTTGGCCAGTGTGTACTAAATAAACTATAATGACTTATGCCGTAGGTTTGCTTTTGCATGTAACAATGTAATGCTTATGAGATTGTAAATTTATAGAAATGTGTCACTAATCTCCGGAAAAATTCTAGAATTAGAAAAAATGACCTAACAGAAATTAAAAAAAAATTGGAACATAACATAATATTTTGGGTATTGCGTGGTGGTATGTACCGTAATAGTAAGTGATACTATGGTTGACTTGTAGTGTATTATATTGTAGATAAACTATAATTGATATTAGTAACACTGTGAAATCTAGATACTAACTGTTTAGCAAGAACTGTACAAATAATTTATACAGTTGCTGAAGATGATAATAAAAAGGAAACTTGGCCCACACTTACTAATTATAGCTATTAGCTATATTAAGAGTTAAAAAATAAACTCCAGTATAACATACAACTATATATAATAACTGTATACTTGATTTTATCACGGGTCTATTATGAGGAGTTGCTTTACCAAAAGACCTGTGAAGCTTTATTCAAATAGATTATACTATATTGTATGTAATCAAGATGCAAAGACCGTATTAATACACCATTTTAACTCTCACACTAGCTAACCAAATTTAGACTAACTTCACAAAATCTGTGGCATTAATAATTATGCATTGGTGCAGCATCTACACTTTACAGTATACTATATTTGTTTATAAGTTGAACTCCTTGGCGTCAAATTTACTATCAGACGGGTTATTTCTCTCCAGCTTTTTTGAGGTAGGCACAACAATTGGAAGAAATTAAAAAAAGCCTGTGTTCTAGATGATAAACATAGCAAAAGAAGTTCCGTTTTTGCAAAAAAAGTTTAACCAGAATCACCCAAACCAAAAGCGAAAGATTTATTTTCCTGTGTGCGCGCGCGTGTGTGTGTGTGTGTGTGAGCACATGCACACAAAACCATGCTGTATAACCAAAGACATAGTGGGGAAAGTATATAAAGCAGAAAGTGCACTAAAACACTGAAAAATTTAATAAAATTTATTAAATAATGGCTCTTTTAGAGCTTTTAGTCAACTGTAGCTTAATAGATATATGCAAACCTTCACTTCAATTTGAGGTTGTGCCAGGCAATAAAGAATGATCAATAACATTGTTTAAGTTCAGCATGCCTTAGTTGCAGTACGTCTGTTTACGTGTTGTATCCATAACTAACAGTATCCAGGTAACTGGTTGCTAGACTAAAAAACAACTAATCAAACAATTCTAAAGCTATTGTCTAAAGCAAGTGGGGCGTGAGTAAACCATCCTTACCGATTATAATGCTATGTACGGGTGACCTGGCTATTGACCTTCGAAATTCTATTGACCTCGCTGCTCAACAAGCTTTATAGTTTAAATATCTTTCAACTCAATTGAGTTGAAAATGTTATTGTTGGAAAAATTGAAAGCAGCGTATTAACACAAACACTAACACTGAATTTTCAATCGAATCCTCGAGTCTTTTTCAATTTGCAGCCTTCAAATGGGTAGAAGAATTATATGTTGATATTAAACAGCCGGATAGGCTTCTTACAGGCTTATTCTACATTCTACTTTTTTATAGTATTGCATGTGAACAAACATAGCATTTGCAAAACACTATGATGGCTAGAGACATATAAATTATTGCTTGATCAAGCCAATTAACTCAAGTTGTAAATAATATTTGAAGACATTCAATAACTGACATTACTCAATGCTGTTGAAAATTTGAGAAAGATAGTTATGAGTAATTGTCAGTCGGAATTTACTTGTGTGCTTTTAAATGAGCTTTTTTCTTTCACTTACAGTGATGGTGCTACAATATTATGGCAGACAACACTGTACATTTATAAATTTAAACTTATATAAGCACAAGACTTGCTATTTATCCCAAGTAGTGACAATAAAATAGAGGCAAAAGTTACACCAAAAACTCTCAGCCTATACCAACTGCTGCACTGGCATCCCATTACATAACGGAAATGCCTGTAGCTTTGGTTCTCACAAATTCAACCTAGCAACTTGAGCAGGTATGTAGGGGATGGCACTCTGCACTAGCAATTATAATTTAGATCCAATTCTAATTTAGTTCATACCAATGGCCATGAACGCATGTAAAACAAAAAGCTTTCAGGGTATGAACGCCTACATAGAATATCAATACATGTATTATTAAAACAACTTTTTATACAATTCATGAAAGTTTTCCATTGTTGGCAGGCAACGGTGATTGTGAATATAAAGGTTGTTATTGGTTTTTGTCAACTGCAAATACATCTTTTGAAAAGTTTTATTGATTAAACCGAAGGCATTCACAGCAGTAATATAATTGTTAATCAGGTATGCAGCTTTCTATTCTAGCAGTGTTAGAAGACAAGCAAAGCACTAGCTAACAAAGATGGAATTGACGTCATTCATTCTGAAAAAATTAGTTCCATTCAGTATATGAGAAAATGGCTACAGCAACACAACTGATGCAGAATTGCTTTCATAATCACGAAGTCGACCTTGAAAAATACCAAAAAAAATTTACCAGCAGCTTTGATATACAAGTATATACACTACACAATACACAGTTCATAAAATGTATATACATAGCACATACAAAACAATATATAGTAGATATGCATTGTACTTTTACAAAATTTTAGTATAATGGTAAAAAGAAATGAACTTTTGTAAATTATTCACTAGTGAAAACAATATACATCTGAATAATATAATTGTCAGTATTTAAAAAAAGACCAAATTTAGCATCAGTTAAAATAATATTCATGACATACAAACATGTAAGTATCTTTGATTGATGATCAGTTAAAGTGAGTAAAAGTTCTACCCAAACGCAGCAAATTATGAACAAACTAACGTAGTTATATGCCTTCTTCAGCTTGCTGGCTATTTTATCCAACGCTAATGTACATTTCTAGTCTTCTGCACCCTGTTTATGACATGGCATAACCTTTATTTTACTAGATACATGTTTATAGCGTCTAAATCATCATCATTTTGTGTCTTTAAACTTTCCTCATATCTTCCAACTTGGTCTGATAAATCAAACTTTCTTAAGAAACTTGTGTCGTACAACATCTGGAAAGAAACTAAATCAGATTAGGAGCAAGATTATGGTATTGTAGAACTGTATTTCAATTAACATAGTAGAAGCTTTGCGAGGTACTACAACCTCTTCATACGACAGCTTCAACTCAAATATTTGTGATTAAATATTATATCTGTAAAATAGATTTACTTAGCCCCAAAAGACCAATTATTTGCGTGAATACCTGCCCAGACCATAAAGCTATGATAGCAGAGGAATATATATACTTAAAGGAACCCCAAACTCGATTAGATATAGAAGAATAGTTTGAAAGCTTAAGAAAGCAGGTATTGCACCATAAATAGAGCTGGGATTCACAGACATAGCTGGGATACATAGCTGAGACACATAGCTGGGACATGTAGACATAGCTGGGATATATAGCTGAGACACATAGCTGGGACATGTGGTTGGAATACGTACATCTAGGCCAGCTAAGGCAGTGCTCACTTCAGGGTATGTGATCAGCAACCTGCCAGACTTCTTTTTAATCTCATCCAAGCAAAACAGCCACAGCCTGTTAGCAACAGAGAACTGTATAAATAGAGGTGTCCTTAAGCACACAGCAGCCTACAATAGCTACCGGCTTTTACATACTATTGTTGATGGGTTGCTAAGCAACTTCTCTATCGCTAGGAGATAGGCACAGGCACAAAAACTATACAATTGAAAGAGCCTTATTTGGTAGGCAATCAGGTGAAAATTAATATAATTGCAAACAAAACATTCCACACATCAATAGGATTATTAAGATACTAACTATGAGTACAATAACTATTAGAAACCATGAATGGCAAACACTACACACACAAATACATTAACCTTAAGTTCACTTTTATCAGTTAAAACCAGTAATGCATTTTAACCAAAATTGTCACCTTTTGCAAATATTACAAAGATTTAAAGTGAATTTCAAGTAATGTGTGTATCAATGAGACCTGCAGGATTAACAGCAAAAAATTAGATAGCATTTTGAAAATCTAATCATGAAAAAGTTTGATATAAATTGTGAGGTACCAGTAGAAATGATAGATAACAGTTAAAGAGAGTAGATATATCCATCAACAGGATGAAATAAAAACTATTTTTTAAAATAAATTTAAGACTTTACAGTTTTAGAAGCATGACCACTACCCACTGTAAACTGCATTAGTACTACGTCTATTTCTAAACATCTCACACAAAGCATACTATCCTATCACAAATGACTGAAAGAAGTATGCAAATCAGACAATAATAACACCGAAGGAGTTGTCTTCCCAAAAACTTTAAAATTGACGGTTTGGGTGTTTTATTTTGTAGAGCTAAGTAGATAAGCATAAATAGACTGGGAACTATAACTGTAGGTAATGTATACATACTTTCTCTGGGAATCTTTGTCACTGTAGAAATCAAATACATTATTCATCACCACAACATCAGCTGAAAGAAATGAGACAGGAAATATGTGAACATGTCCTTTTATACGAAAATACAACACATATTAGATAACAGGCTAAAAATATAGTGCCTACCAGAAAGATGATAAAACTTGAATGAGAAATTATACAAAAAACTCGAACCACAGTGAGTACACAACTCCAAACTACAAGACAAAAACCATAGTTTAATTCAAGAACAACTCATGGAGATTATTTATTACAGTGCATTCACTGAGCATTTAGTATGTAAAGTAGATCAGCTTTACACTT
The DNA here is from genome assembly GCA_964035545.1 of Bugula neritina. Lineage (NCBI taxonomy): Eukaryota > Metazoa > Bryozoa > Gymnolaemata > Cheilostomatida > Bugulidae > Bugula > Bugula neritina. The sequence continues at coordinate 2,953,339 of OZ037773.1, forward strand.
AAACAGTACTTGACTTCAATCGAAAAAGAAGTTAATGACTCATTTGTATAGCTATGAGTCAACTGCAAGACTTTTGTACAGAGGAAAACATATTCTAACTTAATGAAGTAGGCGGGAGGAGGAGAAAAATAGACATTCCCAAAAATATTTTTCCGAAAACACCTGAACGTTTTTTTCGTGACCATCCACCAATCTAAATTAACTAAATAATTAGGAAAAACATGAAAAATCAAGCAAAATTAAAAAGAAACTTGATTATTTATTTGTATTTATTGATGTCTTATTAGTTTTGAGCAAAAACCCATATAAATTAGCAGCTAAATTGTGAAAAATAGCTGAAACCTAGACATTTCAAGTGTGTACTAATTAAGTAAAATGATCCAATTAAAATTAATTTTGTTCTCACAAGGAACAAATAAGAGTTATATAATTTAACCAATTACATTAACTGTGTAATTTGTAGTTGTATTTAGTTGCAATTGCAACTTACCCCAACTCCGGAGCTGCAAAGAACTACTCGTGAAAAATTGGTAAAAAAAATTCTTGTTGAGAAAATAGAGCAAATCGATTGGCTCATCAAGAATAAAAGTAATGTAATGAAAAGTAGTGTTTTTAGAACAAAAATGGCTTGATTTACAGGAATAGAGGAAGACTTAGGCTAAGCACAGGTATAGATATAATATAATATTCACCTTCGGCAAGGAGCTGGGGGCAGTTGATGATGTCATCATGCACAATACTGATCTTTTCCGAGAGATCATATTTGTCAACCATTGATTGGCTGATCTTACAGAAATCTCCGTTCATCTCAACACCAATACACTTTTTCAAAGGGCTGAATAAAGCTACCTACAGCATACAAAATCCGAACTTAAACCAAAATAGTTTTGTTATATAATGATAAAGAAAACAGTAAACAAATATAATGTGTTTTGTTTATCTATAATTAAGCTACTAGCCTGTGAGGATATATTTAAATTGTTTTATTTTATTTTACAAAATGATGCAGTAAGAACAATAACCTTGTACCAGCCGCAGAATTACTATAATGAATATTTGTGTAAGAATAAGTCAGGTTTGTTGACAGTAAACATGTTCATTAGGAGAACAACGATACAAAAGCTTTAAAACTCGCTTCGAGGTACATTAAATTACAAAAAAGTAATTTGCTTTTCACTAAAATATGACAGATAGATGGTTTAGCTACTGCATAATATGCCTATAGTATGTAGGCTGGTAACATAGACAGCAGACAACTCTAAAACACAGCATATAAATGACTCACCCCATAGAGCACAGCACCGGTCCTTGAGCCGATATCTACTAGAACTTTGTCTTTGCAGTTTGAGAGAAGACATTTACATATATACTTCACTTCATTTGCAGAGAACGAATGAGAAATGAGCTCTAAAAACAAATACCTGAAATTACCATAGCTTACTGATCCAGTATATATAAGACATTCTTATACCATCTTTTCAAAACGATGTTGGGAATGTCTATAGAAGTTAGTTTTTAATTGAAACAGTGAGAATTTAGGATCAGCCTCAAGTTATTATAAATAAAACTAGGAGCAGCGACGGTCTAGGGGTTAGAGCTTTTGCTTAGTAAACACGAAGTCATGGGTTTAAACCTTGCAAAAGGTTATTGGCGATGTTAGGAAGAGTGGCCAGTCATAACTTCCTCTGTGTCACATCTGAATAAGTTCCTAGCCCGATTCAACAAAAAGCCCTTTCTATCAGGGATGGTGACTATAAACTTGCATGAAATTTTTGTAAAGCTACTGTTAACAGTCTTTACTATTCATTTTAGTCAAGATTCTAGGGTGACATACTGGATGTTACATAATTTCAAACCCGCTGCACAACAAAATTTTATTACACTTGAGAAAAAACTCTTAGCAGGGCTGCCATCTGTGGGTATTTAAGAGCCTTTCTTGGAAAACACATACTTGCTGATGAGGTCTAAGACTTACTGATACAGCATAAGATCTTAACTCAGCTACAATTTGCAACCAAATCTATAACCTCGGCGCATATATCAATTGTGAAATTAAGGGGAAATGTTGTCAGCTAATATATTTCCATATACTTTGAATGGTTTTGCTACAAAATGACACGCAACATACAAAAAGAAAACAACTCCAAATAACAAATATATTTTGTATTTAAATGCAGCTTCTATCGCATATATAGCCTCAGAGCATATATCGAAAACTTAGGGCTGATTCTACGTCAGTTGATAATATATTATTACAATACTTTGAATGAATTTATATAACACTTTTCATTACCAGGCAGCATATAAAAAGAAGACAATCCTAAATAACATATATATTTTGTATACCATGAAGACCTGACAGGAAAAAGCAGTTGGGTACAAACCTATTTCTTTCACAGCTTTACTTCCACAGGTGGTGCAGTAGTGCCTGGAGAGATTTCCCTGACTACAAGCTATGTCCAAATCATCCTCGTCATATATGAATGAGTCGACGTGCTCAACCAAACCGGTGCTGTCCCCACAAAGCAGCGTTTTCTACATGCAAGTAGCTAGGCTAAGATGCAGTACAGTACAATGTAGACACATGATCCCAACAAGTGCAGGCTGATGGGAAATTTTAAGATGGAACTTGTGTAGAAAGAAAATGTAAACTTAGTATTTGAATAAAATTTTTCTTTGATTATTATATTACATTACCATTATTTAAAAATTGGGTATGAAAATAAAAAAATTGGTTTGATGACGAGTATATTTCTTTATTCAGAGGGTAATATTCAGGGGGTAGTTAAATATAACATATCTGCAACGAAAAATTTACAGTTGAATATTTATAACTAGGCAACAATTATACTCTGATTAAAAAGTAATACAGTTTGAAAGAAACTATTTTACTTTAAATCATAATTTGATTGACTTTAGACTTAATGACCAACATTAGCTGTACCATCATCGTGCTAAATTGCAAATCAATGTGATAGTAAGTTGAGAAAACAGCAAACCTGAGCAGGTTTCAAGGATTCACTCTCCAGTACACAACTCGGAGGCAGAATTTCCCGAAGATCCTCTCGAATAGCTTCCAGAATCATCTGAGAGTCTCCATAGTCATCTGACTCAGCATGGTTTGTATTAAAATCTGCTGAACAAAGTCACAGCAAATCGTGCTGCCTTCAATATCCTCACTATTTCTATTGGCATCAAACAGCAATCTAGCCAGAGTACTACCACCCGAAGTCAAACAATTTCTCACATCTAATTCTATCAAAGAAGGTTGACTGGAATAAAAATACATGCTTACTGGAAGTAGTGTTAGATGATTCCAGTTGATGAAGCTGCCACCATGATGTGTAGAAATATTCAGTGCCACTGTGTACAAAGTCTGCTACATTTCTTATTATCATAAGTAAGAATGAAAGAACCATTTCTCTGCGTTGAATTTGGGAATTTGAGTCACTGCAAAAAACACACCCTAAGGCTGATACTAATGGCCACGACAACGGAAACTGCTTAGCATTAGTATTACTATAACTATTAGTACAACTACAGTTATTACTATTAGTATTACTATTACTATTAGTATTAGTATTACTGTTCGTGTTAGTAATAGCTATAGTGAGACCAATAATAAGAAAGTTGCTACAAAAAGACTCCGAGTTGAGGGATGAATGGTGCAGTAGTTTGAAGTTCTAGAGTTACGAGTTCTAGAAGTAGAGTTGGACCTTATACCACCCCAACTTCAAACTCAAAATCCCGGACTATTGCACTCAATCACTCCCAACTCGGAGCTGCTTTTTGCAGCTTTCAGTTTCTAATAATAATAATAATGCTGCCTGTTATTGATATGTCTATTAGGAAGGATACTGACTTGTTACAACTCTTAACGGTATTCCTTGAATTCCTAATTAATCTAATATATTTAGAGTAAAACTTATATTCGTACCTTGCAATCCCAAGCTTTTGAATTTAAAACAGTGTTGAAACATTTACCCACGTGGTGTTGGAAAAATAGACCGAGAACCGCAATTACTCAATACAGCTTTTGTGCAAAAGATAAATTTGTCCAATGGTAAAGCTTGTTAACTGAAAGTTTCCGCCAGAGTAGCGAGGTTGTTAGCACCATTTATCTATTGTTGAGTAGAAGTCATAGAGATCAGTACGAGTATCACCGCCTTTGGCTTCACTGCTACCGTTTGCGTATGACTCGGTGATACTGATTGCCATTGCTGATTGTTGTTAAACTTAAAGTGCAGTAGTAACCTTGAAATATATTGGAAATAGCAAAACTGGAAGTAAACATTACCAATGTGTTGCTTGTAGTTGTATCAATGTGAATGTGTTACAGAGTATTAGTGAGAGTAATAAATTAAAATTTATTTATCATCTAATCACCAAGAGTAAGTCTAAGACTAATGAGTAATGACTAATCTGTAATCACTATGGCTATGACTTACTCTTAGAGTATCAAATCAATGTGTATGACTATGACATTGACTATCACTATGAGTCACTGTATCATAATCAGTGTCACTATGAGTATGACTATCAGTATGAGTATCAGTATGGCATTGACTATCAGTATCGGTGACCACTCATATTATAACATAGACTAGTAGTAGTAAGCATCACAGTTATTAGTCATCACTAATCTCAATCTGCAATCATTAGTGATAAGTGATTAGACTTAGTATCCAATCACTAACTCTAAGTCAAATGAGTAACTCAAAGATAGTAAGTAATACTAATATTAATACCAATAGTAATAGTATTATTAAAAATAAAGTTAGTATTGCTAAGTATTAGTATTAGTAAAACTAGATCAGATCAGATTATTTATTCCTGCTGAGCACAATTTATTATATATTTTTTTATAAACAACTTGAATTTTTCTCTTTCCTTTCCTTATTGTAGATATCAGTAACTATTGCTCGAACTTCACCATCACCGTGACCATGACTATGTCAAACTCAATATTATCAAGTTTTCATGAATTTTCTTTTTATGAATAAAGTTAATTTTGTTGTATTAGAAATTACTATTACATTTATTGTATTATTATGCTGTATCACTATCCATGTTACTGTTAGTGTTAGTAGTAGTTATACTTATACTAAAGTTTTGGTAATACTAATAGTATATTACTATTTTAATTTAGTTTAATTATAAATCTACTGTCAGTATAAATATCGTTATGAATTGCTATGTCTTTTAGTATAAATTTAAGTATATTGATTATTCAGTTATTATCTATCATTCTTTGTATTACTATTAGTATTTCCGTATTTAGCAGTTAATTTCCATTAGACCTATGACTATTAATATTTGAAAATATCAATATAGGTGATATCACTATCATTGATAGCACTGCTATTTTGCGATTATCACATTCACCATGACTCCGATAGTATCATTATCCTCATATATAGTCAATGCAACTATGACTAGAACTAAATTGATTGAATTCACAAGTTTTTTTTTAAAGATGGTATTACTTTGAGTTTGTTGAATTTTGTTGCATAGGATATCTGTTAAGACATAAATGTTATCTTTCTCTGTAAATTAATGGGAGTCAGACATCACAAGTAACCTCAGTAAAATCAGATATGAGGAGGAATGCAACTAATATTGAGACACAATAGAAATCATTTGATGATAATTGAAATATATATAAGACTAAATAATAAGTTTTCTTTGTTTGTGCTGTTCTAAAACACACTCACATGTTAGCACACACTACTGTACTAGTTTTCCTTTCTTAAACTTTTTCAAAGCCTGTCAATAATAGGCTAAATGTTTTCTGGCTATAATAATTGATTTAAATATTAGTATTACAATTACCAATGTAATTATATATTATTAATTAATTTTTTTTAAATAATCATTTTATATATGCTCCTAATTATTGATTATAATTTAATTCTTGAAATATGTAGTAATAAAAACCAATAGTTCTTGAAAACCAGCCTACATTCAAATTTGTTTTCATCCTGACCTTTTATAATCAGGAGTGATTTGTTGAAATAGCCTAATACAAGTGTGTAACGTAGAGTTTACGATAGATTTAGTACTAAATCATTAGCAAGTCTTTATAATTGAATTGATGAAACAATTTCTCAATAGAGCTTTTAACCCTCCTGGTATCTGTCTAAGTCCAAGTGTTGGAACAGTACTATTGATAGCCTGAACAGAACCTGTAGATGTGAGATTACTATTCCTGCGTTTGCTTTCTTTGTAGATCTTCATGTAGTTTACGAAGGAGTACATAACTGGATGGAATGGAACAATCTATTATCATTTTGATAGCCTGCATAATAGGTAAGCTAGTATTTGGCATCAAAGTTATAATTTCTTTAATGTTTAAAGAAGCCCAAAAAACTTCAGCATGTAATTTAGTATCTAGCTCAAAATACTTACACAGAAAAGTTTTTGCATTACATATAATTTGTTTGCCAATAAGAACAGAGTCTTCTTTAAAATATTTGCAAATAATTTGTATTTAATTAACATAAACAGTAATGAGCAATTGGTTTTGTGGTGTGAGCTGAATTGTGATAGTAAGTGCAAGTACAAGTATATGATGTAGTAGTTTGACAGTGTCAGTGGCTCCTGTGTGACATTATATACTGGAAATTAGTCTGAGACTTTATTGGTGAAAATTGATTGTCAATTCAGAGGGCGCCATTTCGCAACTATACACCATCATTTGAACGAAATAAAGATAGTTTTGCTACATTCAGTGTTGAGTTAAAGATAAATGAGTGGTATAGTAAGAGCTGGTTGAGAAATGTCTAGACTCCAGTTGCTAGTAAAAAAAGACAATCTTGAAGAGTTTAGCTGAAATTGTGGTTTAGTATTTGAATTAACAACATTTTTCAGTCAATTAGCAATCTCATAAAATATTGTATAACTGCTCCTTTCAACTGTTTCCTGCATATGATATGTGTATAACTGAGCATTTTTACTGGGTTCAAACTCCTCTACTGAAAGTGTCATTTGACTATAAAAGGGGTAGCAGGTATAAAGCAATACCCTCATGTGAGTTGTTAAATTGGTGTGTTCAAACTACAACAGCAATGAATCAAATGCAAGTGGGGCAGGCCACATCAAACTATCTAGTTACACTTGCCCCAGTAACTGCACTCTACTCCTTGTGAATCTCAGTTTTGTAACTAATTACTAGACACTCTATGGAGATGTAACTTCGTTTGCACATTGAGAGGCACTGCCATTGTATGGCTGAAAGCACTATATCTACCTGCCTCTGAAAAGAGAGGATCTTATTTTTATTGTTAACGGAATGACTAACTGAGCAACTGTGGCCCATTATTACTCTGTTATCAGATAGGCTCTCTCAGGCCTATCTAGATAGTAGACAGGTGTTCTACGTACAACTAGCTGGGCTTTCATTCTTGAGTAGGTAATTAATTTACTGCTAATTGTTTTTCTGCCGATGCTCCAAGATGATGATACATCAATGCTTGTAGTTTGTTATTTATTATATTCAGTAACCATTTGGCCAACAAAGCAGTCAATCCCGTTCGAACTGCGTGCGCATACTTTAGAACAGCCGTATTATGAATTCAACTAGTTAGGCCCACATTTACTGCATATCATAATGATGTTTGAAGTTTATTGCCTTCGAGTTTGTGTTGTCAATTTTTGCTTTGTTCTTTGCCTAATGCTTTCTTTAATAAAGTTGAACTTTGGCTGGCTGCAACTTCAAATATTTTATTTAGTAATGCACTTGACTAAGTAAACTTCAAATATTAGTTATTAGCAGATTATAATCTTTCTGGTTGCAGGTTTTTAAAAACTTTGTGACAGCATCAAGTCTAGCAGTACTATAGAGTTGTGCAACTGATACTGTATAAAATTGAATATATTGTTCAATTTGAAGATATTTGAGATATAGTATGTTGTGTGTGTCAATTTTGAAGACTATAGACTATTACCGTATGTAACAGCTGCCTTTCAAAAACATCTATCAGCTTTTTGATCTGGTAATGAGGAAAGTTTTCTGTTTGAGAAATATAGTACAGTCCATCTGAACATATTCCATTCCAAACTAGAAGTTGTAAATTAAAGCTGATTGAAAATAGGCATCTCTGTATTCACCTTTTTTTCTGCAGTTCGATTTGAAAACAACGCTTATGAAAGAGCTGCATTAAAGCTCTTGATATATATTACAGAATATGATTATTATGCACTAGGGCTATGAATATTGTCTCCCCCCCTTCAAAATGCTGAACTAACTGCACAGCTGTCAGCTTATGTCATATTTATATCGGTCTTTAGTAACCAATATTCTGCTGTAAAGGTTTCTTCCAGACTAAGTTTATTATCTGCTACTCTTAGTACTAGCATACAAAGGAGTAATTTGATCATTAGCTGATACTCCCATGTGAAGTCCTGATCTATTGCTAGTCAAATACAGCCAAATACAGGGCTTCTACTAGGCAATCTTTAAATTAGAGAACTAACTCACTGCAGGAGGACATAAAAGCAGGGATGTCGAAAATGCAAAAGGAAAATGATAGCTAGCAAGAGTTGAATTTGTATCTTATATTCTTTCAGGTCTATCCTTTGCCACCTTTGACTTCACTGTAGTGCCGAGAGATACATCTGTAGTGGTTGGTCAGCAGGCATCACTGTCATGTAGCGCCACATACAACAATGGGACACCAGATGTATACTCATGGGAAAGAAATGGAGAATTGCTTTCAATGCGATCTACAGGTGTCAACAAGTGAGTTAATGTATAACAGACATAACAATGAACTGTATGAGCCAGTGGGTTAGTTTATGACTGACAAGTTTTTGACAGGTGTCAACTAGTGAGTTAGTTTATGACTGACAAGGTTTTGACAGGTGTCAACAAGTAAGTTTATGTGTAGTAGACATGACATTGTCAGATATCAACCAATGAGTCAGTTAATGACCAACAAGGTATACATGGGCAGGTGTCAACAAGTGAGTGACAAGTTGTAACAACTTGCTTATTGCCAACTACCAATACTAAGCCTTATATAATATGTCAGACTGAAAAAAATATGTGCAGAGTAGAGGTTTTTCAAATAAGTTACTTCTGGCCAATATTTATAGCATAAGTTGTTTGCTTGTAAAATAAAGCGATCATGCTTCAAACCAAAAAGCATAAACTAGTGACAGAGCAGTGGCTCTGCAAAGAAACTGTTTCTCTGCCTCTAAGAGACAGTGTCAAACAGGTGGTTGCATGGGGTTTCTTGACTTGGCAATAGTCAGAATCAACTGCAACTTTATTTTACTTTCAATTCCACCATGCTGGTGTTTTGGTAATTCTGGATAACTTGCATAACTGAAGAATGGCCATGTCACCATTTCTTTTTCATTTGATTGACAGTTATGCTCAGATGAAAGGCTTGAGCATATTTTACTCTTTGAAGTTCTGTTTTTGTTTAAAGGCAATCTTTATCTATTTTTAGTTATTTCAAGCAACTAGATTCCATAACATAAATCACAGACAAAATTTTAATCTGAACGGAAGTTGAATCTTCAGTCTGTCTCAACCTCTGGATATATTTGAATGATTGATACTAGATAATTGCAATTTATTTCGCTGTATTGAATAACAAAATAAATGAGACAAGACTTTTGCATATCCACCCAAAGTCTGCATGTCCCATCACTCACACTGAGATATCAGCTTGGCCTTTGATGTTTTGTCAGTCACTGGGGTAATAATTACTGAATCAGTTAATTAGTTGTCATGACTATGGAGGGAGGGGTTTGGGGTAACTCAGACTAATACAACACTAAGCCAACGTACTAACTGAAACATCATTGTTCACTGACTGCTGGTTAGTTATCAATTTTTCAATGACCTTTATCAAATCTTTGTTTTTCTAGTAACCAGAAACCAGTGAAAGTATCAATGTTTCAAAAAATGGTTTTATTCAAGTCTGTATTACACAGTACTGTAGCTAGTTCAGTCTGCACTCTGTAAGAGCTAATTACTATGGTTTAGTATACTATTGTTGTTTAATTTATGTCTACAATGGCAGGTAATTACTGGCCACAAAACACTTCCCATTTATCTCTGTGTTTATAATCTCAGTTTTTGTTATTTCTAGAACCACTCATATAGATTGGACAGATGTACAGTGTTTACATTTTGTTGATTTCTTGTTCTAGTCCAATGCATAATTTTCCTTTATTTATGCCCATAACTAAACATTAGTAATTGTATGCCTTTATATACAAACACTGCATGGCTTTCTGTTCCAAGACTAAATCAATGTGTTATTAGTTTTTTAGATTTACATCTGATTTTGTTTGAATTTTATCGTAAGTTGTGTACTCAGATGGTATAATTTCCTGCAGGTTGATTCTGACCAACGGTTCAATAGTGTTCTCGTCCATCACCGACTCCGGCGCTTCTCCTGACACCGGCAGCTACAGGTGTATAGCGGAGAAGATCGGCAGCGGGGGTAAAGTTCACAGGATCGCCACCCCAGAGGTCTTTCTCCGCTCTGCATGTAAGACATTCTGTAATTGTAGTCCAAGTTTCTATGCTGTACATAGCTCAGCGGGCTTCTCACCGCTCCCCTCCCTGTCTTGAGTCATGTGACTGCAGTCTTTCTCTGCACTCACCTGCAGTCACCTGTCATAAGTTTCTCTAAACTCAGTGTTGAACTCAATCTATTCAATGATATTAGAGTTGAATTCAGGCAGCCATTTGCATACTTGTGTTCTATTCACTCTACCCTCTCAGCATCTGACATTTCCATCCAGTTTAATATGATTCATTATATCTGATGATGAAGCATAAGTGTGCTGCTGTTATATACATCACTTATATTATTATTGCGTTACTCATATATCCCAATACAATGCAATTACTTATATATACAGTGTAACACTGTATTGCAGTATATTCCTACTTAGGAGCAGTAGCGAAGAAATTGAGATAGCCTAAGTTCTTTAATTTTATTAATGAATTTGGTTTGGGGCCGTGGTTGAAATTCTCACGAGAACATAACATCTTTTGTTACATTTTTAATCTAGAACACAGGCTTTTCTCAATTTCTCCATAACTGCACCTACCTCATACTGTATTACTTCTACTACAGTGTAATACTGTATTACTTCTACTACAGTGTAATACTGTATTACTTCTACTATAGTGTATTACTGTATTACTTCTACTACAGTGTAATACTGTATTACTTCTACTACAGTGTAATACTATATTACTTCTACTACAGTGTAATACTGTATTACTTCTACTACAGTGTAATACTGTATTACTTCTACTACAGTGTGATACTGTATTACTTCTACTACAGTGTATTACTGTATTACTTCTACTACAGTGTGATACTGTATTCTACTATAGTGTAATACTGTATTACTTCTACTACAGTGTAATACTGTATTATATTGTTCTACCATCTGCCGACAGATATGGGTGACTTCACTATACAACCTGCAGACGTCAGCCTCAGCGCAGGTGAAAATGCTATGTTTGAGTGCCGCACTAATGGTTTACCTGCCTCCACCTACACCTGGACCAAAGATGGCAACCCGATCTCAACATCAGAGGATATTCTTACACACGGTACCCTCTACTCTCTTTCATCTGGGTGTTTCCCAGTGCAGTATGGGTGCAACTTAGCTTACTGCATGCACTATTTTATGTCTTGTATGTTAGCCAGGTGCAGAAAATTGCTGATGATTTCTCTTTGCGAATAATGCTAGTTGGTACAGAACTACATTGCGGTATATACAGTGTATCTAACAACGCTTTGTTGGTGTATAAATTGAATCTTTAGTCCAAGAGATAATAGTTGCCTTGGAAACTGTTTTGGTACACATATCACACTAATATGTGCACATATCACAGTAAAATGTCACTGTAATATGTGCACGTGTCACAGTAATATGTGCACGTGTCACAGTAATATGTGCACGTGTCACAGTAATATGTGCACGTGTCACAGTAATATGTGCACGTGTCACAGTAATATGTGCACGTGTCACAGTAATATGTGCACGTGTCACAGTAATATGTGCACGTGTCACAGTAGTATGTGCATGTGTCACAGTAGTCCTTCTGCTCTGTTACCGCCAATATTGTATGTTCTAGGTGACGGCGAGGTGCTGGAGGTGCAGAGTGTGGCAGCGTCAGCCGAGGGGTCGTATCAATGTCATGCCACTAACATAGCAGGGGTTAAACGGAGCAGCAGTGCCTATTTGAGTGTTCAGCCTGCAGCAGGTGAATTGTGTTATATACTCAGACTATATATCAGTGTTGTGTGCAGGTAACTACTGTGTGTACATACTCAGACTACAGTACTGTACATGTAACCAATGTAATAATACTGTAACTTGTCATTTCTGTGATAAAATGAGAATTTAATGAGAATAGACTCCTTGCACTAATTTAACCAGTAATTACTTTGAAGCATCTGTAGTGATATGTCTTAGTCAAACATTTTCAATTATCAGTTAGAGTTAATCTGGTACTAGATCAGCAGTTCTATTGGCTGCTTTCACTTCTTATCCAGCAGCTCAAACCCTCCTCCCTCATATATTATATTTACTCTGATTTTTCTGGAGGGGAAACTGTTTTTCTAGCTGACTATGCAGTACCAGTACAATTATAACCAGTTACCCTAAACTTTTGTTATTGAAAAAAATACAGCTCAAGGCATATATGAATGTAAGAAGTCAATGATATGCTGTATCATTGGTATTGGAGCTGTATTGACCATGCCTGTGGTGTCACTTGCTAATTGTCAATACCACAGAACCTTTGTTACACTTCTGCTAGTGTTGATGTGTTGAAAGTCTGCTAGTGTTGATGTGTTGAAAGTCTGCTAGTATTGATGTGTTGAAAGTCTGCTAGTATTGATGTGTTGAAAGTCTGCTAGTGTTGATGTGTTGCACGTCTGCTAGTGTTGATGTGTTGAAAGTCTACTAGTGTTGAAATGTTGAAAGTCTGCTAGTGTTGATGTGTTGAAAGTCTGCTAGTGTTGAAATGTTGAAAGTCTGCTAGTGTTGATGTGTTGACCTCTGCTAGTGTTAAACATAGTCTGCTAGTTTTAAACGTCTGCTCTGTTGACTCAGTGAAATCAATCTCTCTTCTCCCTCATGTTTAATTCAGGAGATGCCTCAGTCAAGAACGTAAGCATTGAAGTGGCCTTTAGCAGTTGTTTATTGACTCTTAACTCAGTCACAGTCCTTAGCTCTGTCATAGACATATAATACTGTTAGCTTAAGCATATGCTGGCTGTCCCTCATAGCTGGATATAAACTAACAGCTGACTCTGTTTGTGTCTTCCACTCTCTACTCCCCTCCTCTCTCTCACTACCACTCCACTCTCTCTACTCCCCCTCCTCTCTCTCACTCCCCTCCACTCTCTCACTACCCCTCCACTCTCTACTCCCCTCCACTCTCTCACTCCCCTCCTCTCTCTCTCTCCACCTCCTCCACTCCCTGATTCCCCCACTATCTTTCTCTTCACTCCACTCCCTCACTTCCCCTCCACTCCTTTTCTCTTCACTTCACTCAATCTCTCCTTCACCCCCCCCACTCCCATCACAGGCAGATGTTTAAACCTTTATTACCAATCTGCATAATTCCATTGAGTATGCATGTAGAAGTTGTATTACACAGATGGCAGGCTGTAAACGTGATAATAGTCACAAAAGTTTTGTAACTATGTATTCATAATGCAATTAAATATCTATATATTTCAGTTATATAAGTAAACAAGATGAGATGACAATGCTCTTATATAGAACATAAATATATACACTGGGTGTGGGCACATAAATATCTTATTCTAATAACTAATGTGGTTAGCTTTTAATAGAATTAGCAAACAAATAACAAAGGTCACTGTAAGTTATAGTTAGAGATGTCCCAATCTTTTGTACTCATAGATATGTGTGCATATTGATTATTTTATTGCAATCAGGTAAAGCAAAACAACAGCAGTGTTTATGTACACTAGTCCATGGCTGTTGCCATCTGATAAATAAAGATATCTGCTGGTGATCTATCAATTAGTTTGATGGAAGAAAGACTATCAACACACAAACTATTAAATTTATCTCTCACTCTATTAGTGTTGAGACACAAGATTGTTGGTCTAGAGATCAATGTTTTTGTCGGTTAAGAAAAATTGTAACTTTTCCAGAGCTTTTATGTATAAATACACCAGTACTTTATTTTGGCTATTTTTCTTGATTATGAAGATGAGCCTGCAATTGAATGATTAACCTAGATTAAAATCACAGTTGGTAGAATCGTTTGCTCTTGGTGAAGCCCGAACTGATGTTGTATAATATATGCAGTGTGAACTGTCAACAGAGAGGCTATGTGAAATATATTCACTTTCCATAAGCCAATAGTTTTGATGCAAAAAAAGCTGAAAATATAATGACAGGTTTCTACTAATTATTTATGTTATCTGACAATCACGGAAAAACCAACAACCAATGTCTGACTTCTACACAATGAGGATTGTTATTGTGCGCGTTATTTTATCACGTAATTTACCTGGGCGTCTATTCTTTTTCACTTGTAGGTGGGTCCACTGCTCCAGCCTTTATTGTTAGACCGAGAGATGTGTCTGTGAAGAAGGGCTCCAAGGCTATCCTCTACTGTGCTGTCACCGGACTGGGTGCTAGTGGCAACAAGCCGGTGCTGACATGGCTTCGATCTGGCAGCACAATCAACATAGCTGAGTATGTCTCTCATACAACATATTACATGCCACATAAAGCTTTTCAATTTTAACACAAACCAAAGTTTGAAAAAGTCAGTTGGGAAATAAGCAGTTTTTTATATCGTATTTAGAGTTGGCTCCTTTTCAAGTCTGTAGGTTATGAGAGATGGCTTTGGGTTATTATTTCATGCGTATATGTATTTATTTATAATACACTGTATATGTATTCATACATATAACACTGTGTATGTATTCATATATAATACACTGTATATGTATTCATATATATTACACTGTATATGTTATTCATATATATTACACTGTATATGTATTCATATATATTACACTGTATATGTATTCATATATATTACACTGTATATGTATTTATATATATATTACACTGTATATGTATTCATATATAATACACTGTATATGTATTCATATATAATACACTGTATATGTATTCATATATATTACACTGTATATGTATTTATATATATATATTACACTGTATATGTATTTATATATACTACACTGTGTATGTATTCATATATATTACGCTGTATATGTATTCATATATATTACACTGTATATGCATTTATATATATTACACTGTGTATGTATTCATATATAATACACTGTATATGTATTCATATATATTACACTGTATATGTATTCATATATATTACACTGTATATGTATTTATATATATATTACACTGTATATGTATTCATATATAATACACTGTATATGTATTCATATATAATACACTGTATATGTATTCATATATATTACACTGTATATGTATTTATATATATATATATTACACTGTATATGTATTTATATATACTACACTGTGTATGTATTCATATATATTACGCTGTATATGTATTCATATATATTACACTGTATATGCATTTATATATATTACACTGTGTATGTATTCATATATAATACACTGTATATGTATTCATATATATTACACTGTATATGTATTCATTTATATATTACATTGTATATGCATTCATTTATATTACACTGTATATGTATTCATGTCCATTACACAGTATATTATTTATTTATATTACACCATGTTATATTCTTACCACAAAGGAGTGGCGGCCACTATCAGTTGCTGGGGGGTGGATCCTTACAGATAAACAATGTTGGGCCTGCAGATGAAGGTAAATACACATGCAGGGGAGATAACTTGATTGACATATCAGATGCCGAGGCTACAGTTACTGTACTCGGTAAGTATTTTTTCTAATAGTTGCTTAACTTTTCCCATCATCTAATGATAACCTAGAAATCTTATTTCTCCAGTATATCTTCCAGTATATGATTTGTCGGTTGCTATCTATTGGTGTCAGTTTTAAAACGTGTACTAATTGGTCAACTTAATACAAAATGCTAAGTTATTGTTAAGTTAGTTTTCATTTTCACAAGTTACTTACAAATTGTCATTGCACTACTTTCTTCGTCTGCTTGCAGTTGCTCCGTACTTCGCCACGAGACCTGCCAACACCGATGCCTATGTGAATGGAGATGCTGAACTCAAATGTGACATCAGAGGTTATCCGCTTCCCACTGTGTCTTGGCTCAAGGTATCTGCACACTTTCTTCTCCCCTTTTCACCCTTCTCTCCTTTCCTGCTCTCTTTCTGCCCCTTTCCTCCATCCCCCCTCTCTCCTTTCTCCCTCTCCCTTCTCCCCCTTCTGCTTCCTTTTCCCTTCTCCCTCTCTCTCCTTTCTCTCTCCCTTCTCTCTCCTTGCTCTCTCCCTTCTCTCCCTTCTCTCCCTTCTTCCCATCCAGTCTATCAAGTATACAGTGTAGTAATGTATGCTACTTTTTGTATCATAGTTCATATATATTTATATAATAGCTGCAGATACTCCTACTAGCTGCAGATTTACGTCGTAATGCAATTAGTTTGACAACATCATTCTCGTAACGTGCCTGAAGATGTAGCCAATGTTTTTCATCTTTTAATTTTCACTGAAATTGAGTTTGTTACACTGTCACAATGACCCTCCTCACTGTTGTCTATTTTATAGAACTCCAACTATGTAAACATAGACCAGTACTCTCGCATGGTGGGAGGTAATTTAAAGACGATGGCACTCATGCCATCAGACGCCGGGTATTACCAGTGCATTGGGGTAAACTCAGTGGGTTCTGTATACGCCACTGCTGAGCTGACCGTACTAGTAGATGGAGGTATGTTTTTAGTTCCCTCTATCTGAGTTACAAGGTGAAGGTGGATTTTAACTATTTGAGTCATAGTAACTTATACATAAGCATATTGAGGTAATCGTAAAATATAATGAATTCCAAGTATTTGAATTAAGATAAAATGTAGTTCTTGAGAGACTTGCTATTTACTTATCACCATTGGCTATGCTGTGCATGTTGTTTTTCTATTATTTTGAAACTTCTCATTTAAAATCAGTTAAATTTAGTTCTGTTTCAAGTAGAAAGTTAAATAGTGTCTATATTTGTTGCTGCCTTCAGATGCTGACACAGTGAGCACTGTATCCCGGTCACCTCTAGACCTGACCAACTACACGCATTCAGGGCTGCCGCTGCCACCAGCCTCCCTGCAGGCTGTCCTGATATCATATACCTACATCACTTTGAGCTGGGAGAGCTCCAGTACACCTGAGATACCTGTCAGTGGCTACACTGTGTCAGCTGTCTCCTTGTCTGACCCGGCAGCCAGTGCAAGGTGGGTGTAAAAACTGACAGCCAGTATAAGGCGGGTGTCAAAGTGACACATGGTGCAAGGTAAGTGTAAAAACTGACAGCCAGTGCAAGGTGAGTGTAAAAACTGACAGCCAGCACAAAGTGGGTGAGAAAACTGGCAGATAGTGCAAAGTGACCGCTGTGGTTCAGCCAGAGATCAATAATTAATGGAGCAGTTTAAAGTAGTGACGTTTTACTATCTACACATGATAACAATGAACATACTGGTGTTGCTACTTTAGACTGAGAACTGCATCAACAACATCTACAGACTACACTATGCAAGGCCTTCAACCCGACACAAACTATCTGTTCAGGATTTATGCCTATAACTCTAAAGGCAGGAGCCTTGCTAGTCAGGTACATGTATTCTGCTTGTGGAATATTTTAAAAATATATGTGCGAGTTATAGTTTTTGGAGAAGATTAAAGATATCCTGACAGTTCTTGGATTTTATTGGTCTGATTATTTGCTGTATATAATTTTTCTGACATGTTGATTCATATTGTGGAAATCTCTTTATAAAAATCGTAACTCAGGAATCAATTGGCCTGTGATGAGTGATGATGTTGTACTAATAATATAATGATTATATTATATCAAGATAAAGATGTAGTAATAGTAGTAATGTTACTGGGATGAGCTCACATTTTGAGTAAAGTCCATCTATCCCCGCATCCCCCCCCCCCCCCCCCGCCTAGTAGAGCTAAGTCACTAGTAGAAGCCTGCATCAGCAAAGTGCTGAGATACAACTAATATTAGTGATGATAATTGGTCCCTCATAACAAATTTGTTACTATAATGATTTTTATTTTTATCTAAAAAATTCCAGGGTAATGCACGTCGTCATACCAGCATTTCAGCATTTGATAATGATGCCAAGTTGCTGTATGAACTTCAAATAGTTGTTATTGTTGTGATTCCACACCCTTATTGTTTTCCAAAATGAATCATTATTCATCATCACCATTCCAAGGCAAGCTGATGGACCTTGTACTGTAAGCAACAGAATGTAGCCCGTGTTCTGTCTTTTTAGGATCTAACAGTACGTACTAATGCGGAGGTGGCAGTGCCAGGCCCCGTAGGATCTATAAACATTACTCATATTAGTGAAGACAGTCTAGGTGTGGCGTGGGATGAACCTTCCAATACTAATGGCCCCATCACTGAGTACAAGTGAGTTTGAAATGTAGCCTCTTTAGGAGCAGTAGTGGAGAAATTGAGATAGCTAAAGTTCTTTAAATTTCTTTTTAAATTTTGGTTTGGAGTGCGGGTTGAATTTTTTGCGAGAGAATAACTTCTTTTGCTACATTTTTAATCTAGAACACAGGCTTTTCTCAATTTCTCCATTATTGCACCTACCTTTTTTTTGTTAAATGTGAGTTCATGAAATAATTCACTATGGATGCTGAAATTAGCTGCTAGAAACAGCGCAAAGAGATGTTCGATAACCAACTACACCAGGCAAAGTGTTTGTATAATAGATGCTCTGCTCTTTCAACCTTGTGCTCTTTTTATTCTGATGGTGTGAGTCACTCAACACCTTGCCAAGCTCTGGCTGTTTGTTGCCTGTGTACCATGTAGTTTTGTTACTTTAGCGTTAGTTATGAATTTGGGTTTGGTAAATATATCTTTTACTTAATATATTGGTTTGGTTTGATATTTGCTGACGTTTATAAGCTGAAAGTCAGCTAACTCAAGTCACGGACCAATGTATACTTTCCGCTGAAATTACTCAATTGTTGGTAATTGTTGCTCTTTAGATTTAATGTTCAGGAATCTCTGACACACACGTTTATGTAGTATTGAAATATTGATATATGTTTCATCTATCATCTACAGACTGTTTGAGAGTTTTATGCTCAAATAGTTTTGTCGTATAATAAATTTTGTACCTGTGCTAATGATGGTTTAGTCTGTGGTAATGTAAAACTAATATAGGAATTATTGCTAACTTTCATTGCATGCTATTCTTGGCTGCTGCAACACACAGTTTAATCATTAGGCTGATTTCAAAAATTGTAAACTGTTATTGACTATTGACTTGTTAGTATACTATAATATACTTGTCAATAATATAGACTACCATGTGTTAGTATACTATAATATACTTGTCAATAATATAGACTACCATTTGTGAGTATACTATAATATACTTGTCAATAATATAGACTACCATTTGTGAGTATACTATAATATACTTGTCAATAATATAGACTACCATTTGTTAGTATACTATAATATACTTGTCAATAATAAGCCTCTAATTGATCTTCTATAGAATTTTCTACTATTCCACTGACCAATCAAAAGAATCCAACATGTCCTCGGTGACAGCATCAGCGTTGATAGAGAACCTTGACCCTTACACGCAATACCGATTGAGAGTCGTGGCTTACAATGAAAATGGTGAAGGGATGCCATCCAGCGAAGTTCCAGTGCGAACTCTTTCTACTCGTAAGTTTACAGTGTGAGAGGAAGTGATGTCATAGGAGTTGGTGTTACAGAAGCAGAGAGAGGACAATTTTCTATGTTTCTGCTATTCAAACCTATTTGTAGCTGTTTCAGAGTGACCATACTGCATGACTCCGTCATGTGATCCCACCACAATGCATTTTACCTGTTCCAATTCTTTCAAACATAGATATAACATATACGTAGCTGGAAACTCTATGATAGTAGCTGTAAGCTATAGGTGATTGTGTATCCTGTAGGCCCAAGTGCAGCTCCTTTGAGGGTGTCGGCTCAACCTACTGGAGTTTACTCTATAATGCTCAAGTGGTCACCGCCCCCTCCTGACACAGTCAATGGTCAACTCACGGGCTACAAAATCAGATATAAGGCTAAAGACAGGTTGGTATTAGATATTTTATCCAGGAGTGTGTTCACGGATACTTTATTGATTAGGATACAGATATACTGATTGATTAAGGGAACCAGCAGCACCCCACCCTTCTTGGAATAAAAAATATGAGCTACTTATATTCTACAATTTCGCTCATTTCAACTGTGCATTTGCTTGTTGAGGGAACATATTGTATATGCACTGAAATGCAATTGATGTCATGTTTATTGATTAATATATATTGTTGTAGCTCTTCAGACCTGGATAGGTATTCCAAGCTATTATTAAATAGATAAGATAACTCCCAAGCTTTGTTGCTTTATTTGTATTTCTTATAAAAACTTTTCCTTGTTTTTATACAACACGCTTACTAGTTATCAATTAGTTTTATAGTTTATGTTTTGCATTTTAATTGTTGTAATGCATTTGTATTGTAAGTTTTGTTGCGTATTTGTTTTTCTGGAAGCTGTAAATCATGTATATAATCTTGTTATATGACATGTAACTTATGCACATGTATTTGGATTTGTGTCCACAATTCACACCTAGAGTCGTGCTCTCACTGTAACATATCTTCTACATCACTATAATATGTCAGTCTCGTGCTTACAAGGCATTAGTTTTACCTGTGCTTACTATTCTCTCTTTCGTGTGGTCACATAGTATCAGTTCTACCTGTTTATTGCCTGCTGCCACTGAACTTTGTTCCCGAGGCTTCAATTCACTGTTGCATGAAATATCACAGAAACTCACTCGGCCTGGAAATGTCTAAAAGCAACTCATAAAATTTTTTTTTCATTGTGCAATAGACAAGATCGTTTCCTTCTCAAATGTTGACTGTATTTCACACAGTTGTTAAAAAACTCAACTTTTACAGGTTTTCTAGTCCCTTTCCCATTAGAAGTGTTTTCACTTAGTCTCCTTATGCAATAACTGTATTCAATTCGCTGACTTTATTTTATAAAGCTTTGGCAGAGCGAGCAGCTACACCACTGACGCTGACGCTAGAAGTCATGAGGTCGGAGGTCTTGATCCCGGCACCACTTACCTCATCAGAGTGGGTGCAGTCAATATCAACGGAACCGGGGTGCTCTCGGATTGGGTGGAGGCGTCTACATACTCGGCGTCATTGGAAGGTGAGA
This sequence comes from Bugula neritina, assembly GCA_964035545.1. Classification (NCBI taxonomy): domain Eukaryota; kingdom Metazoa; phylum Bryozoa; class Gymnolaemata; order Cheilostomatida; family Bugulidae; genus Bugula; species Bugula neritina. The sequence continues at coordinate 2,974,779 of OZ037773.1, forward strand.
GGTGACGTTGCAGTGTCTGTCTATTTTTAGCATATTCTATTGTATGAAAGAAACAAAACAAGATTTTGTCCTTTACAATGTTGTGAATTGTGTGTGGGAGTAGATTTACTTGGTCCAATAAGCTGTAATGTTTGACCAACAGTATGTATTTATGTTTTAAACTTGGTATTAAAAGTATTACTAACAGCTACAATGTTTATAATTTTAATTGCAGTTTTCTTGGTTGTACATTCTGTGTATGTGTTTGTGTGAAAATCACACCGAAGGGCAATGTTTACGATAAATGCTTTATCATATTTGTTATGTCCACAATATCAAACGGTATGGGGACGGTACGATTGACAGCCATTCTCCAATGGTTCAGGGAACTCAAGCCACAAGCCTGGAGAATACTAAGGCTAAATTTGCACCCGGTTTCTTGTTTCACAGCATTGTACCAGCTCAGAATTGTGGCTTGCTCACGGCATACATACAGTATTATTGACAGATATGCTGGCAGCATAGACTTTCAACAGATCTGTGCTAACTTATTATACTAACCTACTTACAGAGTCCCGCCCACCTGGTCGTCCAATCAAATTGACTCTGCAGCCATTCCCTCGAGAGTTGATAGTTAGCTGGATTCCTGCTGATGACAATATCTTGATTAAAGGCTACAAGTTGGGGTACGGTACCATAACGCCTGATGCGCACTGGGTGGACATTGAATCTCACCTGAGACTGACGACTCTGACAAACTTACGTAAGTATTGTTTGATTGGTGCAGCTGGTTTGTCATGTGACCTGTTAGAAGCTACATAGCATGGTCTAGTAGTATTACTGGTGACTACAGCTGCCTTTGGTCTCTTATGAGTACATAGTTAATAGTGATTATTATGTGAGTACATAGTTAATAGTGATTATTATGTGAGTACATAGTTAATAGTGATTATTATGTGAGTACATAGTTAATAGTGATTATTATGTGAGTACATAGTTAATAGTGATTATTATGTGAGTACATAGTTAATAGTGATTATTATGTGAGTACATAGTTTATAGTGATTATTATGTGAGTACATAGTTAATAGTGATTATTATGTGAGTACATAGTTAATAGTGATTATTATGTGAGTACATAGTTAATAGTGATTATTATGTGAGTACATAGTTAATAGTGATTATTATGTGAGTACATAGTTAATAGTGATTATTATGTGAGTACATAGTTAATAGTGATTATTATGTGAGTACATAGTTAATAGTGATTATTATGTGAGTACATAGTTAATAGTGATTATTATGTGAGTACATAGTTAACAGTGATTAGTATATGAGTACATAGTTAACAGTGATTAGTATATGAGTACATAGTTAACAGTGATTATCATACAAGTGTGTAGTTAATAGTGGTTATTATCACCATATTTTCTGCTAAGGAACTTATTCGCTTGTCCAGAATGTTTAAAGTGAAGAGTAAGGTCGCGCGGCATAGGTTGTGGAAATGTGTCGGGTGGTAACTTTTGTTCTCATTAAACGCTGTTTCCAGACTCTGCCTCTCACTCTGGGATTTAACATCTCGTCTGTTTTGCAGAGTCCAAATCTAATTATGTGGTGCAGCTGTTTGCATACAACGCTGCCGGAGAAGGAGCTCGTATTGAACAGCAGACGTACACGACTGAAGAGACCACATCCAGTACTAGTGTCGCAGTAAATACTGTGGAAACTGCTACAGGTCTACCACCCCTCTCCCCGCCACATGGAGTAGAAACTCGGGTAATTTTATAATAGTTGTTTTGTTTGGTGTAGTGGAGTCAGCATAGTTTGGGCAGCAACTGTTAAGAATTGGTAAACTACTGTTTCTCTTTATTGATGTTTCCACTGATACTGTTAGCTCCTTCCCTCATTGTAGACTGTGAATCTATTGTTGTGTTGTATGGGGGGTATGCTTTACGACCCTTTGTGTGTATATGTTGAACGTAATGTTGCAGGTGATGTCCTCATCCTCCATTATAGTCACGTGGACAGACGGCACACTCGGTGGTATTCAGGAGAACATAGATGGCAGGATATACAGACTGAAGTACCACGTCGTCAGCGGTAAGCTTGCTAAGTTATCAACCACTGCGGGGAGGGGAAGGGGTGGGCACTTGCTGTACTGTGTTACATCCTGGTGTTGAACTATGTCTGTCAAATGCATGGATATCTTAGATAGAGCGAAAAATTGCCTAGTATGTTGCTGTTTTATTTTTCTAGTTAAAAACAGCTTTTAGTTTCTCTAGTGAAACTTTTCAACTGGTTTATAATTGCTGATCTAAGTTACACTGTAGAAAATCTTGAACTTTATAACAAATTATATTTGCAACGTTCTCTTATATTTTAACATCTCATTCAACATGAGAATAATTTCTGATTACATTATTAGGTGTAGCCTTAGTTTTACTTGTGTACACATTTAGGGTCCTCACACCGCCGTCCCAAGTACATAGACACCTCTGACTTTGTTGTTCACCTCAAGAAACTTAAACCAGCCACTAAGTACGAGTTTGCTGTGATGGTAACTCGTAACGACAGATCTAGCTTATACTCCTTCAGTACGACAAACACTACCCTGGAGGACGGTGAGTTAGTCTATGAGTCCATGTATTAAGGGATGGTGTATCAGTCTATGTGTGATGCTATGGCACATTCACTTCAAGTACTACATTATATATATATGAATATAGCTTGTTAGGTTAGGAAATTATAGAAAGCTTTACAAATTGTCATTATAAAAAATTGGAGATTTATAATAGGCCAGTTGACTTTTGTACAATATTATAGGACTTTCTACCAGTCTAGGGAGAAAAACTAACTATTCTCATAAAAGGAATGCTCAGTCTGGTTAGAAGGACTGTTATTGCCAGTCTAAGAGAAAGATGCTTTCTCCATATGTCGCAACAGTCTGTTAGAACCAGACGATAGGTGTGACTGGACTCTGGTTTGTTATACCTGCTTAAGGTAATAATTGATCATTTCTCATGGCTGTGTTTTAGCACCGGCCACTGCCCCCGCTGACCTCACTGTCAGCAGTTCAGACAGAGGTCATGGGTATGTGCACATCAGCTGGCAGCCTCCCAGTCAACCAAATGGTAACATAATAAGCTACCAGATATTCTCCAGCACTGACGATACTCTGCCGATAAAGCAATGGGCTAGAGATGGTATGTGTCTGTCTGTCTGTCTGTCTGTCTGTCTGTGTGTCTGTATAGAATGATATAAATTAAAAGGAATATAAATTAAAAATAATGTAAAACAAGCTTGCGCAAGTTTATAGTCGCCATCCCTGTGAGAAACCCCTGAGGGAAAGGGTTTTTGTTAGAACGGGTTAAGGAGTTCTTCATATGAATATGTGGCACATGAGCAATTGTGACTGGATGCTCTTTTTAATATCATCAATGTCGGGGTTTCGAACCCATGACTTCGTGTTTACTAAGCAAATGCTCTAACCTCTAGACCACGGCTGCTCCCTAAAATTAAAAATAATATAGGTGCTGCTAAACTTTTTTTACTACACTGCGTTGTGTGTTCCGTTGTAAGTTGTTGCTGCAGGAATTGTTTGCCCTTATTGAGACTTGTTTGTTGCAGCTGCTGTTGGGAGCTCCCTCAACTATCAGTATGGGCAGGTGACTCCCAACACCCGCTACTATTTCCTCATAGTTGCTCAAACAAAGGTTGGCAGTTCTCCTGCCTCAGAAGTTGTGTCCTTCAAAACCCCCAAAGGTATGTGGCTGAGGTTCCCATAGCAATCACACATAACTTCTTTATTCTCTCTGCTGCTTATATTTTTATATTATTTATTTTTTATATGTTCAATTTATATATATATATATATATATATTATATATATATATATATATATATATATATATATATATATATATATATATATATATATATATATTATATATATATATATATATAATGTATGCTGATTGTCAATCTAGTTGGAGTTCCAGCAAAGTAAAGTGCTCGATATCACGGGTGACAGAGCTAATATAATGTAGTGTGTTCAGATTGTTAATGATACATATATATTTTTTTATTTAAAAAATCTCACACGACTATATAGTTTCGTACAGTAAACTGCACTCGTCAGGTGTTAGACTAAAAATAAATAAAATCTATGAAGCATACCGATTATTCAAATTTTTTAAATAAAAAAAAATATATGTATCATTAACAATCTGAACACACTACATTATATATATATATATATATATATATATATATATAATTTTTTCATATTTAAATATATCAATAAATATATATTTATATATATTTTATATTGCATATTTTCTAATATTTTTATATTATATATAATATATAAATATATTATATTTCTTCAATACTCATAGTTAATTAACTTTAAATAGTTTATTCACAGTTGATTTATTGGTTTTAAATTTTGCAATAGCAATGTAGTTATATGACCCCCCCCCCCCCCCCTTAAGCTTGAAGTGTGAATTTATTAGAGTGGACAATTTGTACTGTCTTCAATGTCTGTTACTTTATTTTTGCAGCTGATAGAAAATCAACATTTCTAGAAGGTGTATCCACAGGTAACTATGATGTCATTTCCTTATTTTGTTGGTTTCCCTGATTGATGTCTAGATGAAGTATTCAATGTTTATGCTTATTTTTGAGATGTTGAGTTAAATTAATGAGTAATACATAGGCTCAATGTTGGCTATTATACATTTATTTTATTATTAAGATAATGTAGATATATAAAACAATGTAAACATGATGAATATAAAACTCTGTGTGAGAAGTCTCTGCTGGAAGGTTTATTTTAATTTGGGCTAAGTACCTAATCAGATGTGACACAGGAGCAATTATGACTGGATGCTCTTCCTTTGTTGGGGTTCGAACTCGTGCCGTCTTTTTACTAAGCAAAAGCTGTAACCCCTAGACCACGGCTGCTCCCTTAAACATGATGCGTATAATATCTAGTAAATAAAGCAGTGTATGAATGTTATACTCCGCAAGTGAACATAACCTTACTATTGTATGTTTACTTGTCGCTGCAGTTGGCGTCATCTCTGAACCCGTAGACCCCAGTCTCTCTCTGCTCCAGAAGTCTCCATATCTGATTTGGATTATAATCGTGTCGGTGGCTGTTATATCTATAATAGCCATCGCTGTCATCACTGCTGTGCTCTGCTGCCGGAAGAACAAGTCTACGAAGCAGCAGCGGTCACCTGCGAAGCACACAACTCAACCCCCTGATCTGGTCGCCAAACCAAACCCACCAGATCTCTGGATCGACCACGAACGAGTAAGTGTGGTTTGGGAGGGGAAGGGAAGGGGTGGAGAGAGTAAGTCTGGCTTGGCAGGTGAAGGGGGAGAAAGTTGAAGGGGTGGAGAGAGTAGTTTTCCTGCACTGAGCCGATGTGAATAAATGACACAAACTTGATCTTTAATTTCAATAATCGTTTTAGCTCTTATGAGTTACCAACATTGAGACTAATTTGCTAGACTATTTCTTTTGATCAGTTTTGATTATTTTCTCATGCACTTACTGTTATGACTGTAGCATGAGTTGACCGGCCTGAGGCTACAGTCCGAGACAGATAACGAGACGGATGAGCGCACGTCCATGCTGCAGAGCAACTTTGATGTGAGTGTTAGTCTGGCTGGTGACATGACGTATCCCGACGATATGAAGTTTTCTTCTCTTACAAGGAGCGGTCGTCCGGTTATAATAGCCTCCAATCCTCACAGAGATGGTGAGTTACGACAGCCCGCTCTCACACTGGGTGTGTAGCAGAGGGTGGTTTTCTTAAACGTAGTAGTTTACCTACATTGACATCATCTTAAAGCTGGGCTGCGCTGTTTATGTTGTACTGCTGTTTCATGCTACAATGTATACCAACGATGAGACATATTGAGTTCAGACAGTATAGCTCCGCAGTTCTATTTTGCTTTCCTTGCAAATATAATTATCTACAAAAGAACTAAAACTTATTTAAATTGCAAAGAAGCTGGTGGCCACAGTATGCTTTTCAGTTACTGTTTTAGTTCTATAAACCATCAACCTATCTTGTTAAGTTTTATCAAGTTTTACCATGACTACTTCCACTCGAATAACTTTCAGCAGTCACCTAACTTGGTCACTGAAGGAAAACTGAGCCACACTGACTCATCTACCAAAAACTGTCAGCAAATAGCTATCGCAAAAGCTTTCACAAATAGCTTTCGTTACACAATGATTTTTGGCAGCTTTCCAAAAAGCCACTGCAACAATTTGCGCTTTAGTTTCTAACTCCGAGTCTTTTATTGTTGAACTGTAGCAATGCCAAGAGCTTCTGTGACTCCTATGACGGCTGATTCGACGCGACCTCTGTATCCAAGGACACAGTTTGCTAGCGGAGGTCAACACGGAGCTACTCCCAGGGTTCATGTTGGAGATACCTCCCAGCCCAGTTCAGGTAACTACTGCTTCCACGTCATGTCAGCTGTTCTAAATGAGGGTTTCTTGTGGCAGCCATATTTTCTCGGTAGCCATATTTTCTTCCGCTGCAAACTCTCCACTCGGCAAAAGTTCAAACACATTTCACAAAATTAACTCAAAAATTGAATGAAATTTTGCCATTTGTATTTTGAATGATTTTTAAAATTATAGTACAATAACTTACCATTCTCTGCTCAGCACTTATTAATAAACTAGCCGGAAAATTTGCCAAGAGAAACTTGCACTCCCTTCACCATGTAATGTTGCAGTAACTTATGTTAGTTACTCACTTTAAGGGTTTGCTGAAGTGTTTCCAACATTTGATAATATCGCAAGATATTCTCCTGTGTATTTGAGCTTCAGTAGCTCGTAAAATTTTTCCAAGTTTATATGTAAATTAATATAGTTATATCTATATTGTGTAGTCCCAGAAAGCTTTGTCACTGCATGGGTACACCATTTGCTTCTGCTGAAAATGCACGATGTATATGGACACACTTCATTTATCCAGTTCCACCACTAATTACTGTGTGTCACATTTCCACAGCATGCTAAAAGTACACTTGCTGCTGCTATTGTCTTGATACATCTACCTTATGTATCTCATCTACTTTAAAGATGGTTTATCCAGGTTAATCTACCTCAATTTACACAGCGCTATATCCTGTTTAATTTATGTTCTAGCAGACTTTCTGATAGTTCACACCTTTATACTAGTTTTTTCACTTTTATTCATTTTAGACACCTGTTGATTGTTGTCAACATATAATATTCACTACAATTATAGATTGTTGTCAACAGTTAGTGTGTAATACACCTGTATATTAATATCAACAAACTGTATACATAGTTGTGATGATGTGTCTGTGTTATCTTTCAACACCTTGTCTTGTAGCTGAAGTTATGCCCCCCTACACTGCCACAATGACTTACTCGTCTCTTAATTTGTATTCACGTGGAATTAATCCACGGGGTTTTGTACGAAGTGCTGACAATAGTCCTGCACTGCCTCGTAAAAGTAATGTATACACTTTCATGGCAAGTGCAGTGCCATTGTTTTACTCTTATTCGTTAGTTTGAATTTTGTTCGTTTTTTAGTCGATGTGCTTCATTGATTTTAATTCTAGAGTTATAAGTTTCATAGCAGACTCACAGTGTTTCTATGGATAGTGCAGTTTGCAGCAACTAAGCAAAGGTTTTCCAAAATATAAAACAATTGATGTGTGATAATGTCACATTTTCTGACCTAAACTAGATCAATTACTGGAGCTAGAGTGACTTATTCACTTTTAAAACTTTAACTATACTGATCACCTAAAGAAACTGAAGCTGTAGGTACACAGTGATTTGCATGTTTCTAAACATACTCACAAGTTTGTTGTACATAACTTACTTTCCTGAGTTTTTTAAACCTTTATTATAGAGAGTGGAAGCATAACCCGTCAAATCTGCTTGCAATTGTTTGCCGTCTTCAAATTATCTGTTTGTTTGAACTGCAAACATGTAGACTCAGCTCCCCCTCCTCCTCAACTGCAGTGCCTGAGGTAGACGGGAGTTGCTAGGTCAACTTGCTGTTATATTTTCAGCTGACCTTGACCCTAATCTCAGACAAGTTTGAATCTGTTGTGTTTATTTGCATGTCCGCACTGCTCATCCCTTTCAGCTGCAGCTCACACTGGATTGCATGAACAGCTCATATTATTATTTGTAGAGTATTATCATCATCATAGCCATTGCACTCCTGGTTCCGATGCCTTGGGTGGAGGGGCGTCTCCCTACTCACCCGGCAATATAATTCCCCCATCTCCTTCTAACTCTGATAGGGCTAACCACTCTTTACGAAGTTATCACAAGCCATCAATGACTAGTTCACATGTACCTCAGCACATTGGTAAGGTTTCAGTCTAAGAATCCCCATCTAAACGTCACTTTTGGGATCTTCTACTGCCATTTATTTTAAATTGGGTGCATGCATTTTTGGTGACTGGTCATGATGAAATAACTAGGTAAATTTTCGCTGAGATTACAGCTGCTCTGATCTTGCTCTTTCCCGTGGTGTGGGTCATCTTGAAAGTGGTTTAAATTACGTGTTGAGTTGAGTGTGTTTATGGAGATATTATTCATGAAAAATTGGTATATATACTTGTGTATATATCTTCTAAAACTCAGTGTAGATTAGCCTGTTTATTTTGAACGCTCACTGTCTTAGTTTTACACAATACATGAAATTAATGAATGTTTTTAGTGAAGCCTCTGCCATCCTTTAAAATGACCAATCAGATGACCGGGTCAGTTTATCAGCCATCTAGCCCCACCCACCATGTACCCAGCTCAGAGGAAGTGGCCAGCCCCATATCAGCTCGTAAAAAGAGACCACCCAGGCAGCAGGCCACACCTGTCTCACCTAACCTGAACAACTTGTCTACAAGTCGTGAGGATCTCCACTCTAGCATGGTGAGATGGACTAACTCAGCTAAAACCACTTGAGATTCTATCATGTTGATTAACTTCACTGTCAGTCAGGGCTTGAGGGCTGACTATAGATGTTGGGGAAGGTTTAGATTCTGAACCATGTAGACATCAACTCTACTTTATGATAAATTCAACTTTTAAATAATCTTGAATCTGCGTTTATACCTTTACTTAAAAGTGTACCCAGTTTTAGTTAATTTCATATTAGGCTACTTCCTGGTAGTAAAATATGATTCACCTAAGCCCTAATCGCTATCCTATGCCCTTCAAAATTTATTATATACATTTCATTGCAGATGACTCACAGCACAGAACAACTTAGCGCAGAGATGGCCAACATAGACTGTATCATGCAAGATCTGAATGCTATAAAAGATGGCTTTGAAATGGCTTAACATCCCTAGGCACATGGTGCAATATTTGGTCACCACTCTCCATGTCAAAGCCAGTTGGACTATCCCGGGGCATTCATTAACTTGTCTCTTACTCATGTACTCAAGTAGTTAGTGAGTTTGGAGTTGCTTGCTCTGTGTCCATCACTGGTTCATGAGACTCAACTATTCGTGTAGCTCTTCCATTTGGTGCATTTTTGTAGATATTTTTTACATAGGCACCTGCCCTGAATTACTCATTATAATAGTAAGTTATGACTACATCAGATGTATAAGCTAAGGGTAAGGAAGGTAACTAATAGCTTAGAACACACTGATTAGAAATGTTGGATTGTATCCACATAATTATTAACTACTGTTTTGTTTATGTTGTTACACAAGCAATTTTATATTTCAGATAATATATATTTATTATGTTATTTATATATTATTTTGCTGTTTACTCAAACGTTTAACATTTCTGAGTTTTTATTAGCTGTCAGCCAAATCAACATTTTTTCAAACAGTTTTATAACAATATCTGCCTTCCATTGACTTATACTGTAGTTGTTGGTTTTTTAACATTTCATACCAAATCGTCTCTTTACTTTGTAGCCTGTCAATCGTATTTTAATAGTTTAGGTAATTTCATAATTTTAGCATGTAACTTTTACAGGTTTATTGTACAAAAAACCATTATATACATGCAGATGCTATATATACGAATAGATTTTTAGAATTTTCAATTACTAATATTTGTTTGCTATTCGAATTAATTAAATATAAATCTTTCAACAAATTCCATGACATTCATTATTTAAGTCAAGGCTGTCCAACAGGTGGCCCCAGCTGGCCGGATGTGGCCCCCAGCTTAAATTTATGTGGCCTTCAAAGGCATAAAACTAAAATTATTTTTCACAGGTATATACACGAGTCAAAGTGAAAAACTAAATTTTAAATGTTTTATTTATACCCATACTACAAAACTTGCAGTATCTATTGGTACTTTATTGTGTAATGCTTTATAAGAATTTGGAATAAATGAGTTAAAAATACTGATGCTGTGCCCCCCCCCCCCCAGCTCAATCTAAAGTTTCCAATGTGGCCCTCACCATGAAATATTCAGTAACCACTCTGGAAAGGTTGGCCTAAACATTCAACTGGTGTTATAAATTATTATTCTTTAATAATGAAAGGGATATGTCATAATATGATAATTGTTCATGTTATAAGCTCCTCCCACTTATTCTATCTATATAAATACTGTGTTTTATATAATTCATTCAACCTAATAAGCCAGTAAATGGTTCACATCATTATAAACACCTACAAATTATCACAGTTAATTACGACTATATACAAATAAGCGACAACAAAACAAACAATTACTACAATGATCTAAATATTATATTATTATTAAGTAAGTAGAACAAAATATTCAAAAAATGTTCAATAATCAAGGATGACACAATGAGCGACACAATGATGCCTGAATTGAACGTTTACTGAGTTTACAGATTGACAGTTTAATATTATTGCTGCTACAAAATGTAAATCTTTCATGCAACTGTGTACTATATAAATTTCAATATGTTCTCGCTTGTACTAATTTCTTTAATTCTCCTGCTGGCATCCACTGTCATGGCAGCCAAATTGTATCAGTAAGTAATATTTCTTCAATGAATATAATAATATTTATGGCAATTCTCGGTTATATCTTCATCATTTGATACTTTTATGCGTATGATGTCTTTGCTTTGATATGTTGAAATTTTGCTGCCTTTAAATTATGAAATATTTACATCTAGTACGGTAATTATTTGTTACAGCAAGTGGGAGGTAATTTTCCACGATTGTGTTATACTTAGAGTCGTTTTCAAAGAGTGTTTCCGTTCAAGAAATAGAGCTGTGAGCAGCCAAGGTGGGGGTCAGAGGTAAGAAGAAGTTTCATAAATGCAGACATATTTTCTGTGAATCCAATAATATTGAGATGTTGGTAGTTTAATTATTAGATTGGATGTTTAGGACATTGATCTACATATTGAGTGTTATAATATTGTAGTACAGGCTAATGAAACATCACCTGTTCTTAAATGCTATAATGTGTGCTTATTGAATGTTTGGTAGCAGCAAAGACAAACAGGAGAAAGGCTTAAAGAAGGCAGAGGTTCTTTCAACTTATGCCCCTTTACACTCATGTGATATCCTACCAAACAATGTTGTAAAACCGAGTGAAAATCATGTGTATAGAGAATCGGGTTCCTGTAAGACTACTCAAGTCAATACACAAATATGTGATAAGAATGCCAAAACTAAGCGCTGGACATGGAATGACTGCGGGTGTAACGGTGCCTGCTGGCACGGCTTGTCAGCTGCCAATGTAACAGCATCTTCTCTCTCATTGGCCAAAGATCAGCTGATACAAGAAACTAACAGAAGTCAACCAAGAAGAGCAGCTTCTCTCCCCAATTGTCCAGCAACAGAGCCAATACAGTTGGAGGATTTCCTGAAAAAGTTCGAAGGAAGTGGAACGCGGCCAAAAACTCATAAACTTTACCTTCGCCCAGAAATTATTTTGCGTAAGTTCAAATAATTACTCACTTATTCTGTTTCAGTTTATTTTTAGTTCATTAGATAGTCTAAACTGTAAATCTATGATGTCGTTTTTACTATCTTTAACACAAAATCTTGTCTCCAAATAAAAGCATTTGCATTGCAATGTTTCAGCAAACACTGATAATGAACTGTACAAAACTCTCAAACCCACCACAAAGCTATCCAGAAGTCAAATAAAAGGTTTGGACAAGGAGAGAAGACAATCCCCTCGAAATAGAATGAGCACATCAGCACCTGCAAATACTGCACCCAGACAAGTGGAGAAGCAAATGTTAAGGACATTCACTTCCGATGATGGAATGGAATGGAAATCATTGCCACTTTTCTCCAAAGAATATATGAATAGAGAAATCACTGATTGTGAAGGTACAACATTCATTCCTTTTGTTAGAACAGTAGGCCTATATACACTTTGTAAAGTAAGATTAACACTTTTGCTTTTATTGCAACAAAAAAATTTCAAATTGACTAATTGCTGTTATTTCAATAGATGAGTTGAAGAAGGATGTAGCGTCTCTCAAATGGGATATTAAGGAGTTGGGAGTCAAAAAGACAGAAGCTGATAATATTATCAAAGGAGCTGTTGAACAAATCAGTGAAGTTCCCCTAAAAGCACAAGGGTCCAATCAAAGAGCTTCCACTAAACCTCAAATTTTACCTGGTAGGATAATATTTCAATATTTATTTTTACAATAAAATGAAACTTATTAAAGTAATCTTTTATATTCAACTACATTTTGTGGCTTTTACATATTTGTACAGAAAACAACAAACTTCAGCTGTTGAAGTGAATATCTTGCAAAACTGTTTAGCTTTCAATATACTGTGTCACTTACTCAAATATCAAATTGTTAATTCTTAATGATGTACTTTATTGCTTGAATAATTCAGCAGCCAAATGAAAACATAGCCTCCATGAAAGAACAAGTTCTAAGCACACTACTAACTTATAATCAGTCACATTAATCAATATATTGAACCAAATTTTGTGTAATTATGCCTTTTTGTTTAAAAAAGTATAAGTGGAAACAACATTATTTCAATAGATGGAATACGAAACCAGTGTGTACCACAGTCTGGTGAACGAAAGGAAAAAGAGGTTAATGAAGAAAATAAACCTGTGAAACAGGATCTTAAACCAACTCAAGAAATTGATGATGGAAAACCCCCAACACCTTCCAACTTGTCTGGTAAATATTAAACTAGGAAATATCTACAAAGAAGCAACATTTAAATCACTCAAGCCAGTTATCATTTGAGATAAATGTGATTGAAAAAGCTTTCAATTGTTTAGATATGATATAGTATAGGTAAATTATATTAAGTCAATCAGAAATTTTGATTCCTATACGTGTACATTTTTTAAAGCCAAATCAACTATTTTTATCCACAAAATTGGCAATACTAACTAATATTGTAAATCTATAATGGAAAGATAAATATTTCCCATTACAATCAGCCAACTAGTAACCAATATTATATTAGTCTTAAACCAACAGTGTCAAGCTGCAACACATTTGGTATATTTAAAAGCTGGTGGAGACTCGATCAATCCCCCCTCTCAATATTCTCAGCCAATCAGTAAAGGAGCCACGACTCCCAGCTTGTGCCAAAACTTCTAGTGAAGTTCAGAATGGTAAGTATTCTTAAGTCAGCCAAAGGCTTGTTATTAGTGGCTATTATATAATAATATGTTGAAGAGCGAATCACAGATAAAATCAAAACAATTTTTAAAAACCGCACGTCTAGTGTTTCAGAATGTCATTAACAAATAGAAAAATCTCCCAAGATATTAAGAAGCTATTTTCTAATAAACAGGTTATAGTGAATTACAAAAAGATTAGTGAGAATCAGACTGTCAGAACTTTAAAGAAACTCACCGTTTACTATAGCATTGTGAAACAGCCAATAGAATATAACTAATAAAAATGGTTATAAATATTGCTATAATACATCAATCAGTATGTCAAGGGAAACACTATAATATTTTGTAGAGCTTAGAGTAGTTCAAGAACCAGCTGCACAGCAGAATCGAAGAAATAGAATATTGAAGTTTTTCTGTTGCTGTGTTCAAGACAGTGAATAAGGTTAGAGCTCAATATAAATATATTTTCTCAAAAACTTCAAAGCTGTTAATGTATTCATATATTAAGATTGTTATCTTTTATATCAGACTCTTACAATAGCTATTAGTCACTTGTTCTGTTTATTCTTGCTTGTCTTCTCATTTCATATACTCAATGTATTCACTTTACTTTATGTTTCTGTTTATTATCTAGATCTTCTACATGGGCCAGTCAACACTACAGCTTAATACTATCTGATGTGTAGATGGATTACTCAGTGAAGAGATGCTCATATAACCTATTCCCTGGATTCTTTTTTTATTGGAATTCTCTTTGTCTCTCAAGTGCTCAGAGACCAGAGCATGCAAATATGCATGCCTTATTGCTAATTTTATTGAACTTCATGTAACCTGCTCTAGTTGTTTGAATTTTCTTTTAAAAGAAACTTTAAATTATTTTGCTAGTGTATTCTATTATATATTCATTCACTTAGTTAATATTGGTCATTATTTAGTAGATCGATATATTAGTATATAAAGGAATGAATAATTACAGAGTATTATTGTATTATTGTATGTATAAAAACAATTTGAAATAACTAAAATGTCTACCTTGTGAGTTTTTCAGTTAAAAAAATCCTATCAAATAAAATTTATAAAACTTAATAAACTGGCACATAATTATTTATATACTGCATTTGCTATACAAGCTGTTATATGAGTGCATAATTAAAAAACAATTCACTACAAATAAAAAATCCTAAACAATTATTACACAAACATATAGGACATGCTTAATTGTAACACATGCATTCCCCTGTCTCTAAACAATCGAGTCAAACAGATCATAGTATCTACAACCACACACTTCCTGCCCACATCACATCCTATACATTCTTTACAAATTGTTTTTATCTAGAGTTGTCTACTCTCTGCACACTATTGGTATAAACTGTTGGCTGAGTAATCATATTGGAAGCCATTTTACTAGAAAGAGTATAATTGAATTTGTAAATATATGACATCATTATTTCTAATAAACACAATATAATTAACCTGAGGGTTCAGTTAAGTACAGCTATTATCTAAAGCAGGGCTGTCTAACAGGTGGCCCCAGGGCCATGAAAAGATGCCATCTCAGTGGCCCTCACTCTGAAAAGATTGATACCCCTGGCCTGAGTCATTAGAAATGCACATGAATTTAAGGACTACAGCTTATACACGTTATTGTGTGGTTATCCAGCTGAATACTAAACACGTGTCTGAAGTGTCCTTCACCTTCCAGTTTATCCTGAAGCAAACTCGGACATTTTGTCATACTTTGGCTTTTTAGCTTGATGAGTTGCCTTCCTTGACAGTCTAAAACATAATAAACCACTCACTCAAAACTCATGCTATGTGAATGCCCAGTTATTTGCTACAATTGCCAACTAAAGAGAAGGGAAGCAGCCATGGTCTAGGGGTTGGAGCACTGATAGGAAATACAAGGTCGGTGGTTCAAACCCCAGTGAAGGTCAGGTGATGCTAGGAAGGGCATTCAGTCATAATTGCTTCTTCGACATAATAGAAAATAAGTCATTAGCTAGCCCAAACGAACTCTACTCCATTAGGGGTTCTCACAGGGATGGTGAGTATATAAATTCGAGTGGTGATTTGATTAAAGAAAAGGAGTAGTTACTTTTCAAACTGCTATAACTTCATAATAATTATAAAGGGGCTATGATAAAATATTCCTGCAATATGCAATCACTGGTGCTGCGGTTTTGAAAGGCTCTAGTCATAACAAAAGTTCCAACACATTTCACAAAATTATCCCAAAAATTGAATGGAATTTTGCCAGTTGCATTTTGAATAATTTTTGAAATTGAAGTACAATAACTTACCATTCTCTGCTCACCACTTATTAATAAACTAGCCGGAAAATTTGCCAAGAAAAACTTGCACTCCCTTCACCATGTAATGCTGCAGTAACTTATGTTATTTACTCACTTTAAGGCTTTGCTGAAGTGTTTCCAACATTTGATTATATCGCAAGATATTCTGCTGTGTATTTGAGCTTCAGTAGCTCTTAGAATCTTTCCAAGTTTACGTGTAAATGAATATAGTTATATCTATATTATATAGTCCCAGAAAGCTTTGTCACTGCATGGGTACACGATTTGCTTCTGCTGAAAATGCACCATGTATATGAACACACTTCATTTATCCAGTTCCACCACTAATTACCGTGTGTCACATTTCCACAGCATGCTAAAAACACACTTGCTGCTGCTATTGTCTTGATACATCTACCTTATGTATCTCATCTATACTTTGGAAGATGCTTTATCCAGTTCTACCTCAATTTACACAGCGCTATATCCTGTTTAATTTATGTTCTAGCAGACTTTCCGATAGTTCACACCTTTATACTAGTTTTTTCACCTTTATCCATTTATATAGACGCCTGTTGATTGTTGTCAACATATAATATTCACTACAACTATAGATTGTTGTCAACAGTTGGTGTGTAATACACCTGTATATTAATATCAACAAACTGTATACATAGTTGTGATGATGTGTCTGTGTTATCTTTCAACACCTTGTCTTGTAGCTGAAGTTATGCCCCCCTACACTGCCACAATGACCTACTCGTCTCTTAATTTGTATTCACGTGGAATTAATCCACGGGGTTTTGTACGAAGTGCTGACAATAGTCCTGCACTGCCTCGTAAAAGTAATGTATACACTTTCATGGCAAGTGCAGTGCCATTGTTTTACTCTTATTCGTTAGTTTGAATTTTGTTCGTTTTTTAGTCGATGTGCTTTATTGAATTTAATTCTAGAGTTATAAGTTTCATAGCAGACTCACAGTGTTTCTATGGATACTGCAATTTTTCAGCAACTATAAAGCAAAGGTTTTCCAAAATATAAAGCAATTAATGTGTGATAATGTCACATTTTCTGACCTAAACTAGATCAATTACTGGAGCTAGATTGACCTATTCACTTTCAAAACTTGAACTATAATGATCACCTAAAGAAACTGAAGCTGTAGGTACACAGTGATTTGCATGTTTCTAAACATACTCACAAGTTTGTTGTACATAACTTTTATCTAATTCTTACTTACTTTCCTGAGTTTTTTAAACCTTCATTATAGAGAGTGGAAGCATAACACGTCAAATCTGCTTGCAATTGTTTGCCGTCTTCAAATTTATCTGTTAGTTTGAACTGCAAACTCATATTATTATTTGTAGAGTATTATCATCATCATAGCCATTGCACTCCTGGTTCCGATGCCTTGGGTGGAGGGGCGTCTCCCTACTCACCCGGCAATATAATTCCCCCATCTCCTTCTAACTCTGATAGGGCTAACCACTCTTTACGAAGTTATCACAAGCCATCAATGACTAGTTCACATGTACCTCAGCACATTGGTAAGGTTTCAGTCTAAGAATCCCCATCTAAACGTCACTTTTGGGATCTTCTACTGCCATTTATTTTAAATTGGGTGCATGCATTTTTGGTGACTGGTCATGATGAAATAACTAGGTAAATTTTTGCTGAGATTACAGCTGCTCTGTTCTTGCTCTTTCTGGTGGTGTGGGTCATCTTGAAAGTGGTTTAAATTACGTGTTGAGTTGAGTGTGTTTATGGAGATATTAATCATGAAAATTTTGTATATATCTTCTAAAACTCAGTGTAGATTAGCCTGTTCATTTTAAACGCTCACTGTCTTAGTTTTACTAATACATGAAATTAATGAATGTTTTTAGTGAAGCCCCTGCCATCCTTTAAAATGACCAATCAGATGACCGGGTCAGTTTATCAGCCTTCTAGCCCCACCCACCATGTACCCAACTCAGAGGAAGTGGCCAGCCCCATATCAGCTCGTAAAAAGAGACCACCCAGGCAGCAGGCCACACCTGTCTCACCTAACCTGAACAACTTGTCTACAAGTCGCGAGGATCTCCACTCTAGCATGGTGAGATGAACTAACTCAGCTAAAACCACTTGAGATTCTATCATGTTGATTAACTTCACTGTCAGTCAGGGCTTGAGGGCTGACTATAGTGTTGGGGAAGAGTTAATGAAGGTTTAGATTCTGAACCATGTAGACATCAACTCTACTTTTTGATAAATTCAAATTTTAAATAATCTTGAAGCTGCTATTATACCTTTACTTAAAAACGTACCCAGTTGCAGTTAAATTTCACTTGTCTGAGGATGCCTAATTAGCTTTTCTGGAACTTGTTCAAATAATATTAAGCTGCTTCCTGATAGTAAAATATGATTTCCCTATCCTATGCCCTTTACAATTTATCATATTATACACTTCATCGCAGATGACCCACAGCACAGAACAACTTAGCGCAGAGATGGCCAACATAGACTGTATCATGCAAGATCTGAATGCTATAAAAGATGGCTTTGAAATGGCTTAACATCCCTAGGCACATGGTGCAATATTTGGTCACCACTCTCCGTATTAAAGCCAGTTGAACTATCTCGGGGCATTAACTTGCCTCTTACTCGTGTACTCAAGTAGTTGGTGAGTTTGGAGTTGCTTGCTCTGTGTCCATCACTGGCTCAGGGGACTCAACTATTCGTGTAGCTCTTCCATTTGGTGCATTTTTGTAGATATTATTTACATAGGCACCTGCCCTGAATTACTCATTATAATAGTAAGCTTTGACTACATCAGATGTATAAGGTAGGGGGAAGGAAGGTAAACTAATAGCTTAGAACACACTGATAAGGAATGTTGGCTTGGATCCACATAAATATTAACTACTGTTTTATTTATGTTGTCACACAAGCAATTTTATATTTCAGATAATATATATTTATTATGTTATTTATATATTATTTTGCTGTTTACTCAAACAAACGTTTACAATTTCTGAGTTTTTATTAGCTGTCAGCCAAATCAACATTTTTTCAAACAGTTTTATAACAATATCTGCCTTCCATTAACTTATACTGTAGTTGTTGGTTTTTTAACCTTTCATACCAAATCGTCTCTTTACTTTGTAGCCTGTCAATCGTATTTTAATAGTTTAGGTAATTTCATAATTTTGGCATGTAACTTTTACAGGTTTATTGTACAAAAAACCATTATATACATGCAGATGCTATATAATATACGAATAGATTTTTAGAATTTTCAATTACTATTAATTATTTGCTGTTCGAATTAATTAAATAAATCTTTCAACAAATTCCATGACATTCATTACTTAAGTCAAGGCTGTCTAACAGGTGGCCCCAGGGCCGGATGTGGCCCCCAGCTTAAATTTATGTGGCCTCCAAAGGCATAAAACTAAAATTATTTTTCACAGGTATATACACTAGTCAAAGTGAAAAACTAAATTTTAAATGTCTTATTTATACCCATACTACAAAACTTGCAGTATCTATTGGTACTTTATCGTGTCATGGTTTACAAGAATTTGGAATAAATGAGTTAAAAATACTGATGCTGTGCCCCCCCCAGCTCAATCTAAAGTTTTCAATGTGGTCCTCACCATGAAATATTCAGTAACCACTCTGAAAAGGTTGGCCTAAACATTCAACTGGTGTTATAGATTATTATTCTTTAATAATGAAAGGGATATGTCATAATATTATGGTAATTGTTCATGTTATAAGCTCCTCCCACTTATTCTATCTATATAAATACTGTGTTTTATATAATTCATTCAACCTAATAAGCCAGTAAATGGTTCACATCATTATAAACACCTACAAATTATCACAGTTAATTACGACTATATACAGATAAGCGACAACAAAACAAACAATTACTCCAATGATCTAAATATTATATTATTAAGTAAGTAGAACAAAATATTCAAAAAATGTTCAATAATAAAGGATGACACAATGAGCGACACAATGATGCCTTAATTGAACGTTTACTGAGTTTACAGATTGACAGTTTAATATTATTGCTGCTACAAAATGTAAATCTTTCATGCAACTGTTTACTATATAAATTTCAATATGTTCTCGCTTGTACTAATTTCTTTAATTCTCCTGCTGGCATCCACTGTCATGGCAGCCAAATTGTATCAGTAAGTAATAATTCTTCAATGAATATAATAATATTTATGGCAATTCTCGGTTATATCTTCATCATTGGACACTTTTATGCGTATGATGTTTTTGCTTTGATTTGTTGAAATTTTGCTGCCTTTAAATTATGAAAATTTACATCTAGTACAATAATTATTTGTTACAGCAATTGGGAGGTAATTTTCTCTGATTACGTAGTACTTAGAGTCATTTTCAAAGAGTGCTTTCGTTTAAAAAGTAGAGCTGTGATCGGAAGCCAAAGCAAGAGTCAGAGGTAAGAAGAAGTTTCATGCATGCAGACATAGTTCCTGTGAATCCAATAATATTGAGATGTTGGTACTTTAATTATTAAATTGGATGTTTAGGACATTGATCTACATATTGAGTGTTATAATATTGTATTACAGGCTAATGAAACATCAATTGTTCTTAAATATTATAGTGTGTGCTTATTGAATGTTTGGTAGCAGCAAAGACAAACAGGAGAAAGGCTTAAAGAAGGCAGAGGTTCTTTCAACTTATGCCCCCTTACATTCATGTGATATCCTGCCAAGCAATGTTGTAAAACCAAGTGAAAATCAGGTGCATAGAGAATTGGGTTCCTGTAAGACTACTCAAGTCAATACACAAATATGTGAGAAGAACGCCAAAACTAAGCGCTGGACATGGAATGACTGCGGGTGTAACGGTGCCTGCTGGCACGGTATGTCAGCTGCCAATGTAACGGCATCTTCTCTCTCATTGGCCAGAGATCAGCTGATACAAGAAACTAACATAAGTCAACCAAGAAGAGCAGCTTCTCTCCCCAATTCTCCAGCAACAGAGCCAATACAGTTGGAGGATTTCCTGACAAAGTTCGAAGGAAGTGGAACGCGGCCAAAAACTCATAAACTTTACCTTCGGCAAGAAATTATTTTGCGTAAGTTCAAATAATTACTCACTCATTCTGTTTCAGTTTATTTTTAGTTTATTGGATAGTCTAAACTGTAAATCTTTGATGTCGTTTTTACTATCTTTAACACAAAGTCTTGTCTCGAAATAAAAGCATTTGCATTGCAATGTTTCAGCAAACACTGATACTGAACTGTACAAAACTCTCAAACCCACCACAAAGCTATCCAGAAGCCAAATGAAAGGTTTGGACAAGAAGAGAAGACAATCCCCTCGAAATAGAAGGAGCACATCAGCACCTGCAAATACTGCACCCAGACAAGTGGAGAAGCAAATGTTAAGAACATTCACTTCCGATGATGGAATGGAATGGAAATCATTGCCACTTTCCTCCAAAGAATATATGAATAGAGAAATCACGGACTGTGAAGGTACAGCATCCATTCCTTTTGTTAGAACAGTAGGCCTATATACACTTTGTAAAGTAAGATTAACGCTTTCGCTTTTATTGCAACAAAAAAATTTCAAATTAAATTGCTGTTATTTCAATAGATGAGTTGAAGAAGGATATAGCGTCTCTCAAATGGGATATTAAGGATTTGGGAGTCAAGAAGACAGAAGCTGATGATATTATCAAAAAGGCTGTTGAACAAATCAGTGAAGTACCCCTAAAAGCACAAGAGGCCAATCAGAGAGCTTCCATTAAACCTCAAATTTCACTTGGTAGGATAATATTTCAATAGATATTCTTACAATAAAATGAAACTTATTATAGTAATATTTTATATTCAACTAAATTTTGGTGCTTTCACATATTTGTGGAGAAGGCAACAAACTCCGGCTGCTAGTGAATATAAACTTTTTACTTTTCAACATACTGGGCCACTTACTCAAATATCAAATTGTTAATTCTTAAATGATCTGTACTTTATAGCTTGAATAATTCAGCAGTCAAATGAAAACATAGCCTTTGTGAAAGAATGAGCTCTAAGCACACTAATAACTTATAATCAGTCACATTAGTCAATATATTCAACAAAATCTTGTGTAATTATGCCTTTTTATATAAAAAGTATAAGTGGAAACAACATTATTTTAATAGATCGAAACCAGTGTGTACCACAGTTGGGTAAAAACAAGGAAAAAAAGCTTAATGGAGAAATTAAACCTGTGAAACAGGATCTTAAACCAACTCAAGAAATTGATGATGGAAAACCCCCAACATTTTCCAACTTGTCTGGTAAATATTAAAGCTAGGAAATATCTACAAAGAAGCAACATTTAAATCACTCAAGCTAGCTAGTTATCATTTGAGATAAATGTGATTGAAAAAGCTTCCAATTGTTTAGATATGATATATAAGTAATTTACAATAACTCAATCAAAAATTTAGATTAGGATGTGTACATTTTTATTAAGCCATATCAACTATTTTTATCCACAAAATTGGCAATTGGCAATTAACAAATATTATAATAGTCTTAAACCAATAGTGTTAAGCTGCAGCACATTTGTTATATTTTACAGAAGCTGGTGGAGACTCGATCAACGCTCATCTCAATGTTCTCAGCCAATCAGTGAAGGAGCCACGACTCCCAGCTTGTGCTAAAATGTCTAGTGAAGTTCAGAATGGTAAGTATTCTTAAGTCAGCCAAATGTTTATTATTAGTGGCTATTATTATATAATATGTTAAAGATCAAACCACAGATAAAACCAAACAATCTTTAGAAACCACACATGACACATCAATTGTTTTAGAATGTCAAACAAACTGAAAAGTTTCTTAAGACATTAAGAAGCTAGTCTCTAATAAACAGGTTATAGTAAATTATAAAAAGATTAGTGAGAATTGGGCTGTCAGAACTTTAAAGAAAAAATCACTGTTGTTTACATTGCATTGTGAAACAGCCGGTAGAATATAACTGACAAGAGGAACACTAAACTATTTTGCAGAGCTCAGAGCAGTTCAAGAACCAGCTACGCAGCAGAGTCGAAGGAATAGAATCTTGAAGTTTTTCTGTTGCTGTGTTCAAAGCAATGAATGAGGTTAAAGCTCAATATAAATATATTTTCTCAAAATCTTAAAAGTGGCTGTCAATTTATTCATCATAACATATTAGGAATCTGTTATGTTTCATATCAGACTCTTACAATAGCTATTAATCACTTGTTCTGTTTATTCTTGCTTGTCTTCTCATTTCATATACTCAATGTATTCCCTTTACTCCATGTTTCTGTTTATTATCTAGATCTTCTACATGAACCATTCAACACTACAGCATATACTATCTGATGTGTAGATGAATTACTCAGTCAACAGATGCTCATAACCTATTCTCTGGATCCTTTTTTTATTGGAATCCTCTTTGTCTCTTAAGTGCTCAGAGACCAGAGCATGCAAAGATACATGCCTTATTGCTTACTTTATTGAACTTCATGTAACCTGCTCTAGTTGTTTGAAATTTCTTCTAAAAGAAACTCTAAACTATTTTGCTAGTGTATTCTATTATATATTCATTCACTTAGTTAATATTGGTCATTATTTAGTAGATATATTAGTATATAAAGGAATGAATAATTACAAAGTATTATTGTATTATTGTATGTATAAAAACAATTTGAAATAACTAAAATGTGTACCTTGTGAGTTTTTCAGTTCATACAATCCTATCAAATAAAATTTATAAAATTTAATAAACTGGCACATAGTTATTTAAATACTGCATTTGCTATACAAGCTGTTATATGAGTGCATAATTAAAAAACAATTCACTACAAATAAAAAATCCTAAACAATTACTACACAAACATATAGGACATGCTTAATTGTAACACATGCATTCCCCTGTTTCTACTCTAAACAATCTAGTCAAACAGATCATAGTATCCACAACCACACAACTCCTGCCCACATCAAATCCTATACATTCTTTACAAACAGTTTTTATCTAGAGTTGTCTACTCTCTGCACACTGTTGGTATAAACTGTTGGCTGAGTAATTATATTGGAAGCCATTTTACTAGAAAGAGTATAATTGAATTAGTAAATATATGACATCATTATTTCCAATAAACACAATATAATTAACCTGAAGGTTCAGTTAAGTATAGCTACTATCTAATGCAGGGCTGTCCAACAGGCGGCCCCAGGGCCATGAAAAGATGCCATCTCAGGGGCCCTCACTCCGAAAAAATTGATATCTCTGGCCTAAGTCATGAGAAATGCACATGAGTTTAAGGACTACAGCTTATACACGTTATTGTGTGGTTGTCCAGCTAAATACTAAACAAGTGTCAAAGTGTCTGAAGTGTCCTTCAACTTCCAGTTCATCCTGAAGCAAACTCGGACATTTTGTCATACTTTGGCTTCTTGGCTTGATGATTTGCCTTCCTTGACAGTCTAAAACATAATAAACCACTCACTCAAAACTCATACTATGTGAATGTCCAGCTATTTGCTACAATTGCCAACTAAAGAGAAGGGGAGCAGCCATGGTCTAGGGGTTGGAGCACTGATAGGAAATGCAAGGTTGGTGACTCAAACCCCAGTAAAGGCCATTGGTGATGCTAGGAAGGGCATTCAGTCATAATTGCTTCTTCGACATAATAGAAAATAAGTCTTTAGCTAGCTTAAACATACTCCACTCCATTAGGGGTTATCACCGGGATGGTGAGAACACACTTAAACTATAAGCGTTATTTGACTAAAGAAAAGGAGTAGAGAAATGAAAATCCAAGTTATGAATTATAAATTATACTGAATGATGAAGTTGATGTGGTAAAAGTTGATGTGGTAAATGGGAAGGTCAAAATCAAAGTGATGTGCTATACTGAGGAATGTGCTCAATTATGAAACCTAACTGCTTATGAAAAGCATCACCATGAAGGGCCAATAGTTCTGACAACTCTAACAGCTGCTAATTTGGAAAACCTTTACGAATCACAGCTGACTAAACACCACATGTCCACCTTTCAAACCAGGTCAGCTTTCGGTGGCACAACCTCTGTGAGGACCACCAGCTGTTAATAAGAGAGAAGTGGATATGAAACTTGCCTTTTTCGGTTATCCATCTTCTTCGAAGTGGAACCCCCAGTCATGGCAGTAGGCGCTTCACGCAGACAGAAACTCTTTGCAAGGTGCCCCAGATGCAGGTGCTTGAGGTGGAAGATATGCTTGACACTGGCAGGGTATGTCGTGTATGACCTCACAAACGACTGGAAAGCTACAAGAAACACATATGAGTGAACATCCAGCCACTAGCTTACCAACAATTCCTAATATACTGCTTGCCATATAGAGGTCTGTAAAGCCAGGAGCTATTTGACACTATTTGTCTGGGAATATTAGCTAGTGAGAAGAATATGTGGAACAGTATAATATCTTGATATGAACACAAAAAGCTCAAGTGAAATAGTCTAAATTCTAGAATGAGTTGAAACATAAACAGGTCTGAGTTGGATGTAAGTTTGTTTGTGACTGATATCCTACATCTACAAATTTCAAGTAAAAAATAGTAAATGCTAATCAAAACGTGGAATTGCCCAAATTGACCTCTGCATTAGACTTCAACTAGCGGCATCTGGGGGCTTCAAATTACTTTGAAGTTTAATCTATAAGCCAAAAATTGTGCCAGAAACAAAACTATCACAAGCTCAACAGAATCAAGGGTAGACTTGCTCAAAAACCACATACATATCAAATCAATTTCCATCCCACACAACTTCTTGATGTTGAGTCTTATATTTGCAAAAGAGCTCCAAGAATGTGAACAAATTGAAATATAAGCAACAAATTAGAAACAACTGAAAAGACGAAACACTGAGACAGAAAGAAATGCAGAAGGTGGTAGAACCGCTTTATACTCACCTGACTTGGCCTGAGCAAGTCTCTCTCCCCCGTTGTACGTCCACTCCTCCATACTTTGCTGCAGAGCTGTTGCTGCTTCCTGAATCCTCTGAGGAGCTTGTCTGCCCGTGTGTCTACTTCCTGACTTCTTCGGCAGAGAAGCCGATTCGGCCAGACAGGCTTTCAACACCGAGTTCATTTCTATTGACTTCAGACTGCAACAAACAGCAACCTTATTATTACTATCTACAGATTCAACAGATAAAAGATGACGGACTTTTGAGACTTGAGATTATAGTGGAGAGTTGCCTTCTCCTGAACACTTAATAGTTACATCAAAGTTACCACCAATAGCCTTGAATAGCCAGATAGTTTCTGTTTTACAACAGTTTAGAAGTTGATTCGCTATTTGAAAATTTAGTAGTTTTACCAAAATTGACTATTACCGTTTTTCGCCTTGAAAACCTAAGGAATAGAGCCGACAGCTAATTGAAAAATGAAAAACAAAAGGAATGAACTCACCTAATTTTTGATGAGTTTAATGTCTCCAAATACTTGACTTCACTTGGCAGAAGAAACAAGAGTGCGTTACCTATAACACCAATCCTGGCCGTCCTTCCAACTCTACAGAACACATAATTTGATTGGCTCAGACATGAATCTATTGTCACTGCATGACCTTTGTAGGTGATATAGTGCTAAAACTCGCAACATGGAAATAATATATTTTATACTTCAAAATGAAGATCACCTCAAGATGAAAGACGCAAGATTACATTGTCATATAAAAACAACCAACATATAAACCTATATTGGACTGACAGAACAACCTACAAAAGAAAATGGTGGTAGCAAGACGAACCTATAAACACACAAGAGTTGTGGCCTCGTAGAGATTGGAAAGAAATGTGTTTACACAGACTATAGTTTACCTGTAGGATAGAGTTTACCTGTAGGATAGAGTTTACCTGTAGGATAGAGTTTACCTGTAGGATAGAGTTTACCTGGAGAATATGGTTCACCTAGAAGACAGTTTACCTGGAGAACACAATTTACCTTGAGAATATATTTTACCTGTGCACGTAATCTTCAGTGGAGGCGGGAGCACACAGCTGCACTATCCAGTCTACACTGGGCAGATGAAGTCCCCGAGCTGCCACATCTGTACAGAGTAGTACGCCAGACTCTGTGGCCGCAAACCTCTGGAATACTTCTGTACGGTACTAGAAATACAAGTATAGGGCCGATGTTACAACGTCACAGAGCTTGACACAACCACATGTACGTAGGGCCGGTGTTCCAACGTCACAGAGCTTGACACAACCACATGTACATATGATACAGTGGCTACAGCCACGGTTGGCACAAAAAGTTTAAATGGAATACTGAACTACTGTAAACACCTCGTAGCTTGTTAATGTGAAAAAACAACAACAGATTATGCAAAGTCTTAAGTTGCGTTTATACCTTCACGATTTTCGGTCAAAATTTCAATTTGGCCGGGTTGAAATTTCTCCGAGTTGCATTGCATTGTAAAAGCCACCCGTTGAAATTTTTGTACTGTGATAACTTAATCGGCCAATTTTAGAATAGGAGTAATAACTCCTTGTAAACATCGTTATCTAGTTATTACTTTGGCGATTAGACAACGTACTTATACGGTTATAATTACATAGCCTACGCCTTCTCAATTATCGCTTTTATGCTTTCCGCTTCACCAATTCACGACGTTTACAAAGGGCATCAAATAGCTATTATACGAGTCAAATTTCAATTTCAGAAAGTGAGCAACCGCATCAATATGATTTCAACGAGTTTCGGTTTGACTATAAAGGGGTACCCGGACAAGCATTATTAACTTAAACTCGGTACTTTTTTCAGCAGAGGTATAAACGCAACTTTATTTACTTGATAAAACAGCGAGTAAAGTACTAGACAAGACAGAAAACTCATTTATTTTTTGTCATAAAATAACAGTTGTTTATATTGTAAGCTCCTCCCACTTATTACATCTATATAAATAATTAAATACTGTGTTTCATATAAGGAATTCAAACTAATAAACCAGTATCTGATCCACATCTCTATAAACGCCAACAGATTATTATATATATACAAATAAGTCCCTACAACCAAGACAATAAGACAGATTCAATGACCAGAACTACATAGTAGCACTTCACAGTTTAAAATATATAACTTGTAGCTGCACCTTCTGTTCCATGTCGCCGTGTAACGCAAATATGTCAAATATGGTGGTGGACGCTTCGTCATCATCACTGATATCTGAGGAATCATCTCCCTTGTCAGTGTTTATTGTTCCCTCAAACAGCATGTAGTAAAACTGAACTACTTCTTGGGTGGGTAGAAAGACTATCACCTTGTGCTTACTAGACGAATGCTACAGGAAAACAAAGTTGACTGTAATAACATTATGTTTAAACCTACAGCAAACTGAACTGTATGGTAGTTGAGTGATTCCCTGGATTAGCAGACAACTCCCAGGGTGAGCAGTAAGTTTGCACCATGTACT
This sequence comes from Bugula neritina, assembly GCA_964035545.1. Classification (NCBI taxonomy): domain Eukaryota; kingdom Metazoa; phylum Bryozoa; class Gymnolaemata; order Cheilostomatida; family Bugulidae; genus Bugula; species Bugula neritina. Next base: position 3,003,112 of record OZ037773.1, read on the forward strand.
AAATATAGTATTATGACCCTTGTTCTAATATGGAAGACTATTGAAGTATAATTGTCAAAATATTCTGTATGCACGTAGAATGTTAGCTATACACATTTTCAGACCAGATTCTTGCCACGTTATTTGAAGTCAATAGAGGCTAGAATATAGATGTAGGACATTCGTTATAGTGACTGGAAATATAATGATAGCAAACACAGCTGTATCTAGAGCCTATAGAACTAAGCTGCTGTCTCAAGAGTCTAGCAGCTGCCTATAGGGTCTAGAACTGAGCTGCTGTCTATAGAGCTACGCTGCTGCTGCTAGTTCGGCTTCTGCTGCCAGTTCGGCTGCTGCTGCTAGACTTACATACCAACCTTGCATTTATCTAAGATGAAAGCTGCTAGTGTGACGAGCCTAAGTTTACTGGGTGTGATTGTGTAATACTGGTTGAGAGAAGAGGGAAGAGAGAACGCCCCTTCACAGCTGTCTGTTGCCTGTAGGATATACATGTAACATAATCTCACACCAACACCCTTGCCTGACAAACCATGTAAAATGGGAATACACTGGATTTTTACGACATGTATTATTCAGCTATAAATATTCATGTTTGACCGACGTCATGCAATACATGTAAGAGGAAATTTGGTTCCATAATTAAAATAACGATCGAGAAAGTTATTTGAATTGTGGTTCACTGAGTCAATGAAATAATGACGGAGATATTTAAAGGAAGTTCAATTGAACTTTCTCTCACAAACTCACTTGATGTGAGATGCTGGAGCCGTCACTACTACTAGTATCTGATATGTTGATGGTGACTGGATCAGTGAGAGCAACGCTGGCCAATCGTTTGACGTCAGTGCTTAGTGTAGCGGAGAGCAGAATCATCTGAAGGTCGGGACGTGAAGCCTCCTCCCCAACCCCCACACAACTAATCTTCTGTCTCTGCTCCAGTATGCAATTCATTAATTTGGTTACATCCTTCTCAAAGCCCATATCAAGCAGCCTATAGAAATCATGAAAACAGATAGCCTTAGATTTAAGGATAAGCAAGGTACAATGGGGCACCTTATGAAACAATCTTTAAAATCGGCCTTTTTACACAAAAAGTTGGTCCATTAAAACTGTCTACATTTACCACTGTGTTCACCACCACTTATTTGTAACACACATATCTGGTCAACATAGTCAAATTGCTTTCTTAGGAGAGTTGGAAGTTGTCTTCTTACTGTAGAATAGATAGACTAACCTGTCAGCTTCATCTATGATGAGATACTCCAGCATAGAGAAGTTGAGTGAGTTCGTACAAGTAGAATGTTCCAGAAGCCTTCCTGGCGTAGCAACGAGTATGTTGATACCTTTTCTCAGCCTCGCCTTCTCTGACTTTCGGGATTCACCGCCTATCACCATTCCCGGTACAATCCAAATGCAACTCTGCAATGCATAAAACAATGCAGTTTAGTATTATAACAGAGCGTTACAGCTCTAGTAATATAGCAAATAAATGCTACGGGCATACTATTATACCAACAAAGTTCCTCATGTATAGCTCAAACATGGTAAAAATGTTTCAATTCTGGAAATAACCTGTGATAGCAGTGAATTACAGCTAATTTAAGTGTAGTACATCACAACATGTGATATCATAATCATAGCAAAACCTGTGCTGTTGAAATAAATAGCAAAATATAATTTGACACAAAATGAAAGCATTTAGAAAACCTCACCAGTAAGCTTTACAAGTATAACCAAGCGGCGAAGCAATAGTAATAGGAAGATAACTCCAATAAGAAAGTAAAACTGATAAATTTGAATGACTCACTTGAACCAGTTTCTTGAGAACAGCCAAAGACTGTAGAGCTAATTCCCGAGTTGGTACAAGAACCACTGCAAGCACACCATCCGCCCTTTTTATTTGGTTAGCCTTAGATCTAAGACTTTGAACTAGCGGCACTGCGTAGGCGAGGGTTTTACCCGAACCTGTTTGGGACTTGACCAGAGCATCCCTGCCTCGTAGAATATGGGGAACAGCTTGCTGCTGAACTTCTGTCATCTCGGCTAAACACATCTTGTCCAAAGTTGATATCTGAAATCATCGTCACGCAATATTGTGTTCACCAGCCAGTGTAAAGCATAAGAGCAAAGTCTTAACACAACGCAAGAGAAAAATGCACGGGCACTTTTAGTATATGCAGGAAAAAATAAAATGGACTCATTGTAATTCAAATACTTTGCACTTAATATTTTTTGGGTTCGACAAGTCAAAACTACAAATCTATAAAAAGACAAAATTAAGTTTTTCGTCCAAGTGTAGACAATATAAAGACTATTAAATTGAGCTGCCAAAATGTTTTTATATCAAGTTTGATAGTAAGTTCATTTATACACAAAACTGTGTTTGAAAAATACGAATCAGATATTAAAAACTTGTCTTTGTTCACACAAAAGTCTTACCAAGTGTGGGTGTAGGGGCAACTCTGAAAATAACTTTTTACTAAATATTTTCTCTTCACTTCTTTTAACATCTTTTCTGAAATAAGTGACGGAGTATGACAACATGAAGATAAATAAAACAAGCATACGGCTTTGTGGGTATTCGTACTGATCAACATGACAAGTGTTAATGATAGTATGAAAACATGGATCTAGATATGAGACAAATAATATTAATGGCTTAGTGAGTATGTCTGCTGATACAAGACAAATGGTAATTCTAGGCACAAAATTTAAACCTCACAAAGGTCCTTAGTGATGGTAGAAGGGCAACTATGTACAAACTGACTTTGTGCTATATAAGATAAAAAGCTTTCACATTGCATTGTCAACATGATTAAACACAGAAGAATGTAGCCTGCCGAAGTATTGTGAAGGAAAGTGAGGGCGGAAATCAGTATCAGCTTAACTTACTGGTTAATAGATGGGATATCTGGGTTTTTATTAAACAGGGAGGATATGACATGTTTAGACTGGGTTCTGGGTTGAGCCTTGCGACTAGACTCAGTGGTGACAGATTTCCCATCTTTCTGAGAAACTACTTTTTCAGACAACTCTGATGTCAATTGCTCATTATTCTTATTAGTAGTATCTGAAACAAAAAATGATATGTAGTTGAACAGCAAAGACAAACAACTACAACTTGTTGCTACAGTGACAAAACGTTAGCAACTTACCAGAGGTTTCAGTATTCTGCTTCAGTCTAGCCTCATTATAGGTGCCAAGCTCTTTTCTTGAAACTTTGTTACCAGCTATAAACTTCTTTATTTTAGAAAGCTTTCTTTTCCGTATTCGCTTTTTCTACAACATTATCCCTTATTAGTTATTAGGTATAGTAACTAGAACATATCTTGAGCTGAATTTAATTTTATACAATTGCATTTGCTGATTAATTATTTAATAATTATAACTAATAAATAGCAATAATAATGATAATATAAATCATGTTATCCAGTTAAATTTCAAAAGTGAATGAATGAAACTCAAACTAAAAATCAAAATGTGTTTCAATTTCAATTTGTAAGCGTCTAACTTTATCATTTCCATAGGATTGCTTGTTGGACTTCGTTGGGCCATCTCCCAGATTGATATTCAAAAGAAGAGAGCTGTCAGGCAGGTCCATTTTGAAGTTGGCGAGTACTTGATTTACAAAGTGCTTCAGCTTCAAAATGTATAACAATTATTATTTGTTTCAGGAGCCTTGAACTTGAAGCAAATGAAGCGACTCAATATTACTAATACTAAATTGTTGATTACATTTACTGATTTACCAAAATGCTCACGATATTAACTAAACAAGACACCGGTAGAGCGGGTTACAGAGGCAACATCCAAAAGGTTGAAGATTACATCTATTTCAGTTTACCGAAGTTCTACAAAGTATAGAATTATAAGCTAAATATAGTATAATCTGCCATCCTATATAAATCGTTCATGCTTCGCAAAACAGCATGATCAGTGACGTCTTAGTATACACTGGTTACAGCTTAAATATTTCTATTATGAGATGTCAGGGGTTAATTTCCGTTTAACAAACACTTGGTGAAATGCGCTAGTTGAATTTTTTTCTCCAAACATAAGCTGAAACTGAGCGTGTTACAAGTAATTATTTCAATTTGTAAAGAATAAAGATTATCATTAATTGTTATATGACCTATCATTTTATTTTAACATAACTACTATCATTAAACCCAAAATCTAATTGAAAATAAAATTTTGATCAAATTTAAATTGAACTTGGCCTCTAAACCTGGGGCTGGATAACGTTCGAATTCTAAGACGAAGTCTAACAGTAACTCTTACTCTAACCCCACAAGTGACACTCACACTGACAGTATTTCTCTTACTCTTAGGTTTTTAATTATTAGTATTTTTTTTTAAAAAAAGTTCTAGTTTTTAACGGCTAATGCTTGAATATAAATGACAGAATATCGATAGGCCACACGATACTCATACTCATACTGACTCATACTCATAGTCAGTCATACTGATTGTAATACTTGAGACCCAGTCGTAGTCCGTAGCGGTAGTGAGTCCGTAGTCGTACTGATACTGATTATGATACCATTATCACTACCTCATAATCATAGATTAATTTTAATAAACTTTATATTAATTATATTGATGCACTTGCAGTCTAGTGATGGTCTCATACTCTTAGTCTACTGAATACTCAATATCAAACTGAAAGTGAATCTGAATGCAGATTTGGTACTAGTTAGTGTTACTGATAGCGATACTGATAGTGATACCGATTGAATCCTCAGGGCTCAGTGTCGTACTCATTATTTTAGTTACATATTTGTTATTGCTCATGCATTTATTGAGTTTTTTGACACTAGTATTTTAATACAAACACGAATGGCGATATCTAATTCTATGGTCAATATCATTTTATTTTTATTATAAATATGAATTTTAACTAATACATAATTTAATTATCATTATGATCAGCAATATTTAATAATATGTAGTTATCAGTTAAAAATTTAAAATATTAAGCTTACTAGTTTTATAGACTAAGTATAGAATAATTTTATATTGAGCTTATTTCAAATTCAATTCTGATTTTTGTCTTGTATTAGCATGATGTTGATTTATTGTTAACATCTATTTGTGAGACAAACCAATGTATTGTTTTCAGCATACACAGTTGCTTCTGTCATGGACAACACAAATCCCGAGATATATAAAATCAGCAGTGAAAGAGAAGTTACGCAAACAGAGCTTTCCGATGACGTTGAAGATGAATTCGACAGCTGGGAGGTGTTTGATATTCTAAGATGTGAGCATTACTTGGTGGTGATGTCCATCATTGGATTTTAATGAAATAAAATTAAGATATTTTCACTGACTTACCACTATTTAGGGTAGTAGCTGCAAACTTTAAATCAAACTAATTGAAGTATATTGCCAATATAAGTCGTGTCATTAGTTTTATTAGAAATTGATAAATTCTCAAATTTTTACTCTTATATTATAATATAAATATTAACGCTTATATTAAAACTCTGTAGTAAAACAATGGCCAGTTTATTTTGTTGTCATCTGCAGTTATGATATAAGCTCTAGTCACTAAAACTAGTGCAATAACTAGCTTAACCTTAGTATCCTTGTGTGTTCCGAGTAAAAGACAAAATAGCCTGTTTTAAGTGTTTAAGATTTTTTATAGTCCTTTTAGCATTTCTCATGTGATTGCCATAATTTGAATGCAAATTACAATTGTTTAAAAATAGCATATTGCCTAATTTGGCTTCATTATGCACAATAGGCTGTTGCACTATGACAATATTGGTATTGCACCCAGTTTTCAACTGATTTGACACCTTTTTGTTTAATTGTGTAACAGCAAGTATTGCAATTTTAAAAAATATATCATTTTTTATGTATTTATTAATTATGGTATCTTGCTAATACTTTGCTGCTTAAGTGTAAGTTCACAGCTGTAAGGGCCAACATTATTGTCACTAGTTGTTTACAGAGAATTTGTGTAGAGAGTTGCATGCAGGTTTCTTATGTTTCAGCTATTAAAGACCCAGAGCATCCACTCACACTGGAGGAGCTGAATGTTGTTGATAAATCTTTGATTCAGGTAGTCAGCATGCTATAGTATATAGGTCAACCTTATCTAGGTCAACATTAACTAGGTCAGCTTCATATAGGTCAACCTTATGTAGGTCAGCTTTATCTAGGCCAATCCAATCTAGGACAACCTTATCTAGGTCAGCTTTTTCTAGGTCATCTCTATCTAGGTAAACCCTATCTATATAGGTTTAGACTGTTCAAATCACAAGTATTGTGTCAATCATAATACTACAACCCTAAGGATGTTATAGCCTATGTTAAAGAGACTGGCTTTGTTTAATATTGGTTTATTTTGGTTGTTTTGATTTTTTCTCCATTCAATGGTTATTTAGGTTTTTAAAAAAGATACTGTTAATCTTTTCTAATTTTAACCTTCAGTTCTCGCAATTTTTTAATAGCTGGTGTAATAATTGCATAACTCTACAATTAAGCAAGGAAAGAGTGAGTTGTGATGCTAATTATTTTTAGACATAATATGCTATTTGAGGAACTTTTCAAGAATTCTATAAAATAATATATAATATGTGTTGTGTTGTATTTTAGTTCATGGGATATCTGGAATTATGTTATCATCACTTTCAAGCTGAGTAAATATGTAATAATTATAAAGAATAACATATGCTGCAGGTGGATAACAAAAATAATTCTATATCAATACAATTCACACCCACAGTTCCTCACTGTAGTTTGGCAACTCTGATTGGTCTATCAATACGAGTGAAACTAGTGAGGTAAGTGTATAATGAGTTAGTGAGTTTGATTGCAATGTTGAATATAATGGAGTATTGAGAATGAAGTCATAAATACAGTAAGAAAATAAAATGCCAAGTTGTACATTGTCTGATGAATCTTGCAGCCTGAAACGTAGAGTATGTGTGTCCTTGATTGGCTGCAGTCACTAGTTACATGGTTGTAGATCCTTGCCGCCAAGGTTCAAGGTTGACGTGAAGATAAACCCAGGGAGTCACGTTTCAGAGATTGCCGTAAACAAACAACTCAACGACAAGGAGAGAGTCGCTGCAGCTTTAGAGAACTTTGATTTACTTCGAACTGTCAATAGATGTTTAGCAGAAGAATGAGCAGAAATTTCGGCAGTGAAAAGTTTTTTAAAGAAGGGAGCGCCATTATTTCTTCTTGCATCATTGTCATCATTTACTGAAATAATATTTTTGTACTTTTATTTTTTTACAAGTATCGATGAAGTTGTTGAATGTGATTGGTGCTGAAATTAAAACCTTATATAAAAGCAATATTCTGTGGAGATATTTCTACCATATATAATACTTGCTCTAATATAATGTAAGCTATAATGTTGACGCTTTGCTGGGTGGGTTGTATTGTATTTTGCAGTTTTCTTTTTAGCATCTACTAGTTATTATGATGTTGAAAATGTTTTTAAAATATTTCAGCTCTGCTGGCAGTCATTATTAAAACCTCAATAATTTAAATTATTACAACTTGTCTTTTTGTGATGGTGTATTTCTGTAGCCTAGATTGTCCTCCATCTCTCTATTTTAACTACAAACTCATCAACGCCACACATACCTTGCATATTACAATAATTAAGAAGAACTGTTGACGTATTCTTACCTACTGAACTGAAACTCTATAGCTCAATGCTCTTACCAGCTACGCTGTAGATTTCGAGTTATCTCATCATTATTTCAACAAGCTTTATAAAATTAAGGATAAATGCGTAGTTTGGTTATTCGGTCAAGGTCAAAACAATATTTCCGGACTCGCAAGATATCGGGTTGATATTGACTAGTACTGTCAAATTTTTATAGATTCTTGCAATATTGACTGTAAAACTTGCAGGTATGTATTCAAATGTCACTCACAGAAAACATGTGTATTTCAATAATTTAGTTAAAACCGTATGGGTTACAGTGCATATTTTCTCAAAAATGATTATATGAATCCGGTATTGCAGCTATTGCTAATGCTATTCTGAATAGTATAACATTAACTGTAACATTAACAGATTAACTATTAGTATTACTATGAGTATAAGTTATACTTATACTATTACTATAAGTATAAGTTTAAGTATTCAATATGAAACTGAGTCTGATGGCATACACTTGAAGTTGGATAAAGATAAACTAGAAGTGAAAGTTAATCTTGTCCTTAGGCGTAGACTTACTCACCTAGAAATAGATACTAGATAGGATTATGCTTTACTTTTACTTTTAGACCCAAAAGTAAATGATAAAAGACAATAAATTATAGTGAATAAAAGGCCAAATTGAAATTGATAAATATTATTACCAAATTTATATTGATATTAATATTATTAATATTATAATTATTTTTATTATTATTACTATTACTATTAGGTTTCAATCGAATTTTTGTCATGATCATGAAGATTATAATCATTTATTATTTATTTTCATTTTGGCTAGTATCAAATACAATAACTGATAAGAATCACAATTTGTTAATTATTTATATTTTATACTTATAGTTGCAGTTATAATCAATGAATTACAGTAATCATAATCACAATCATAATCACAATAATAATGATTGTTATAAATTTCAAAATTCAGGGTAGGCCTAATTTGAAAATGGATCATTATAATTAATAATTAATGTTATATACTTATAGTTATACTTTTTTATTTCATTCATCATTAAATAATAAATGATTGCGATTGGTAATTGAATTAAGCTGTTTTTATAGTATTGCCATTGGATTTGCCTTTGGTATAACATTAACATAAACACCATGTTAATCTATAACTATAAGTATATTCCTACTAGTATTACACTATTAGTATATTACTATAACTATTGCTAAGTCTAATGTCTTGTAGTAATACTAATAGTAGTAGCCTATGGCTATAATAATAATTACAAGTCAAAAATAAAAGTGTTTTAATATTATATTGTTATTCATTCTTTATAAATATTAATATCATAATGGTAATGCACAATGCTAGCAATAAATCAAGAATAATTTTAAATTTAAAAGCTAAAATGTGAAACTTTCACTGTTGGTACCGGTGACACTAAGTATAAAAATTCTAATCAAATTAGCATACTTACTCATCACTTTCGGCTATCACTCATTGACAAGTCAAAGTGTCATACATTTACAAATGATTTTCTCCCATATATTGTTAATTGTTTATAGTAGTAATACTACTACCATTTAAACATTACTCTGTTTCACATGTATGACTTGCATACTCTTTTATTATTTTAAGTTGCAATTGTAAAAGTAACTATGTAGCTCTGATTATATCTTTATAAAGCGTAATATGTCTTTAAGATTTATTCAATTACTTATTTCATGGGGCTTTTTTACTATGTTGCAAATGACAATTTATTTGGTATCTAATGCCATCGTGGCTCATTTTTAGCTTAATGACTACTTGCATCTGCTTTTTACTTGACTAAACCCTAAATCCAACTGATGTTTATGTTATATTGCTCCCTATAATTTATGTAAACTGAGGTAGTAGAGGCGAGGTATAAATATTTGGGTCAGACAATAGCTTCTTCTGCAATACTGCACATTACTATTTTATTTCAATAATGTTTTTAGCTTTAATTATTTAAATATTAGTAAAGTTAAATACCCATGAGTTATTTTGACACTGTTTGCCTTCTATCACTATTGTGAAATCTAAACATTTGCTTCACAAACTTTAATGTGTCTTTATTACAAATTGCCTTCTTATTTTTCTAATAGACTGAGTCACCTAGATCATTGCCCCCCTCCATGTCTTTAGATAGGGAGTAGTGACCCAACATTAACACATGCTAGTTCAATAGAAATACCTAGACTGTTCTAAAGAATGTCAACTTTCTCATTTGTCTTGAAAACATGAATGTTTCTTAGTCAGCAGTGTTTCCAGTGTCTAAAGCAGTTGTAACTTGCTAATGTTGAGTAAAGCTTCAACACTGGATATAGTGGAACCTTTCTTTGTTCAACAACACTTTATCTGATAGGCATTATGAATTTTCAACAATCTGTTAGGAGAGTGTATACAGAGCATAGATTCCTTAATGGGATCAAAATTCTTCTTCAACTCATTACTTATCTCATTTCCCACTAGCTCATGCCTATTTAGTTGCTTAGATTGCAAATTGAACCTAGCCTGTGCTGTAATTTACTCCATGTAAGCAGTAGACATTCCAATGTGGCAGACACATTTTGTAAGAGCCAAGGCTAGCCTGTGTTATCTCTGGATATGTTTGGATAGCATTTTTATGACTTCTCTCCCATCAGATAAACAATTACTAGGTGATACAAATGAGCTATTACATCATGTTTATGGGAACTCATTTCATGGGAGATCGACTTACTGTGTAGTGCAGCATGCTATAAAATGTAATCATTGCTTATAGGCTCTGTGTAATGCACACTTCATACCTAGCGTGTGTGCTTGGGCTGAGATATCTCATACTCTGTGTTATTTCAGCTGCCGTAGCTTCCTCAACCTGTAACTGGCTGTCTTAACCCCCCCCCCTCCTGTCTTAGAAACCTGATATGTCACTAAATTTATGACCCTGTAACGATAGGCTGATTTTGTACTTTAATTTGGCAATTTCCACCAATTGTTTCTTTCTTGTTTACTAAATGACACCACTATTGATTTCGATGGTGGAAGACAGTTGGCATTATATGCTAACAGTTGGGTATCTTATAGCCCTATGCACTGGCTGTAGAAAGTTCGGCTAATAATGTACACTTTAGATTATGACCCTGATTTGTTCTTATATTATAATCATTTCTCTTGGCTTGGAGTTCAGACTGACGTTGAAAACTAAGCCCTAGATCTAATGCCCCTCTTTGTTACAAAAACTCGTGCCAGCATTATCTGGTTAATACACAAGTATAAGATAATGAGATTATGATGAACAGCAGCTAAAGCTGGTAGTTGAATTCCTCCATTAATTAAATACTATCTTTTGTTTATAATATAATGAATAGAAGTGAATATTTTAAGCCAGATTATGACATGCACTGCAGCTTATTCTTGCTTCTGTTATATTATCATCTATAGTTATATTTATATTAGTAACATTTATATTATAGTACTAACTATTAGTCCACAGTTATACTGCAGTACTAAGTATTAGTAGAAGTTATATCATAGTCCTAGGTATTAGTCAACAGTTATACTGCAGTTTGAGTGCCAGTAGTAATAATCAACTGTTGGCTGATCAACAGTTCTGTTGCCTTGCCCTCACTCTGTCATTAGTTGTAGCTTTTTATTCCATTGACTTTGCTTGACCCTGCTATTGCACACTCATTAAATAACATATTGGCCTGTCAAGTGTTGTGATGTTAAGGAAGGGCTGTACCCCCTCCTCCTATAGTAAATAGGGTGTGCCCGTAATGTTATTCTCCAGTGTAAGCTATCATGGGGCACTAGCTGTAGCTGTACTCCTGTTTATGGCTACTACTTCACTTTATAGCCCCTTTCTGGGTTACAGGTTCAATATACATGGCTGCAAGCTATTGTAACTTAAAGAGAAAGATGTTTCATAAACTTGGTGATGTGTTTTGTAGGCTAACTGTTTTAGTTGACAGTGTAAGTAAATCTTCTGGTAGCCATTATGGATGAGTCATTCTATGAGCAGCGCTGAGTTAGGGGTGACTGAGTGCAGTAGTTTGGGTTCTCGGGTTTGGGGTTCTCGGATTGAGTTGAAGCTTGAACCCTCAACTCCAAACTCAAAAATCTCAAACTACTGCACCCAGTCACCCCCAACTCGGTGCTGCTTATAGAGCGACTCCTATACCCACACCACCTTCTCTTGTAGGAAGTTAATCCAATCCTAGCTGCTGGTGTTGTCTCTTGTTTTTCGGTGAAATATTGTTTTAGAGTAGATGCCCACTGCCTCTGCTGTTGTCAAACATATCATTGCTTTACCTGTGTAGCTGTTTAACACGGTATTGTTGCTGCTTTTATGTATTAAACTATTTGGTTTTATTTTCTATACATGTGCACTGGTGATGCAATTTAGCAGTATATTGGTGTAGGGTTTTGTAGTTGTGTTTCTAAGTTGCATTGTTGAATAGGGTATTGCCCCCACCCCACTGTCAATTATCAGCAAGGGACATCTCTCTTCACCCACTAAACCAGCAGAGTTGTTCTATATGCAGCTCCGAGTGGGGTGACTGAGTGCAGTAGTTTGCACTGACAAGTTTGGAGTTGGAGGTTTAAGTTGGAACTTGGAACTCCAAACTCCAGCACTCGGTCACCCCTAACTAGGAGCTGCTTGTAGAACGATTCACACCAGCATTCCTAATTCTGAGCTTATTGTACTACCACTCAGTCTAGCTGCCTGTATTTTTCTGCAATGTTTAGCTAATACCACTGTTTTCTCACCAAGCATTCCTTGACTCTTGTGTCATTAGTTTATGTCAGCTAAGTCTTTCTGCTGCCAAGTCTATACTGTCCACCAGTAGAAGATTTATCTTTTCTTAGCAATTTTCAGTTAGCAGTAGATATTTGGACCACCATGTTACTTCTATTCTGTATCTTCCAGACTACAATATCAGCATTGTTGTACATCACTATTAGATCTGCCTGCATATTACCTGGATAACAGGTATTCAGGGTATGGTGTCATATCGTAGCTAGTAAAGATGTGATTAGTAGAACTAATTGGATATTATCTTCCATGGCTAGCATACCCTAAATATCTACTAGTCATGGCCTTTCACTAGACATCCTCTGCATTAGAATGGCAGCAGTAAATGTTAACTATGCTGACTGACATACATATGCAGGTGCTACAGGGTGCTATGAGCAGTAAAAGTGTGTATTTACTGGAATAGCTGTAATGAAAACTCTCTTGGCATCTATCACTGACATAGCAGAGACCATATTGTGGGGACACCGAAATAATACTGAGATGCCATTCAAACTTTGTATTTTGTTCCTCTATTAGATAATGTAGTCTCAGCATTTCATAGATATAAGTGTACCAGGTGCTAGAAGGCCTTCAGAGTACAGCATAGCACACAGTGTACCAGGTGCTAGAAGGCCTTTAGAGTAAAGCATAGCACACAGTGTACCAGGTGCTAGAAGGCCTTTAGAGTACAGCATAGCACACAGTGTACCAGGTGCTAGAAGGCCTTTAGAGTACAGCATAGCACACAGTGTACCAGGTGCTAGAAGGCCTTTAGAGTAAAGCATAGCACACAGTGTACCAGGTGCTAGAAGGCCTTTAGAGTACAGCATATAGCACACAGTGTACCAGGTGCTAGAAGGCCTTTAGAGTACAGCATAGCACACAGTGTACCAGGTGCTAGAAGGCCTTTAGAGTACAGCATAGCACACAGTGCAGCTCTCTTTTCAATTCACCTTTCTCTTTGACTAAAACTCAAAATGTGCTCTACTGCACTCTGTACCACTGCAACACTAGTTCTTACTCCACTCTACTGCACTCTGTGCCACTACAATACTAGTTCTTACTCCACTCTACTACACTCTGTACCACCACAAAATCCATCCTATTTCCACCACACTCTGTAACACTACAATACTAGTTCTTACTCTACTACACTCTGTAACACTACAATACCAGTTCCTACTCTACTCTACCGCCACTCTTGCAGATATGACTGGAGCAGAGACAGACATGGATGCTCCATGGGCTAAGAATATGGGTGTCGCTGCGTTTGAGGAGTTTGATATTGACGACCTGTTGGCTAAGCTGACGCCAGAGGAGATCGAAGAGCTCGCCAACGAAACCGACCCAGACGTGAGTAGCCATGTTTGTTGTGCCGTCGCCCACTTCAGGTTGATTCCTATAGTAACTTTAAGGTAGATGGGATATTGTATGAGGATAAGTTGAAACAGCAACTTATTCATCAAAGTTCAGCAAAGCTAAGTTATAACTTGTATAAGTTTTAACTTGTAAACAGGTTGGTTTTACTAGAACTTTCCATATTTTATACACTTTAGCATGGTTAAAATTGCTGTGAGTTTTGTTCCAATTTCAATGTTGTCAAAACATTGGTGAGATTGTCTTAAATTTCATGTGACTATGAATTTATCAGTGCAGCTATATGCAGAATAGTGTGGTTATAGCCTCCAGCTGTTGGTCTATCAACTAATTCTCTATCTCTTACAGTTGTCGAGTATTTCAGATGTTGGCAAGACTTTGGCTTCACTTGTTCAGTAATTAGTGTAGAAAAATTCATTTAACCATTATTTTGACAGTCAGTCATGAGTTTTTAATGGAAATGTATTTTGGATTCAAGTTCGGATAAGTTAGATGTATCGTTACCATGACAACCTATGGGGGTGCAGTGAAATGCGTTGGCCTATTGGGCCTAGTAGTGAATGACTGTAGGCAGATTCAACTAACATATAATAGTATAGTCAGCATTTTCAGACAACTTTGTGCCTTAAGTTTTCCTCCCTTGAGGTGTTGTCAGCTGAACTGATGTTGTATCACTTAGCTGACTTGGCATACACAATCCTATTGAACTGATCAATAATAAAATATTGATATTTATCTGGCATTGTGTAACTCAGAATGTTATGGCTGAGGCTGTTCCTCAATTTTTGTTTCTGGACTGCAATAAAAAGTTCAAGTCTGTGAAAGTGAGCTGGTAAGAAAATAAAATCATAGGTAGGGTTTATGTTTTAAAATCAGCGCAAGTTAGTGTTTTAAATAATAGACTGAGTTCTCATATGTTTACAGAACTCCTTACTACCACCCGCAGACAGGTGTAAAAATCAGACTACAAAGTCGGACACTGGGCCACTGAACCGAGAGGCTCTGCTAAAGTGGCTGGAAGATAAGGCACTCTCCGAGGCAGACTGGGATGAGCCAAAACCCTACACTAAGGTAACTGGAACAGTCTCTCAGTCTATGATCTCATCATGTTGTAAACCCTCTACTTGAGTTACCTTCTCTTGTCATTTGGGTTTACTGACTTGATAAAGAGCATCTCAATGCAGTGCATAGCATGTCCTTGTTGCCACACCTCACCCAGCTAATCCCCATAACAGAGTCAATGAACTGCTATTGACTCTGGTAACCTCCGCAAAGGTTAGTTGGTGGGCAGTAAACTCTATGAAGGCATGTAAAGTTATGATTCTAACAACTAAAGATGAAGTGTGGACCAATATGGTTTTGGTATTCCAAATGCTGTTCAACTCCTGAGATATTGAACTAAATTTCTAAGAAAAGCCAAGAGGGCAATGCTTAATGCTAATAACACTCCCCTTCCCAAGATTTCAAAAAATTATAATATATGCATTTTTTAATTACATTTAAAATATTGACTCCCTATTGAATAATTCAACTTTTACATTGTTATTTAAATACAATGGGCAATATAAAAAGTTTTAATATTTCAAATTACATGCGGAGATTGGAATATTATTTTAGTTGTAATCCATTACTATTAAATCTAAAACCCTAATGAAAACCAGGCCGTCTGTTTCTATAAAAATTCAACGGTTACAGTGAAACGAAAAACATACCAATAAAACAGTATTTCAGTACTTAAAACCCTCACCAACAGAATTGTGGTATATGTAGATAAAGAGAGGGAAGGCGTATGTGCCAAAGGATTCAGATACCAATATTGATGACATAAGCGAGAACTCCGGGGAACTGAAAACAGATTTTGATGACATATTAAATAAGGCAACAGAAGAAGAGCTAGTTGATCTAGCAGGTATCTTTTCATTATCTTATAGTTTAGTGCCGTCAGCATATAATTTGATGACATCAGCACATATTCTGGTGACATGTGCACATATTCTGGTGACATCAGCACATTTTCTGGTGACATCAACACATATTTTGGCGACATCAGCACAGTCTGGTGACATGAGCACACATTCTGGTTACAGTAATATATTTAAACCATGAGACATTATTACATAATTGGTCGCATGATAGCATTATGACTGACTCAACATTACACATTGTAGCCGCTCTTGGATTTCATGCCATGTTGAATCAGGACCAGTACAATGCCTCAGTTCTCGAAAAGCCTGTTCATGGAGGGTTTAAGGGTATCGCAAAGGCCACCCTGCCTGCTGTCTCGGAACCTGTTGCTCCGAATAGCACAGATGTTGATAAGAGTATAGAAAGGCTGACTAGTAACGACGCCTCTCTCACAGAGCTTAATCTCAATAATATTAAGGTTGGTCTTGTTGAAGATCCGTTCTCTCTTGTGATGTCATAAGTTGATGCCGCTTGTTAATTGTTTTTATTACGGAAGAAAGCTAAAAGTTAACATTCACTGCTGATTTCTTGTGGTATGACAACTCTCCAAGTGTTGGAAGAGATTTGATTATGTAACTCGTACGCTTTTTTCTAGAATATTTCTGCACAGAAGTTTGAGAGGTTGTTTTCAGCAGTAGAATCCAACACACACCTGGTTACCTTAGCCGTGGCCAGTACTGGTATCACAGATAGGGTGGCAAAGGTGAGCAGCTCTTAGGACTATTTTTTCGAAATACCATTTCAAGCTTCTAATATCCAGTGATGAATATTTTCTTATTTGCTTTTCATAACAACTTAGGTCAGCTAAACTATATAGAAAGAAGTTCAAGCTGCATCCGTAAACTTGCTTATGATTTCTGAGGCAGTTGTGGTTGTTTCTAGTTTCTAGCCTCAGCTATTCAGGCGAACAGGTCACTGAGGGTAGTGGTAGCCGACTCCAACTACATCAGGAGAGACATGGTTCTAGAACTCGTGTCGTCTGCTGTCAGTGGAAACTCGCTTGTGGAACTTTCGTTAGAGAATCAGGTAAAGATAACTCCCAACAGTGTGCAATGTCGATCTAACTATTGCCTGAAGCATATTATTGGTCTATTACTGCATTGTCACTAAAATGTTTATTATTGAAAAAGTAATTTTAATTATATATTATCCGTCGTTGAATTCAATAGAAACATATCATTGTCTATTAATAGGAGCATATTATTATCTAATGTTAGAGGCATCTAATGGTCTATCATTAAAAATATACTGTCTATTGATAGAAAAATATCTATGAGAAATATATTGTCTATTAAAAGAAACCCATTTTACTGGGGGTGAAAGCAGAGCAAGAGATTGCTAAGATTATAGAAAGCAGTGAAACCATAGAGAAGCTTGGCATACAGTTTGAAACATTGAATGCTAGGATCAGGGTACAAGACAAACTACAGTCCAATTATGATAAAAGTAAGTTGTCATGTAAACAACACAATTGATTTACTGTATAATGTAAAATTTTGTGGTGAAATGCATTGGAGTTATCTTCTCATTGAACTTGCACTTTCTTGATATTTATAAACTTCATTTCTTCATCTCACTTCCACATTGTTAGGAAATATTATTTACTTATGCCTATTGCATTGGCAAAGAGTTAGTATACTACTGGTTCAGTAGAATTAGCTAAATTAATTTGTGATTCAGAGTTGTTTTCTCATGATCTGTACTTTTTTCAATAGTGGACAACTCCAAACAAAACTTTATTTTCACTACATTTTTAGGGCGCAAACAAAGAGCAGATATCTGAGAGCCTAAAAGATTTTCAAGAAGCCTGAGTTTACTTTAAGCTATTCAGATGAAGCCGGGTGGGCTTGTGCTCTGCCTAATTTAGTAGCCTATAGTTTCGGTTTTTTCTATACATCAATTTATATTCTTCCTCTGCAATGTTAGCCTCTGCCCTTTAATATGAATATAGAGCTTCTGATGTGTGGATCCTCCCTGTATGTGTCAAATGATTGTAGTATTTTTCTAGGCATATGTTAGGTTCACAAGCCATATTTTAGAAAGCTTGTCTTGTTATAGTAAACAATTGTATTTGTGTTGTTTTTGTTATTTTATTTATGGACACCAGAAACTTGTAATGAATGTAATCTTCTATAATAATTTATTTTTTATTGTGGGTTATTAATTTTTTAACCTCCTGTATAGCCGCATAGTAGAAGTCTGTCAGCTCTAATGGGTTGAGGATCATTCATAATGTTTTGTCTGACCAACTGTCTTATTTCTGCACCAATCCAACACTTTTAGTATATTGAAGAAAATCATGCAATTTTAGGAACTATTTTACGTGCAAGTTGCTTATAATATGTAGTGGCATAAGTCAATTTATCTTCAATCCTGTAAATTTATTTTATTATAGCTGTAAAATTATTTATCAAAAATCATTGCATAGCTTCAATAAATGTCTGTTTTAAAGAAAATTGTGCTTTTGTTTAAAAATGACTAGATATGTTGAAACAGAGATTAGAATTTTCGAATCATTGCAAAAACATACATTAATAGATTAGAGATTTGAGGTTATTTTGGAAATAGACTAACTGAACATTTTGGCTAAGCGCTGGCTCTGGCATGCTGTGTCCTCTATAGCTCATCATTCACTTGTTGGTGCTGGAGTTTCTGCTCTCGGACTAAATAATTCATGTAGCCAGCTATGGGGTACTTGGCCACATATGTTCCTTTAAATGTGTCGTCCAGGGCTTTTAACTGCTGATCAGTAAGCCCGGTCTAAAATAATTAAAAATATAAACAGGATAACTGGTTGAATAAGAAATGGAGTTTTAGTTTTTGCTTAGCTAGTTAGAAGTCACAATATTAGTATTCACAAGGAAAATTTTTCAAGACAAAGTAGTTTACCAAGTCATTGTTGAGATCTGAAGCATCTAAAGACATCTTGGCTACAGCTCTTGAGCAGTCCAAGCCAGCTAGTGCATTGTAAGCAGTGCCTTTCCCATAAAAATCTATAAAATTTTTACTTCATTTAAACAATCAGCTGAGTCAATATTTCTAGATGATAATAGAAAAAGAGACCAAACGAAAATAAATTTCAAATGAGCTCATTTTTTTCAGAAGTTGAAACTGGTTGCCCATCATTATCGTGGTGTTGTTACATGCATTTTAAAGTTTGTTACAGTAACATTAATGACTGAATATGGGAGTCGAACCTTTTCCAGCTGAAACATCAAACACTACGCCTTTAATTGCCATGTAGATAGGTTTACCCTCCTACAAAAGAAACAGCCAACTTGCCAACTCAACTAGCAGCCCACATATAATCTAGAAAATAGCTTATTTTTAAAATACCGGTGAGCAAACACCAATGATTTATAGTGCTATAACAACAAATGTAATAATATATTATATCCAATTCAAAAGGTTAATAGACTTCAAAAATATAGCATAAATTTAAATCCAAATATTAAATGTGATAGGCCAATTCAGAGTGTTGTAGAAATTTTGAACTACTCATGAAGATACTAATAACTTGATTTAAATTGAAAAATTTAAGTAGGTGAATGGCCCTAAACTGCATCTACTAGTTAACTATGAGTGTCATATTCACCATCACTATGAGTATATGCCCATAACTTAGTACAAAGTTGTGGATACAATGATAGAGCATTAGCATGAGCATTGCCTGTTGCCAGTATCATACTCCATACGAATGTGAATGTCAGTATGACTCATAATCATATTCATAACGAGTATCAAGTATCAACTGACTCTGTGTATCAGTATCACAATCTGAATCACTGTCGCATTTACTTTTAGTAGTAGTTTCACATTCGAAGTACTGCAAGCCGCAAAAACACACTGACAACAACACTGTGCCACACTGACAAAGCTAAAGGTACTAAGCCTGGGCTGCTGGGCATTCTGATTCTCATACTTCAAGTTCGCAGTCATAGTGATAGAGCTTTAGAAAAACCGGCCAAGCTTGAGTAACAAAATTAAAAATAATTTCAATTCAAATTGCAGCAACTTACTATAACTATTTAGTATAAGTATTACTGATAGTGTAATACTTACATACATATAATCATAAGTCATACTCATACTGATACCGAGTCTGATACTGATAGTCTTATTTATTTATTACTTATTAGTTATTAATATTTATATTAGTCATAGTTTTACCTGCGAACCGTCGTATTTCCTCAATTCTCCTGCTGTGAATGTTTTTAAAGGCTTCGAAAAATCGATTTTCACTGGTTCAACAGTATAGCAATTAACACAGTTAAAGAGTGAGGTTGTGCAAATGAGCACAGTAAGGTATGTTAAGGCATTATTTGTTTTCATTTTATTGGTACGAGTGTAGCAGATAGAGATACTCAGATAGAAAATAAAGCTCATAAAAATTTGTCACGGGAACTGATTGGACACGTGTAAAGTTGATGCGCTGTTTTGTCCCTAACCTTAGTTTTACTTACATATTTTCATAATTATATGCGGTGGGCACCGAGATTAGCACCAACATCATAACGCGGGAAATCGCTCGTTTTAAATACTGGTTATATGCATGAGCGATGGTGCGGTAAATTAAAGATATTTTTATCAGTTTGAAACTAATTAAGTTGTAAAACTAAATGGTACAATTACTATTAGTATTAGCAACCATTTGTTGTAGTGGTTAGCACGAAACTTGAGAAAACCATGCGTTTTTATTTGACAGTCTATTTTAAATAACTTGATTATAATTTTATTTCCTCTGATTCTTGAATCTTACTTTTACTTTTACTTTTAGTTTTAGTTTTACTTTAACTTTTAGTTTTACTTTAGGTTTCTGGTAATTCTTATACTAAGCCTGATACTGATAGTAATATTAATAGTAATATTTATGCTTATAGACTTATACTTATACAGTTATACTTATACTTATAGTAATCTTATAGTTAATCACTTAATGTTATACTCCCACCGTCCACCGTCTCGCACAATGACACTCTGAGTTAGCTGTTGTTCTTCCTTAGACATTTAGTTTTAGTTTTACTTTTAGTTTTAGTTTTACAATGTGAATGTCATACTCATAGTCATAGTCATAGTGATACTGACTCAGTTACTGTGAGACTGAGTGTCAGTGTCACTCACATGATGATGACGCTTACACTGAAAGTGAATGTCACAGTGACACTGAGTCTGACAGTGACTGTGTGCGTGACCGTCTCAGAATCGAAATGAGGATCAGAATGAGTCTGAGCCACTCTGACTCACACTCACAGCCTCACTCTGACAGTGGCTTAGGCAAACATCACAAATAAAATATTGAAAGTAAACTCTTTTGCACCAAATTAACTAAATTGACTGTAACTGTAAGTTAGTTACAAATATTTATATTGAAATAACTTCAAGTTTAAGTCAAGTGGCAGGTGATTAAAAATGAGTTTTAGTTTAACAACAACTGATGTCAAACTTATATTAATATATTATAGGATAAGATGGTTACAACTTACAATTATCATAAACTTTAACAAAAATAAAGTTGAACAACAAATAGTAGTAATGATAACATTATGATATCGATTGTATAATTCATCAGTTATACTTATTATTATAATAGTAATAATATTAATTTTTTACTTATTATGATTATCATCATGATCACCATTGTAAATAAATAATTATTATGATTGCAAATGATAATCATAATCATAATGAGGTAACCAGTTATTGTTACACCTAATCAGTAATCACTTGAGTTAATGCTTGGCTAATCATCATCAAGGCATTATCACAATTATTATTTTTAATTCATCACATATAATTATCGATGATTATTTATGAGTAAATAATAATCGTTAATTATGTTCAAAGTTCATGTTCATTAATTTGATCAAAGTAACTTTCAAAGGACATTCACAATATATTATTCATCAATATTATGCTTAGACATTTTTCAAATTCATAAATCACCGTTTCGTGGTAATAGACCGTAAGTGATCATTGCATGTGGTTATAGATATTAAACTTTCTTTTAAAATAGTTATTAAAAAGAGTTGATGAACTATTTTAAAAACAAAATGTACTGGTAAGTATTATAATCATTATGCACAAATCAAAGCTATAATTTACATTCTGCTTGTCATTGTTCTAATCTCAGGTTAATAACCAAATATGGGCATTAAAGGACTTCTTCAAATGCTGAAGGAGCAGCAAGAAATTGTTAATCTCAAGTCTTTCAGAGGTTGCACTGCAGCTGTTGATGTTTACTGCTGGTTGCATAAAGCTGTGTATGGCTGCGTAGAGCAAATAGCTATTGCAGGGAATGACCAGGGACAGTAAGTGTGCAACTGCATTTTGTTAAGTGGGACCTTAAGAACACCTGATCAAACATTTTAGCGATTTTAATTGAAATTAGACATTAGCATTTTTGCCTATCTGCTAAGCTGATGGAAAGTGTAAAGTTTATTTGGAAAGCAATAATAGATCACTAAAATTAAGAATTTTTTGCTGTGAAACTGGTATAGACTGATTTTACTACTCTCCAATGTTGTGTTATAATATTATGGTCTCAGCTATATTTTTGCTGTTGCATAGTCAAAGCTTAACAATGGAAGTTTATGGCTACACCCATACTGGCTGTGTTAAAATATAATTTGTAAAACAGTACAGCAAAGAGCTAAATGGCTATAAAAATTGTACATTTGTAGGTATATTGCTTACTGTGAAAGATATTGGAATACTTTGAAAAAATTTGGCATAAAGCCAATTCTTGTGTTTGATGGTCAAAATTTGCCAGCCAAGTCTCACACGGAAAAGGAGCGCAGAGAGTAAGTTGATAGGATACTATATAATCACAACCACCAATAGTATGTGACCATATAATCACACCGACCAGTAGTATGTTACTATGAAAGCGTACTCACTATTGTTTAGTTACCATAAAATCACAGTGACACTAGCGCTAGCAAGATTTAAGTTTTATCACTGTGAACATTTGCACAGACAGAAGACTAACTCTGGTGGAGCTTTGTACATTACATGCTCCTTTGATATCGGGCATAGGTTTATGGTTTTATCATAGATTGTACTTAAGGAATCACTTATGTTGGGTCCTCAAAACCTAAAAAGCTTATTAAAAAAATTGGCTCTGGTATTCTATATTAAAGTTCTAACAGATAACTTATTACCCTGGAGATTTGCTCATACTTATGTCAATCTATAGGAGAAGAAAAGCCAACAGGGATAAGGCGAATTCACTGCTAGCTGAAGGCAAGAGATCTGAAGCCCGACAGTATTTCGAGAGGTGCATAGACATCACCCCTCAAATGGCACACAAAGTCATCGTGGTATGTTGAGTCCTAGATTCTCCTTCACATCTCAATTATGTTTATCAATCTAATGAAAAGCAGTTATTTGTTGATCTTATTTTCACCTGTCAAAAGTTGCCAGTTATACCGTGCAGATCAGTAACTAGTAACCGACTTCAGCTCTGTATCATTCCGTTAGTGTTGCTGTTTGAGTTGAGTTTGGTTGTCATGGTTACTGCTGTAGGCGGCTGTATCGCAGGGAATCGACTGCATTGTTGCTCCATATGAAGCAGATGCTCAGCTGGCTTACCTCAGTTTGTCGGGCACAGCCCAGCTTATCATCTCAGAAGACAGTGATCTCTTATGTTTTGGTTGTGAAAGGGTAGCTATACATTGAGTTACATTCATGATCACATGATCCAATCAATTAGCATGTATTAGTTTATTTTAATTGAGTAGTTCATTAAAGCTACATGTACACAGGCCGATTTTTCATGAAAATCGGCCGATAAACTGTTAGCGATTTTTTAGGATTTTTGAAAAATCGGCGATTTTTGCTTTTGGCCGATTTTTGAAGCGATTTTCAAAATTGAACATGTTCAATTTTTCGCCGATTTTCTGTGGAACCAGCCAATCAAAAGGTGGCAGAAAATTATGATAGCGAGCAAGGTTAACACCATTGTTGAAATTACAACCAGGAAGTAATTAATACGTTGCTATCACTACGATACATCATATATAAAATACAAATAACTAAAATAACTATCAATAGCAGTAGTAGCAATAATAACAACGCATTGGTTGTTGTGTAACTTTGAGAAAGTTAGTTTCACTTCCGTGGAAACTCATTAAATTTTGCTCTTTTTTAAAAAGACAAATATTATTATTCTTAACTTTTACTCATGTAAAATATAATTTATAACTTGTAGTTTATAGGTTGTTGTTTTTATATTCATGTAACCAGTATTAGTATGAGATTGAGCATCTCAACTTCACGATTTAAATATTTTCTTAGAGAGAAGATTTGCCGTGCTCTACAGTTTTCATTACCTGTATAAACAATAACGCTTGAGTTAAACTTCTAGTTTTAAACTAAATAGCTTAAAAAATCGATAAGTGATGTTAATAGTGTAGCTTAGTGATTTATGGATAATTATAGATAATAAATATGGTTAAATAGAAAGCTACCAAGCCAGCTATTTGCTTTTTGAATTAATACTAAAATTAGTGATAAGTTTTTACGCAATTTTCAAATGCAGCAAGCTGCTAACAAATTATACGCGGCCAGTTTACTTTATTCCTTTTTTATTTATCAGAATAAACATATTGCTTTTTTAAATAGAGCGCTGGTATTATTCTTAACTTTCATTTATAATATAATTTATAACTTGTTGTTTTACTTTTTATATTCATGTAACCAGTATCAGCATCTTAACTTTACAGTTTAAATTTTTGTTGACAGTTTCTAGCCATTTCACTTGTGAAAATAACGTATATAAAATGCCGATGTATGTTTACTATGCTAATGCACATGCAACTAATCTTGACCTTTGCGTATGAACCTAAAAGAAAGTTATATAGACCGAGAACCATCTGCCAGTAAAACAAAAGCAGGAAAATAACGCGGGAAATAAAATCGCCTAGAAAATCGGCTGATTTTTCAATCAGCAATAGCGAAATCTACAAGCACAAAATCGGCTGAAAAAATCGACCTGTGTACATGTAGCTTAAGACAATAATTTCTAAGTTTTCTGTTGTCAAGTATTATTTTATTCTCAGTAAAGCTTAAAACTCAAAGATTTTAACCGTCATGGTGTTTTGCACACTCTGGGAATAATATACTTCACCATGTAGAAATACAGCGCTGTGCAGATAAATGACCATTTTTATCTCTACCTGAGAAATTCCTACATACTTGTTGCATTTTTATAACATGAACCTTATTTTTCTGTTGTACATGCCTTTGTGCTAAGTATAGTAGATGAATATCATGTTTTTCAGTGGTTTACTGTTTTGACGCTTCTGTAGTTTTTATTGCAAATTGATTTCTAACTGTTTATCAATATAGTTCCCATCTTTTGAGAGTTTATACTGAAAACAAATTCAGTATCACATGTACGCAGCTCATGTATTTCTCTAGATCCTGTTCAAGATGGATCTGAACGGTAACGGAATACTGCAAGAGCGTTCTAGTGTACTGGAACACAAGGCTTTCCGTAAAAGGTTTACTATGGACCATTTTGTCATGATGTGCATACTGTCGGGCTGTGACTACCTCCCGTCTCTACCCGGCATTGGCCTGGCTAAGGCTACAAAGTTCATGTCTCAGAGTTACAACTCTACTGATATTTCCAGTGTATGTTTTGACCAACTTTATTATCCAGCTTCAGCAACAATATCATTTAAAATGCCCTGTAAAGTGCGGTTACATTGGCCATCTCTGTGTCAACTGCTGTGTGTTGTGAACAGTCAGTGATCTGAGTAGTATGCTCTCAGTTTTTATTTTATATCAATAAATTGACTCTTTGCTAAAAGAAAGTTATAATATGAAAAAGAGTATGTAGCCCAACTGTTATTCTGTGAAGTCTACAGAGAATAATAATGATTTTCTAATGTTGCCTCGTGTATGACGCAATGCTGGCTGTTTGTAGATGCTAAGAAGACTTCCTCTCTCCGTCAAACTGCCCTCTGGAGTGATTACAGATGAATATATTCAACAGTTCACCAATGCTGTGGTGACATTCAAGCATCAGGTTGTGTTTAACCCCAAAACCAGGAAACGTCAACCTCTGACACCTGTCACAGACACCTGTTGTGGTATTCAAGGGCATCCTCAAGACATGACATTTGCCGGCAGGTAGTTGTTGGACAACCATTTTAAGTGATGACAAATAAAATGAATTATTTATTGGTTTTGAGTTGAATCTGCTTCCATTGCCTTATTTTTTTCTAACTAACGCAGCTTCATTATAGCAGTTTCTAAATACACGACTATAATTTCCTGATACTCACAGTTAGTGCTCAGATCTGTTCGCAATTTGCGTTATTGTCTGCAGGTTTTACCCGGCTGACCAGGCGCTGCAGATGGCACTCGGTAACACTGACCTGCGCACAATGGAGACCCTTTTACCTGAGATAGACCCTGACCTTCTACTTTCTAGAGAAAATGTAAAAATGTAAATCTAGCATTTGCTCTTCCTTTAGCTTTGTCTGTCTGTACGCCAGTCTTATCTCTGTTTAAATATCATTTCCTGTTTTAGCGCTAAAAGCAACCATTCGACAGACCATTCCTTGTTGTAAATCATTGTTTGAGAAAGCATGTGAGTTAGGGAAGTTGTTAAACCTCATACTGTACACAGAAAGCTTTATATAAGTGGTTGCTATGGTAACTGTTGGCTAGACAAGAAACTCTCGCCTTTTTCTGTATGCTAGTTTTACATATGCTACTCCTGCACATGAGTTACCTAACTGAAGATGTTTTTTAACAATATCAGCCAGCCAATATTTTTGTTTTGCGTTTGCTCAATATATCTGTAGTGAAGCTATGTGTGCTGTATTCAACTGTTTTATATACTCATTACAAATGTGTGTAGATGATAGCATCATTGCTCTTGTTAGGAGTTTTGTTCTCCTACATGATACACATTTGCCTGCGAGTTGTAAGGGTGTACAACCATGAAATAGACTGAGTGAATCTTAAATACTTTGAGATAATCTATTTTGGCTACAGCTTTTTACTACAAAAAATTATTATGCACAGTTTGTGTGTTCATCAAAAGTTATCTACTGGCCTATCAGTATGAACTATGTTCTGCCTTGTTTGGCTAGGGTAAACTGAGTATATGGCATCCTGAGTATAAACCAAAGGGAGAGTGGAGCAGGGGAGATAATCGCTCTGTTGACAAGGTTGAACATACCAGCAGAGAGGCTTGTGTTCTTATTCCAACTACGAGAATCGCAAGAAAACGAGCACTCAGTCAGACGGAGTCTCAAGGTATTTCCTGTGTCATGTTTGTTTCCTGTGTTGAGTTTATTTTTACGTCACATTCAGCTTGAGTATATGTTTTAGAAAATTTTGCCAAGTTCAAGGAAACACCATAGCAAATGCTTTTGTAACAATTCTAAATGTATAGAATTGGTTGCTATATATAAAATTAATTGCTATATATAGAATTAGTTCAAAAAACTATTTTTAAAACTATTTTGTAGGCTAGCGTCACATCATGTCCGATTTTTAAAAGCTTTCTAAGACTTTGTAGATTTGTCTTGATTGAAGTTGTTTTGTTCCCAGGCTTACTGATTTTGACTCCCATTTGGTTGGTTTTACAGAATCTGCTACAGACATATCTCAGAATAGCCAACTCTCTCAGTCCAGTCAACAAGAGAGTCTTTCAACTGTACAAGTTATCAATAAAGTAGATTATTCAGCATATTTGTAAATGGGATTTTAGCTTACTATTTCTACCACTAACAGTTTATATTGGTCGTTTTCTATAACACATCATTAGCCATAAACTGCTAAATATTTAAATATTAACACTCTTGAGTCTCAATGAATTTCAATAATTTGATTTCTTCCTCATTGCTATGAAAAAAAAACATAAGAAGAATTTTTTTAACTTTCTGTTGAACCAACACGACCAGCTTCATATACCAGACGCGTCTATTAAAATAAAGTTATAATTTTGGTGTCCAGACCAGTCAAAGTTGCTCTTTTCTAACGAATGTAGCGTGACTAGTGCTAGTCTAGAAGTATTGTAACTGTTTCTATTTTCTCTCCTTTTATTCAATCGAATAGGTTATGAAAATGGAGAGTCAAGAATTAGGTAATTCTGACAATGAAGAAGGCGTTGAAAATGAGATTCAAGATTTTCTGACAGGTTCGAAGTTTGCACACGTAGATAAATAACTATGCATGTGTAATATAAATACATGTAGATGCACAATCCTTCATGCTTCTTCCTGCCTAAGGAAAGGTTGTTGAATGTTGTCTGCTCTACATACCGAGTACATGTCAACCTATTCTGATCTCGCAGGACCCGCAGATCCCCCCAAACCTCAAACAAGTAGCTTTGCCAGAGATAAGTTGAGGAATCTTTACCATGAAGAGCAGAGCATGGGACAGGAGCTGACAGTGAAAAGCAGGTAATACTATTAGTTCTGGTGGTAGCGATGTGGTAGTGGTAGTAATGGTGGTGGCGGTAGTAGTACTGGTGGTGGTGGCGGTAGTAGTAGTAGTAGTAGTAGCAGCAGTAGTGGTAGTAGTAGTGGTGGTAGTACTGGTAGTGGTAGTAGTAGTGGTAGTAGCGGTAGTGGTAGTAGTAGCAGTAGTGGTAGTAGTAGTAGTGGTGGTGGTTGTAGTACTGGTGGTGGTGGCGGTAGTAGTAGCAGTAGTAGTAGTACTGGTAATAGTAGCAGTAGTGGTAGTAGTACTGGTAGTAGTACTAGTAGTAGTAGTAGTATTAGTGGTATTAGTAATAGTAGTGGTAGTAGTACTGGTAGTGGTGGTGGTACTGGTAGTAGTACTAGTGGTAGTAGTAGTGTTAGTAGTAGTAGTAGTATTGGTAACAGTAGCAGAAATGGGTGAGGTAATTGTGTTGAAGCAGTATTTTTACTGTTTCTATATTTACAGGTTTTTCAGCAAAGGCAGCGAGCTAGTTGACTCTCCCAGACGCTCTCAGTCTCACTCACTCTCTCAGTCTCACTCACTCTCTCAGTCTCACTCACTCTCTCAGTCTCACTCACTCTCTCAGTCACAGGACGTTGTCTTGCAAGAACCTCTCAAAAACACGCCCACTTCACCCTACAAGTCAAACTTACTCAAAGTCTTAGAGGATAATGTTGAGACGAAACCCTCTCCCCAGGTCTGTATGTTATAAAAATCTCCCTGTAACCAAGTAATGTCGCAGTTCTTCTACTTACTGTCACCTTGACAGGCGAGTCACTCTTGCAGTGTTGAGCCAGTTATGTCATAAGGTGAAGTGTTATACTAGACCGTGAAGTGGTTTTTGAGGACCCACTTTTCAACGGCTGTTGTTTGATGAGCCATACAAGCACCTGTAATCACATGTTAGGTCTGAGACAGCGAAACCTTGACTGCCTCCTTGTCACTTTACTCATCTCACTCCGTACTTGTAGTCGAGGGCATTTCGCTGGTCCAAGTCCTCTCTTCATAGCATCGATGCTATGAAAGAAACGAAATCTCCAAACCTACAGTTCAAGTCTCCATTGCTTAAGTCAAAACTTGTGCAACAGCTGCAGCAGTCACCAGCTAGGTATATATTAGTCAGCTAGGTGTGTATATTAGTCAGCTAGGTGTATATTAGTCAGCTAGGTGTATATTAGTCAGCTAGGTGTATATTAGTCAGCTAGGTATATATATTAGTCAGCTAGGTGTGTATTAGTCAGCTAGGTGTATATATTAGTCAGCTAGGTGTATATATTAGTCAGCTAGGTATATATATTAGTCAGCTAGGTATATATATTAGTCAGCTAGGTGTATATATTAGTCAGCTAGGTATATATATTAGTCAGCTAGGTGTGTATATTAGTCAGCTAGGTGTATATTAGTCAGCTAGGTGTGTATTAGTCAGCTAGGTATATATTAGTCAGCTAGGTGTGTATTAGTCAGCTAGGTGTGTATTTATTGATAGTAATTTATGTCACATTATTCAGTGAAGACACAGCAGACAAGCTTCCAGTCGCTGACTCTAGTGGTCTGACAGCAGGAACACCACTCAGTGCGCACCTTTCAGCCAACTCCACCAACAGCAGCAGCAGTTCACAGGCTAGCGCCGTTAATGGCAACTCTTCTAATCCGTTCAAGAAGAGCAACACCTCCACTCCCTCAGCTACACCAACCCCTGTGTTCGGAAAGTGTGTTCAGGAGATTGCAACTCCTAAAGAAGACAACTCTAAAGATGTGTTTTCCATGTCGCCTCTCAGCAGAATTGGTGAGTTGAATTAATTCATGTTTGGAGGTGGTAATTTGTACATTGTTTGGTGAGAAGGTAAGGTTGGTGTTTGGGGTCGAAATGTTTCATGCTGAAGCTTATAAAAAATTTTGCAATAATTCTTGACATCCATAAACACAAACTGCTAAACTCTAAACTTTATTACTGTTGACCAAATATGAGATATGATGAATTTCCTTTCGATCATGGTCTACTCTATGACTTCCTCATATTAATAAATAACATGTAATCCAATCACATTTTAGGGAAATTTTAGTAAATATTGAATTTGATTTTCCTATTTGGGATAAAATTAGAACATTGCTGTAAGGTAACATTTGATGCTTTATTTGAATATTTCATTCTGCAGGTAAAAGTCCCTCATCTAAGGAGAAGTTGTTAACAACTCAAAAACTGACAAAGTATCAGACGTCGAAGAGAAAATCACTGCTGGGCAGTATCACTGGGAACAAGGATCTGGAAATGGAAACTGCTGATGCAATGGCTTCAGAGGAACAGCTCAACAAGGTACCTTTGTTTGTGATACAGATTGTTCAATTTAATGTCGAATTGCAATTGTTTGTGTTGTAGCTGTTTCATGGTAAATTACTTTATTCAACCCAATTAGGAGAAAAAATGATCCATGGCAAATTTAGGTATTATGACTTAGTTTTGCCTGTGTATGTTAGTAGCTGCATGCCTTTTCATTTCTTTGAATGTAATATTATAGTTACAGTAATTTGTTCGATGTCTCCCATATAGGCCACAACAGAAACCTCCCACACCTCAGATTTGTTGTCTCCACCAAATGCTAGAAGACCAGGTGAACAAAAAACCCTGTCCAACAGTTTCCAGTCAAATAAAATTGCGATGTCCGATTCCCCCACCAAGTCTGGATCAACTAAATTCTACAACACTGTGCCAGTGACCAGCAAGGAAGTGGCAGTGGCTATTTCAAACTCTCAAGGGTCTAAATCGGAAATCAGCGAAGTAGTTGGAACATCGTGCAAGGTGGAACACTTGAGAGATAGTAAAGAGAACAAAAGATCTGCCATCAGCAATTTTTTAGCTCAATTTAAACGTGTAAAGTGAGTTTACTAATTTTGTCCAGCTTTTTCAAAATATACCATAAATTAGTAACATTTGATGGATCTATAAACCTGCTGGTTTCAATTCGTAGACCTTAATTAGACTGAATGAAAGTAATGTGTGAAAAATTTGCCATTATATTTTAGTTTCGAACTGAATATACAGTAGGCCCATCGTCTATGTATGCTATCTTTCCATCATTTTATTATATAGTACATCATTAGTTTGTGTGAAATCATTATGTTGCAGACCAGGTAAAGTCAAGGCACCTCCTAATGCTCCATCCAACAGCATCATAGATCTCACTTGACAGCTCTGTCAGCAGAAGGGCAGCTTTGAAAACACATTGTAGTCATTCAGATTTAAGTGTATATTTATTTTATTTTTACAATTTATAC
This sequence comes from Bugula neritina, assembly GCA_964035545.1. Taxonomy (NCBI): domain Eukaryota; kingdom Metazoa; phylum Bryozoa; class Gymnolaemata; order Cheilostomatida; family Bugulidae; genus Bugula; species Bugula neritina. Next base: position 3,034,615 of record OZ037773.1, read on the forward strand.
AATAAAATATAAAAGTACTTCTAATTAATGTGTGTTTATCCTGCGTCACTATCCGTATCTGGGTCTTCTCCTGAATTGTTCTCACCAGCTGAACTTTCATCATCGTCTTTATCCCAATCTTTCATAGACTGAGCTCCCATTGCAAAATCATCTCTAAGGGCACTCCATGTTGGCTCCTCCTACAGAAAAGCTCGTTACTTACAGAAATTATAACAAACTAGTTTTGTCCTTATTTTCAACTACAACTGAAACAGAAGTATTTATTTATTTCAAGTTCAAAATACAGTATAAAAATGTTTAAGTGCAAATCAAAAAGTAAGTCAGAAGCAAATCTCAGTATTTAGTTCAACATATGCCTATGTAATCACTAAATGAAATCTGAATGTATCAAATATCATTATGTATAGACAGCAATAAAATTTTTCTTTCTGCATATGGTGTAAGCTCTAAAAAATCTGAACCAGAATTAACTATTATCCATATAAACCACCGCTACTGTTCAAAACTATAGCAATTTGCACAACTTAGCCCTGATGGAGGGAACATTTGCAATGGAACTGGAAACTAACCTTAATTTCTGATTTGATAGAATCTTCAGCTGACGTCACTGATTTAACTTTCTGTGACTTCAGACGATCGAGAAAATCTCCAGAGGTGAATTCCGATATTACCTAACAGTGAATAAACAAAGTGATGATGAAACACAAAACCTTTAGCTAGCTTAATTGCTGTCAATGTGCCAAGATAAATTTTTAATAGACCAAGTAGCAATGCAGATGGCGAATAAGAAACTCTTACTTTATCTGTTTTGGCTATAGATTTCTTCACCTCACCAACTTTCTCCTTTATTTTTCCTTGTTGTTGTTTAACTGCGTTGAACAGTTGCACTACGCCCCTGCAACACACCAGAGCATGCAGTAAAGCTTTAATTACAGCAACAATTACAATATTAACCAATAATATTCACTTGACACTAGATATGTGCCATGGCAAGGAATCAATATACTTTCACTTGATATCTAAATGTGTGTTTTTAACCTACAAGCTGACTAAATTAAAACTGAATAGGGGACTTTACTAGTAGAAGTATAGTGTCATACCTCGTTGCTATTTTGATGAGGTTATGTTCTTTATTTCTATCTAGAACATCTGGAGTAACATGGCAAAGCTCTTCTTTTTCTCTTTTCTAGGAAAAGTGCAATATCTAGAGTGAAGGCAGCAATAACAACAATGATGACTTCCAAAATCAATTCTATGTTTTGGATAATAATCAACACCAAGATGATAATATCAATATACTGTCAAGTATTAACACAGTAACAGTATTTAACCTACGAATGCATCCTTAAGGATGGATTTGTGGTTGCAGTTTGGATTAACTTATGATTTTGGCTTCATTCATAGCAACTGTTCCCCCTAACATCAAACGAAAAATCCACTCGCATGATGTGAAGCAATGGAAACGCAGTGACTATACATACCAGTTTTAGGGAAGTGGATGATTGGGTAAGTTTACGCTGTTTTAGTGACCTCTGCTTTCCAGTCACAGGGTCAATAGGCTCAGTTTTAATATCTCCAGCTTCTATCTTTACCACCTCCACATTGTCATTCTGATTAGAAATCATATATCAACACAAATTATTGACAGAGTTTAATGAGAGCAAGAATTTCAATCAATTAGTTCAAATAATATTTGTAAAAAATTCAGAAACTCCACACTTTCAGATGATCAATGTTGTAGGAATTATTGTTTTACATTGAAAAATTGGTGTCCATACTTCCGGTTTCCAACTCATTTCAGGAGAATATTATAAAATTTGTAAAAATAAAAACACACCACCAGAAATAAAGTTCGAAAGACATTAAATTTCCAAAATCTTCAAGAGAATTAATTTACCACTGCAAAGCATTATATAATGAAAACCAACTCACTGGGTCAGCGTTCTCAAGATGCTTTCTTTTTCTGGCAGCAAGCTGTTTCTCAGAGACCGCTTTACTCATAATAGTTGTTGTGTTGGCAGGTACAGCTTTCCCTAAAATCTTCGCCATTACAGAGGCCATGCCTTTATTGCCATTTTCTGGATTGTTGATTTCCTGAACACAATATCACAGTGGATCAGCAACGAACAATCCCCAAACTAGAATATACTCGAGTGAATCATATTTCAATTTCAATTCATAGTAAAAAACTTTAGCAGTTGAGAAATGACTTGGGTTTTTTACTGTAACTATCTCTAGTTCGTTTTAAAACCAACTAAAACTGCCAACGATGAACAGAACTCATAAAAGACAGACTGATATTTACACAAAATGAAGTGAAAATCAACTCACACCAGCTTCATCACTGTCACCCTCCTCACTACCTGTTGGCTCTGTTTTAATCTCAGCGTCTAGAAAAAAATTGTGCACACATGTGATACAAGGAGTACTCACTCAACAAGCATTACCAAGGATACAAAAGATAAATGCAGAAGCATACACTATATACTATGAGGTGATGGGAACCCACCGATTTCTGTTAATTCTTCATCGCTAGACATACACTGTACGGTGGCAACAGCAGACAATCGAGTCATTTTAGCGCAGGGGAGAACTGGAACTGGGCACAGTGCTGAAAATATGTTTACAGAAAAATCAAACTATCTACATAACAGGTTACAAGGCTTTTAAATTTATTCAATGTATAACTCTGAATACGGATACAGCGGTGTTTGAAATATTAGCCTTCTTTAATAACACAGAAAGTAATAAACAAATAAAATGTGTCTTATTTACTTATTTTTAATAAAATTCCTAGCTCGTAAAAATAGATTTAAATTGAATAAAAAATATACAAAAAATAACAGTTAATAAAAATACTTATAATAAAGTTTTAATTATTAGCTATATTTCAATAGTCAAACTCATACTTATAAACTACAAACAAAGAGTTATCGTTGGGCATAATCCTTATGACTTTTTGTGATATGAAGTTAATACTTATTGTTGGTGAGGCTGAAAAAACTGTCGCAAATTATAATTATCACTGACACCCATAGTTATAGTGACGGTTAATTGTAATGCCAATTATTAGCCACCGCAATCATCTTGCTATAACTATGACTATAACATTTATAATAATGATGGCTGTTGACACTCAAATGTAAAACTACCAGTCGCAGTAAGTGTAACAATAAGACTAACTCTAGTAGTTGTATTGATTGAATAGTATTACCATAAAGTTAAGCCTACAACAGTAAGTCTTAGTCTTGTACTGCTGACGTTGGTGTTACAACTAATATTAGGCCTACTATTAGTATTACTATTACAAAAGCAATATGTTACCTGTTCACACATATTGATACTGATAGTGATACTGATAGTGCTACCCATAGCCATAGTGATAGTCTTACCCATTACACAGTGATACTACAGTATAACTAATCAGTAGTGTAACTAACAGTAACACTAACAGAGTAACACGGTCACGGTGTTACTGTTACATTTACTGATTTAGTGTTTACTGCTAGACTTAGTGTAAGACTAAGTGTCTGTGTCAGTGTTAGACTTACACTTACTCTTACGTCTTAGTCTTACAGTAACAGTCACTGTTAGAGTTACTCTAACTCTTGCTCTTAGATCTTAGTCATAGACTAGAGTTAGTCACTTAAACTTAAAGTTAGACTTACTCTTAGACAGAGTTCCGGTTCGTGTTAGTAACAGACTAACAGAGTAACAGAGTAACACTAAGACAGGTAAAAGTAACAGTAACTCTAAGTCTTAGTCTAAGAATAAGTGAATAACACTAACAGTATGAGTAACACTAACAGTAACACTCAAACAGTAACACTAAGTCTAACAGTAACACTAACACTAACAGTAACTGTAAGTGGTAACAGTAACTGTAAAGTGTAAGGGCAACACCAACTGGATTCCAAGTATAAGAGTAAAAAAGTTACTTAGAAATAACTAGATTAATCTTAGTAATACAAATGGTCATATCAATAAATGAATAATCTAAACTAAAGAAAAAATGAGATGTGAAAAAAACAGGTAAGTGAGTTAGGAAAAAGTACAGTGAAAGCAACTGTCATGCTGGTTTTAGCCGGAAACTGAGCAAGCTTTTTTGTGTTTCGAGGTTAAGAAAATCGGCTTCTTTACTGCACTATCACAGTAATAGACTAATAGCGCGTTTAACCCCGCCCACTTTTAATCGGCACGTGGAAAACGATAGCATAGGCATAGGCAACAAACTTCAATGTTTTATTTTGTTTGTATTTTCGCAAGTAGTTTACAAAAATTACATTTGAAGACACCAGTGTATTCAGAAAACTGATTCAATTTAACATTTTTATTATGACCCTTCTACGTCTAAAGTCTAGACCCTGCTGTCGTAGTGGCAAGTTGAACTTGATACAAACTCAAAGTTTGACTGCACTACTATTAGTATTACTATTAGTATTACTATTACCAGTAAATGTAATACTATTAGTATTACTATTACTATTAGTATTACTATTACTATTAGTATTAGTATTAGTTATATTAACAGTAATAGTAATACTAATATTATTAGTCATACATTTACTGTAATATTGTAATGGGATTACGTAGCATAATAATGCATTTGTCTCCTCCTGTTTGGGAATACTTATAACCATGTTCTACTATCCAATCAGAAGGACCGGAAGGCAAGGTTCCGGTCAAGTGACTGTTTGCGGGTTAGCTAGCAGAAACCATGTTGTTGAGAGCAGGGGCTCGTAGTAGCTAGACGTGTTTATAATTGATTGATGTATTGTGGTTTTGACATACTGTTATAATTATGTTTATCGAATTAAATAAAGGTTATCGTACGCAAGCTCTGTTAGTAGTTGCTAGTTAAATTGAAACTAAATACGCAGGCAATCCACGCTTGATAATTGTGCTAAAACTCACAACAGTGGTGGCAGCGGTGGGATTTCGCGTATTTCAAGATGACAGAAAGAGGCACAGAGCTACCCCTTCGGAGAAATGAAGGTGAGGAAGATAACATTGCTATACCTATAGAACCAGAAGTGCGAGTACATAGGGAATGTTACGAAGAGAAGTACCGGCTGAGGGTACCCACCTTCTCAGGTGAAGAGCCGGTGGAGCAATTTGTTCAGGAATTCCAAGATGTGATGGAGGTTGCACAATGGCCACCTAGAATAGCATTGCTCAAGCTCAGGACGGCGCTGTCAGACAAAGCCAAGCCGTACGGAGTGGGACCAGACATTGACGGCATCTTTGCTTCTCTGCGGGCCCGTTTTGGTATCTCCGCTGTAGATGCGCGGGCCCGTCTGCAAAGACTACGGCGTGATCCTCACACGCCGCTACAAGAGCACGCTACCACGGTTATGAGACTGGCGCAGATTGCATTCCGCGATCTGCCGCCAGTAAACCGTGAGAGGTATACCTATGATGCCTTCGTGCAGTCCATCAACGACTTGGGACTCCATCACCAACTCTTGGCGAGGGGAGTCACCACGGTCGAAGGTGCGCTGGCAGAAGGGGAGGTTTACCTTCTGGCCAGCCAGCTGCACCGGAGCCGTGTGACTTCTCGTCAGGTGGACATGGAGCCCTCCGCTGCTCCTACCGCTTCTCACGCGGAAACTCCAGCGGTGGGCAAGGTGACGCAGATGACGGTGGCATCACAGGTCGCACAAATGACCGACATGCTAGCCGAACTGGTCTCCGCCTTGGAAAGCCAGCTAGGCGTAGCCAGTGAGCCTAACGGGCCACCGGTGCAGTCGCCTAGTAGAGGACACCCCTCCTGCTGGGGGTGCGGAAGACCAGGACACTTCCAGAAGCATTGTCCCCGACTTCAACCAGGGTTAAACTACGACGGCCCGCGGATGCTCCCACATCCGGCGGGCCGCCGTTAAAACCCCAAGGGAGGACACAGTGGCGTCCGCCACGCCGAACACCCGTCCGGGACCTCGCGGAACGGCCACCAGGACGGCAAGCAGGCTGTACAAGCCGCTCGCCGCCGGTGTTCTCAATGCCAGGTATCTGCTGGACACGGGCTGCACCACCAACCTCCTGGGTCGTCGATTCTTCGACACACTCAGCGCTCAGATCAGAAGCAGGTTGGAACCGTATGAAGGCGATCATGGCACCCTGGCAGATGGGTCGTGCATCCCCTTCTACGGTATCATTGAACTCCCTGGGAGCGTCTGTAACCAGACCATCCAGGAAAGGTTCATTGTAGGACAACTCCAGGAGGACGCCATCCTTGGGATGCCATTCTTACAACGACACGGATGTCGCATTGATTTTGGTAAATCTGCGATGATTATGGGCGGCAGGGAGCTCGCCTGTGTCGATAAGTTTGGCCATCCCCTAACGGGAGAAGAGCCGGTAGTACGTACTTGTACTATGCCTGGCCACTCCCGGGGCACCGTCCACCGCAAGGTAGACGGTGGCCGTACCTCCAGGCCGGGAGCTGTAGAGAGCGCGCACCCGAAAGTCCCACCTGTCCGCAGCTCTAACCAGCTGACACGGAAAGGAAGGACCTCGGTGCCATGCCTCCACTCCCCCTCTGAACCAGTGAGCCTACCACCCACCTCTCCACCAAGCTGTACTCCTTCTGTTCAAGAAGATAACAGCAGGCCATCACGGGAAACCGCGATGAAAAGTCCTCTAGAGAAGCCGCCCTACGGGCGAAGGACTGCCTCACCCCACAGCCAGGAGACCCGTGGGAGAACATCAGACGGTTGCGTGGATGACGAACAGCGCCCAGAGACGGCCACGTCACTACACAAAACCGAGGCTACACCTCACCTTAAGAACCTTGACATGCCCCCAGAAGTGGCACAGGACCCCCACGCCGAACCTGTCTCAACCGATGGCGTCAAGGAGCTAGGACACCTCCAGGAAATTATTCCGGGGGTGGTAGCCGACGTCTATCGAATGAAACGGGAAGGGCGACGACCCAGTGACAGACAACGGAAGCAGGGCTGCCCTGAGTGGCAGCTGTACTGCCGACGTTGGAACGCACTGCGGATCGGGCCGGATGGTCTACTGACCATATCTTTGGCCGATAACCACCACCAGCCAGACCAGGAGAGGACCCTCTGTCCTGCCGCCATCCGCCAAGAGTTGATAGAAGAGGTACACCAACAGGCTCACGGGGAAGCCCAACAGGTGTTCACCGAACTACAACTCTGGTGGTATTGGCCTCACATGGAGCGTGATGTACGACACAGCGTTGGGCAGTGCGGAGTCTGCCTGGGTCAGTAAGCACGGCCCCCCTACTGAGGAAGTAGGGCGACGAAGGCAAAGTGCAGAAAGACCCGGGCAGACGGAGACTGCTAACCTGGTCGACAAACCGCCTAGGATGCAACCCAAAGCAGTGGCGAGGCAGGAAAAGCCACCCCCGTTCAGGGAAGTGCGCTCACCGCCGTTAGCGTGCAAGCCGCCACCGCCACTTCCTAGGTCAGGAACCGACCTGGAAGTGCAAAAACCCCCCAAGGGAGGGGCTCCGTGCGGAGGTACTGGGAAAGCTCCATTTGTTACAAATTGGCTGGAAGCACCACCCAAGAGACGTGACCGTCCACGGGTGCGTAAACCACCATGGCTGGAGATAACACTTCCCCAGGCTCCGAACGGAGATGCTAGGAAAGCTCCATTTGTCACAAACTGGCTGGAAGCACCACCCAAGAGACTTGACCGTCCACGGGTGCGTAAACCGCCTTGGTTAGTGACGACACCTTGGAAACGGTGTCCTAAGCCAGGCCCCGCGTATCGCAAGGACTTACCACGTTCCGTTCAGGGCGCGGTCAAACGTCCTACGAGACGCCGTGAGGGGAAGAGAGCAAAGCGTGGGAGTTGTGAGCACCACGAAAATATCAACTTTTGTCTCGGCGGAAATTCAAACGAGATTCATACGCCGGAGGTAATAAGTCATAGTCACGTTTCACAACCACGCTGCTCGCTCTTTCATCACATTAATACAGCTTTGAGTAGACGTACGTAGAATTCATAAACATACCACTCTCATTCACAATGGCTTGCCAAGAATCGAGGGGTGAGTTAGTTATGTTTTTGGTACGAGGGCTAAACTGTATTAATCAGCTTAACTACAATAGAGTAAGCTGGAGACTCGGTAATGATTTTTAGTGGTGAGAATTCACATTGACGCTAAGACTTAACAGTCTGTTACAGCAGTGTGTGTTTTTGATCAACTATTCATTAGCTGAGTCTCACGAGTGTCTAATTGAGTTAAGTACCCACCAGGCTGTATACGCCGGTTGTACTCGGTGTATCCTCTTACACTGTTATACTCTTGCAGATCACACTCGATCGACCAACTCTGGGTCACAGGATCTACACTCTCTCCTCCTTGGATAACGGACTGGAAATGGACAACGGACTGCCCGCGGTGCTGCGTCGAAGACACAGATGGGTGTCGCGACGAACGGAGCGGCAGATTGAAGAAGCCTGGGGACCGAGTAGGTCTCAACACACCTGCCACGTGTGTTACGAAGAGCTTCCCTCACACCAAGGACTACGGCTGCATGTGAATGCACACTTCCTGCTACGGTTCTGTCCGTGTGGATTTCACGACGTGTACCCATACCCCGTCGTGGCTCATATGATGGACTGTTTCGCGGGCGAGGGCTATGTAGTAGACGCGGACAACTACGATAAATACCTAGAAGCGGTCAAACCAATGGTTAAGAAGGCTTTAACCTGGGCCGCATTATCCTCCGGATTTTATACATCGCTAACAGCCGCCCGTCAGAAGTCCCCTATGGTGAAAACGGTCGCCGCAATCATACCGTGGCTAGACAATACCCCTATGGAAGCATCAGACTCCCCAGAAGAGGCGACGCCAACTCCACCCAGACCTACCCGACTAGCAACCGTCGAAGAAAGACTCCTACGGCTGCAGGATGAATTCACCCAGTTGGCTCCCGACTTACTCAGCACTTCGGTGAGCCTTAATGAACTAAAGGGCTCAGTGGGACGCCTTAAGCGTAGACTACGTGCACGGCAAGCACGACACCGGATCCAGTCCCTACAAAAATAGGAGCTGACAGTTGACAATTCCACCCCGCATGTTCCCGGGGTACTACATTGTGATCATGCAAATGCTTGACTGCTAAAGACCTACGATCCAGGACTCTCTCTCTATAGCTGGCCAGTTGTACGCTGGCCCTTCATTATCTTACTTACATGTTTATATATGTCGTACATTTGGTATTTCTCTTCTTTCTCTTTGTGGATTTTCTTGACTTATGTTATTTTGCATTATTATACTATTTCTGTTTTTATCAGAAAGTATGGCTTTCTGCTGGTGGGGGCGGTGTAATGGGATTACGTAGCATAATAATGCATTTGTCTCCTCCTGTTTGGGAATACTTATAACCATGTTCTACTATCCAATCAGAAGGACCGGAAGGCAAGGTTCCGGTCAAGTGACTGTTCGCGGGTTAGCTAGCAGAAACCATGTTGTTGAGAGCAGGGGCTCGTAGTAGCTAGACGTGTTTATAATTGATTGATGTATTGTGGTTTTGACATACTGTTATAATTATGTTTATCGAATTAAATAAAGGTTATCGTACGCAAGCTCTGTTAGTAGTTGCTAGTTAAATTGAAACTAAATACGCAGGCAATCCACGCTTGATAATTGTGCTAAAACTCACAACAATATTAATATTAATACAGTAATAAATATAAATTTATAATAATACTGATAGTCTAATAGTAATAGTAATACTAATGTTATTGTAATCATTGAGTGATTATGCCAAATTAAAGTAGTATCACTATCAGTATTACTATTAGTATGGCTATCAGTATGAGTATCAGTATGAGTATAACTGTTTTAAAGTCATAGTACTAAGTCTAATGGTAATACAAGCTCACCACTATTCATAGTGTCGGCTCGCCTGCCATGATTGGTTATTCACTTGCTTTTGCGCACCAATTAAATATGGTTATGATATTTAGTAGTAGGTAGGCATCTGTCGGTCGATTTGATCTTGGATTAAACCATATAATTGGGTTGAACAGTGGTGCCTGTGACAATGTAGATCAATGCGTAAGTGACACTTTTTATTGCAAAGTCACATTTTCATGTAAACTCTAGTCTGTTGGTAGTGGCTTAAGCCTTCTTTCATGCCTTTGTTTTAGCAGCTGCACTGAAATGTTTTCTTTCCTTAATGCGAGATGGTGTTTTAGTTTGCTCCTACAACTCGCGGGCAGATCCAAAATCTTCCCAGAATGCTGTGTCTATGGCGACAGGCTTTATATCTCTCTTGCAGACATTTTTGTAGTGTAGGTGAAGTCGCTCACGATTTCGGTTCCTGCTGGTTAGTTTGTCATAGAAGATGTCCTTGGGAATGTGTCCTTTGTCCATCCATCGTACATGACCAAGCCAGCGCAGTCTGCATCGTCTCAGAAGGGTAAACACGTTTTGAAGACTAGCTTGAGAAAAAACCTCTGCATTGGCCACTCAGTTTTGCCATGTGGTCCCCAGGATGTGGCGAATGTTACCCTAATGGAAAGTGTTCAACCTCCTCTCTCCTACCTGGCATATATGGTAAAAAAAGTGTAGATGTGAAGATTGCAGTCTGCTGTTCAGTTGTCCCTCATTCCCTGAGCACCTTAGTGGTAGCTGTCTAGTGAGATCTGAAAAGCTTTCCCACCATCAGAAGCAACCCCGGCGCTTTTCTCTACGCCAATTGAGCTACAGATTATGACCGGTATCTTCTGCGCCTTCTGTTATGTCTACAAAAAAAGTGAAGCTTTAGTGTCTTTTCCAGTGTGGTGTTGTGCGGGTGTATGCTTGGGCATTGACTATATGAAGGACAGGCTATTACCCATGTAACTTTTCCCCTCCACGTAGCTGGCATATCTAAAGAAACAGCAGGACTGTTACTGTTTGGCACCAGCGTCCTTGCAGAAGCTGTCGGTGAAAGGTTGTAAACAACCACGAAATGTCTTAGGGGCTGCAACTCCGGATTTGTTATTGGCGTTTACTCTCCTAGCCATTCCGTTAGTTGGGTATTGCCATAAGGCAGCAAACGTTTGAGATCACAGTTTACATTCTCCTAGATGAGCTGTCTTTCCAGACTAATAAGCCCCATCTGCCCAAAGCACTGGTTTTAAGGCACCAGTAACTCACCTTTATCCCTTTTGTCAGTAGAAACATGTCCATCGGGCTTATACTTATGCCACATGAACAGGCTAGAAGTTGGACTTTGTTATCAGAGGCTATTTGTGACAGCGAGAACTTATCCTTACTGCAGCTTTTTCATTGTAACAACCCTTAAAAACTATTTAGTAAACAACAGATATAATTATTACTATCAGTATTGCTATAATAGTATTACTATTACTATTAGTATTACTATCAATGTAATGTTACTTTTAATTTTGTTGTATAAAATGTCAGTTGTAGGTCACAGCCCATAGAACTTCTATTAATTCATTCCATGATAATTACTTAAAAGTTATTGCTGCTAGCTCTAAGTCAGTATAAGTGTTATAATAATTGTTTTCTCAAATTGAACAAATTAGCTTATAAATGTAACCTAATAAAATTAAAATAACAATAAACCTGTAAGGTATAAAGCTTAAGCTAATGTTGAAATGGTTAATTGTAGTTTAATATAAATGTAATTATAGCTTATGTAATGTAGGCTATTTCTGTAGTTTTAATTTACTGGGTTTGAATTATTATAATATTGCATATAATTTATAGTAACATGTGTAGTTAATAACCTGTTTGTATTTGATACAAACATGTTACATAATATGTATAATTCTAGCCTTTATATAAATACTTGCTTGACTGTTGGCAAAATTTTACTGCACCGGCACAATGAAGCTATGAACTATTACAATATATATTTTAGTTGTATTTCAAATCTGATGCAATTGTGTGTGTATATTTTTATGAACATTGTTTTAATTTTAGATATTTGAAAGCTGGCACTGAAACTAGAACAGGACGTTTAACTTTGCTCTGCCTTTTATATTTAAGAATCCCTACCTCACTAACTTTCACCAATCAACTTTGCCATCATTTTTTCGCCATGGCTTATGATGAACTGTATAGGTCTTACACTTTTGATCTCATGCTGCTCCAGCTGATTTGAGTTCTTTAAAAAATGGACGTATTGTTTCTTTAGCTTGGGAACTTTTTAAAAGCTAAAGATGCTTTTAAAAAGTTGCCTGATAAGTTTGCTAGCATGTAAACTGCAGGTGATCTTCGTAAATTTCAGAAGATCATAAGCGCTTGAATAAAAATGTTAGACGTTCACATGTATGTAATTCGTTAAAAGCATTTTGATGTAGCTCTTGTATATGCTGCACCAGAGCAGCACTTTCTCTTCACAACACCTTATCCTCTTATATTTCACAATGCTTGTAATTTTGATACAATTATTTTGATATGTTAATAACATAATTAGCAAGTGTGTTCTTGACCGTTAATACAGCGCATTGCTTCTAATATTACTCTCTGTGAAAGTTTTCTATTTTAAATATGAATATCAAGTATTTTTAATGCTACAGGTGTAAAACTTATCTTGAATAATCAATAAATAAAATTTACCATCCAAAAATTGCTTTATTCATTGGTTTATAGATGTATGTTATGGAGACCAAAGCAGTTAGCTCCATCACATATGTCATCTGAAACAGTACTGTCTTCATAATGTAAATGACTAACACCTGTGTATGTGTATATAACAGGTACATATTTGTATATATGCATGTATATGTATACACACAAGCTTATGCATAAGTACATACATACACTGCGTTTCCATGACTGCGCATAATTCGAATGAATGCTTCGTACGGATTATTTGTGGTTTGTGGTTTGCATTAACTTATAGTTGCGGTTTCATGCGATGTAACTGTTTCCATTAGCCGAATGAAAAAATCCATTCGCATAATGCGATAATGGAAACGCAGTGATACAATGCACATAATATATACACTGCGTGTTAAAATTGCAACAGTGAAAAACCTATCAAACCAAACAATTGCGGCCAGTGAGCATATGAAAAAGACCATTGTATTAGTTATAAATTAGCCAAACATGTGGTATAAAATAAATTTACTGACAGCATAGTCATGGTGCTGACTACACACTATTTTAATTCATGCGTGTCATCCCACTTGGACGCTTCCCACTTAGACGATATTTATAGATTTTAGTGTAATATATGTATTTTATGTTATTATTTAGCACATAATAGAAAGCAAAAAAGCCACCAGCAGTAACGATGCTTCTATAAAAAGCCATCTTTCGCAAACCTTAAACTTAAAGGTAAAAGATAGACAAAATATAATAAGAAAAAGTTGTAATATACAAGCAGTATGTGATATACCACAAAATGCATTTGTGTATTTTATTTTGATAATTCTGAATAAAATAAACTGTAGCTAAATTTGTATTGAGTTAAAGCAAATAGCTGGCTTTGTAGCTTATTTCATGTTTAGCAGTAAATGCAACAGTTATATTTGTATATTACTATATATTGTACCAAAATAAAAAAAATCGTCAAAGTGGGACAAAACCAATTGATGATGCTGCAGTAAAAATAAATGATAGCAATAAAATTATCAAAGTTTTATAGGGCATTGGTACATGACTCATTATTTAGCAGCTTTCTTGCAGTAATGTTTGCTAACAGCTGGCAGCTTCCAGAGAATTGACTTCCTTATAGTAATTTTTTTCCGTTTACTGCTGTTTCTTGAGTAAAGTATTGAACAATTAGATTTCCTCTGTAGAAAATAGCAATTTCATACTATTTGAATTGGAAGGCTTTATTTTGAAGCTTTATAGTTTCATGTACACATTTGACCAGTGGAAGTTATGTTAACATTGCGTATAGCATATCTTTCAAGAAAGAGAATATTCCAAATCCACCGGCGTAGGGGAAACCTGGGTGATATGGGCCACTTAAGCCCACAGCCCAGACTGACTATGGTTGATTGAAAATTAGTATTTCAGCATGTGGGTGCTATCTCTACTGACATACAAACAGAATTTGAAGCTCCTATACAGATGCTTGACTGAGCTATAACTGAAAATTGGTGGACCATATCACCCGGAGTTTTTTTGAAATTTCGGGTGATATGGGCCACCACAGATTCTGTCACATAAAGTCGGCTTTTTTGTTTCAAAGATGTATTTTGCTATATTAAAAAGTAACATAAAACAATGGATTTAAAATAAGTGTGTAACAGCTTATTTTAGTGCCTCCTAACTCCAAGCATTTCAAATATTTGTGAAAGAATATCTTGGCATCTAAAATACATTGCATGAGTATGAATATCTCAAGCACACATTCTACAGCAACCGGCTATAATGTTGTCTAATCAATATTGAGGGGTTTAATGCTTCATCATTTTTGAAATACTTGAGGAATAGCATTCTTTTTCTCCAAACAAGTATATGAACCGAAAAATTCAATTTGCTGAGTGATATGGACCCCAAGTGGCGGTCCATATATCACCCAAAAATCATGTCACCAAAAATTTTGAATTCCTACAGACAGAGAGTGGACAAGTATTATATATACTATTTGGGTATTTATACATACTTTTCACACATTATCTGTAGATACAGGCCGCTTACTTCAGGTAATTTTTTTCAATGAAAATATATCCACAAAAGTTGTGAAAAGTTATAAGAAAATGGGCAAAAAGAGAAAATATGTCTTTATTTTCTAAGACAAAGAGACAAGTTTAAAATATGTAGACAGGAAGTTAGATATTTCTATTTCTAAACAACAAGACACTTTCCAACTTTCTGGTAACCTTGGATACTGCAAAACATGCATGGTCCATATCACCCGGGTGGTTCATATCACCCAGGTTTCCCCTACCAAACAATCCAAGGCAATATAGCATATAGACTTCCAGCAATGTGCACTACATTTCCAATCTCTACAGCTGGGGGTTTTTTCTCAGCTTTACTTGATATCAGCACAACTATATTATATATTAGGATGATGTGGACAAGACTACTCTTACGTCATATTATCATGCCGGTGTGTCAGAGAAAGTGATCAATTCAGCTTCCAGTCTAAAAAAGTTCATATTTGCAATGATTGGATTATTTTCAAAATATCTCTTTAGTTAACTGGGAAAAGTATGAGCAGGGCAATATTATTGTGAAAATGAATGTAGCTTAAGTTAATGCAGGTTGACGTGATTTAACTAAATTAATCCTATGGAAGAGATTCACCATGCCCAAGCTATACCTACTGAGACATCACCCTTCCTCCAAGCACCAATCTGACTGTACGTAAAAGTACCATTCACATCCTGACAGATTAAAGGAGTTGCATTCTTCCTGCGTCAGGTTACATAGCGTTTCCCCCACTTGAAACCACAGGCAATGCCACGCTTTTACCAGGTAGATTACTCATTCATCCCACCTGCACAGCATAAGGCATGGATAATTATAACTCAACTGAGCAAATAACTTCTAAATAACCAGTACTTGGTTTATTAGCACTTCTCTTAGAGATAAGATTTTTCGTAAACTGCCAGCTAGCAAACAATTCTATGAATATATAATAATGATATATTTGAAACGCCTTATATAATAATAATAATAAGTTTCACAAGCCTTGTTGTTAACTTCATTGTTGCTATAATGTTCTGTGTTACATTGTTGGTTATATATAGTTTGTTGTTTAGCAGAATTAATATGAAGAAATCATACATACATATAGCTTATGTATATTACATATATATATATATATATATATATATATATATATATATATATATATATATATATTATATGATATGTACTACATATAATATAAATATACTGAAATTATTATTTTGTCAGTTGATTAATAAATATATGTTTCAAATATATTTTCTTTTGAAGGTACATGATTAAACGTTCCAATTTGCTTTGTGTTTCACTGTAGTTGAACTGTTCACGCTGTGTAATTAAATTTCAAGATTAAAATCAATAAAAAATAAAGTTAGCAACATGAGGTTTCATAAATGTAATGGAAATGTTCAATTGAAAGTTTTACATTTAAAAGTTTTGATTAAAAGTATACTTTTTGATGTTGCAGAGAATGAAGGACTGAGTGAAGCATCTTTCTTGTTCCATTCTAACCAGTAGCTATCATCTCAGTATAAAACATTCAACTTGTAAGCAGCTAAAGACAGTTAGAAGAGAGAGTAGAAGTCTTGCACACATGGAGTTTGTCACTATGAATATTCCAGCTTCATGCATCCTATTGGTAATCCTGTGTGAGTATAATATTGATATTTGCTTATATATATAGATGTGTGTGTGCTTGAAGGGTAAAGTTGATATAGAATTCTGATGACGCTATAAAATTTATTCTTTATACAATATGGCAGAAACAGACAGAATCAGTAAATTTTGGTAGAAATAGAGAATATAATAATTATATCCATCACCATATTGTAAGTATTATTATAAGTATAATATATTTAACAGTCAAGGTTCCTTACTCCAACTTGACTGTGTGTTGCACCTGTTATTGATTTAGCTAAGAAAACTATTACAGCGTGACAGCTTTTGTAACTCTTGAAGGTGCGCCCCTATTAGAAGCCGTTTCTGTAACAATTCCCCGTTCACGAGGTCCTGTAGATGAGATTGATGTACGCGTGTTTGGTGAACATACAACCTCCATGATACCAACGTTTGAAAACCATATTGAGAATGAATTTTATTTAATTCCCACTGAAATTTGCTTTGGCTTCTCTTGTGCTATACAATTTTGTGTTACTTCACCTGTTCGTGTATATTGTACCAAACTCTGCAATCTGGGTAAGTAATAATCCATTTTGATTTGTTGACTGTTTTTCTGCTAAATAAATAAATTTATTATTATATATTTTTGTTACATATATTTCAATACATTTATTTAGAGCAATATTATACTTAGAATATTATAGTATTATACTCTAGAGTCTACTATATATAATGCATCAAATTATGGAGTTTTGTCATAGCTACATGGCTGTGCAAGCAGTAAAGGTAAAACTTGCTATAGAACAAAATCTTTGTCTTACTGCAGTTGTACATGGTGAGTTCTTGGATGCAATTGCTATGGACTCTTTGATAATTATTCTGACCAGACAGAACTCGATTCTTGTCTTAGAGAAACCAACAGGACTGGTAGATTCTGACAAGCTCTGTACATTTGAACCGTCAAGTTTTTCATTTTTTTCAACAGATAAAAAGTATATTGAAAATGTAAAGGTAAGGAGGTCATGCAACTATACTAGTTCTATCAAACACTAGAGCTTTCACTGAAATAAGGGAACACATGTGTTATCTCAAAGTTGAAGGCATTAGCATGAGAATAATTATATATTAGGAGAAACTATCAGTTGTGCCATAAGCTACATGTCAACATCCAGGTATCCCAACTTATATTATATAGAAGAATATCAATGAATATTATATGCATTATGAACCTAACATGTGTACCCATACTTAATAGAAGTGGCAGAGGTTTTTCATACTAAATGAAACAAGAACAGATATTCTAGTTAATTTAAATAAATGTAATAGTTACTGAAACTTAACCTAGATATAAATTATTATGCAGCAGACTACAGTTGCCTGTACCTCATTTCAAGATGAACATACTAAAAGTACCTCTAGTCTAGGTTGTCATACTTATTGTTTCAGATCTTCCCCTACAGCTCAGTAGAGTTCTTTGCAAGTTGGACAGATTCTAAGAAAGACAAGGTAGTAATAGCTCTGTTGAACACTGAAACCAGTTCTCACACTTACCTGTCTCACAGCTACAACAATGGACCTCTCTCAGCTCTAACTCTGTCAAACTGTGACCAGTACAATCTTGTTACCGCAGAGTTTATTTGGAGAACCGAAGAGATTTGTGTTCAGTTCAGCAAACTCAACACGAAACATGATTTTGTTAGTGTTAAGAGATTCTGCTTACCTGTCCCAGAAAGTGGTGAGAAGTTTAATATATTGCAAATTTCAACTAATTGTTAGCTATACCGTTGTATACACCTGTCAGATCGCAGGGAAGGGAAATGATATAGTAGCTAGACATATTATTCTTTCCCTCCTGATTTGTCTAGTGAAAAATGTTTTTATGATTTTGGAATTCCATAGAGCTTCTTCAAATCTAAGCTACAAGTCTGAGTTCAAAGTTGGGTCAATAGCAAATGCGCAGACATGTTAGGTAAATGTTGGTAAACTCAAGAGACTATTGGTCAAAACTGGGACTAAAATTTGTCTACTGCTCAGTCTAAAATAGCCTAGAGACCCATCTATACTAGCTGCCATGAATCCTCATATATATATTAACATTCAAAGTAATATCTGCACTGCAAGTCACAGGAGTTATGTCATCCTGATACAACTTGGATATGTTGTAGATGTTGAGGGAATCCTCGATCTGTTTGTGAGCTGTAACTACATACTCTATCTTATTGTGACCAATACAAGGCTAAGCAATGTCCTTTACAAATGGGAGTGGCCAACCATAACAGACTTCACTGAAGAGCTCAAAGTAACCAATGCCAACCCTCCACTGGTAGGAAGTAAGAGTAAACTACTCTTCTACAATAACAAAGGAAACATCCTGTTAGTGGATTTGGGTAAGTGGGTTTATATTTCCACTCAATATACATAAGGTTCTCAATATATTATATTATATTCTATATGCATGGTTGTTGTTGTGTTGCATGTAAGCTGTAATTAATCTCTTCATAGCCCACATTTCTAGATTATAATGAATGTAGATTGTCTCCCTTGCAGAAAAGACTTCAAAAGGTCAAGACCCAGACACTTCTGCTGACAACAGCCCAACATTTTCAATTTCTGACTTCCCTGCTGTTCTCCAGACATTTCCTAGTATAGCTGACACTGCAACCAGTCCGGCAGCGTATCCCGACAGCTTGGCAGCATCAGAGGCAGCACCAGAGGCTGTACCACAGGCAGTGCCACAGGCATCATCAGAGCTAACACAACCAGGCACATGCTCTAAACGTGCTGGGAACTTTCCCAATGCAGTAAACCAAATGCAGATGAAGAGGTATAGGTTCAAAATCTCCTCATTCTGTAGACATAGATACCATCGGTATAGAGAAGCTGCCAGACTTCAGCTGGCTCCAGGAGAATCTACCCGTGAATGTGCTGTAGAGTGTGCTTTTGCTCACCAACAAACCCAGTGTGTAGGATTTGTCTTCAATTTGGCTCAAGGCAGCTGTAGCTTGCTTACATGGGCTGAATCTAAAAATTCCTTTTCATATCATGATTATCGTGATGAAAATTATGTTTGTTATGAAAGGATTGACAACTAAGTTCTGTTTTGGTTAAAACTCACAACTTGAATGTAGCATTTATCTATGTGTGCGTGCGTGCGTGTGTGCTCTCGTAACGAACTCGTGCCGTGTGCTTGTGGTTAGGTTCTATTCCCATTTCTGTTGTTGAGGGATGCTTCATTAGCTTCGTTAAGTATATATATAGCCCTTTTCTCACAAGCGTAGATTGCGTCTTTTACATGTTTTGTTAAAGGAAGTGTTGTATACATTTCCATGTTGTATCATATTCTATTTTTTATCTTTGTTGCTAGATGGGTTTACAGTGCTGGTTGTAAATTATATTTCTGATGTTGATACATCTATTTGTTGTACCAGTTATATTTTATTAAACCTGCTGCTTGATGTATCATGCATTTACTAAGACACTTTCCATTTAGTGGACACTATTGGCTACATTTACTAGCTGGTCTGTTTGCTGCGTTTGGGGCTCTCTGATCATGGTTCCTAATGATACAGTTAATTGGTTTTTACAGCATCTGTGGCCCAGTTTGATATTCTTTCTGTTTGGGTAGCTTAAGTACAGTTTCAGCCCTCAAACATTTATTGTTCTCATATTAATAAAATTGCTTCTTCAAGATATTCGATAGTTTTACGAAAATGGTGAGTTACACCATCATATATTTCCTCTTGTTCTTATAGGTTTGAGTGGGTTGAGTATAAACTTTGATTTAGACTTTAGCTTGTATGCATATATCCACTTTTGCCTGGTACTTTTTGGTGTTGCTTGATGGTCTGTTGGAAATTGTTTCCAAATCACTGATTGATTTTGAGTAGAAAAGTACGCCAATCAAAGTGCAACATTTTGCACCTTCATCTCTGCCCATGGTGATGTCATATAGAGAGTTGCTCTCCTTACTCATAGAAAATTACAGTAAGCTCAATTTATGTTACAGTTGTGTCTTCTGAAGTCATAAGTCAACTGCAATATTCAGCAAGTTTTTGGTTAAACAGAAATGAAATCAACAATGAATATATAACAAATAATCAATGTGCCTGCTACCTTGATTGGTGGACTATTAATGTTTACTGCAGATGTGTTGATCCAAATAATTAGAGTTGGTATAACTAGCTTGTAGATTTGGTCTGTGTACTCAGCTTTCATAGGCCATTATATCACCATGACTATTGTCAAAACATTTTACAGTGACTTAGTAAATAATACTATTCGAGTATATATATATCATAATTTTCATTTAGCAAACTTATAGTATTTCAAATATTGTATACAATGATAGAGTACACTATCACACGTAACACAAAGTATAGAATGTAAGACATGATTTATTGATTATGTTCTCCAGTATGGAAAATAGAATGTAATAATAGTATTACATTCATTTAGCATTGCATAATGTTATCGCTGCTTATAATAATTAGGTAATGTTGTAAACTTTTATTTATTTGTTGAGACGCATATAAACAGTCTCTTCTGCCGTTTCATCAGGAAAAGTTATTACTTTTCTTTTCATTTAGGCATCGTCAGTTTGAAAACATAAAATTTATTGGTAAAACAAAAGCTATAATTAATGAGAATGGGAAATATTACGTATAAATGAGTTAGTCAGTGTATTAATTTGCATGTTCAAAGTTGTACTGTAATATTTTAATGTTATACTAGTTATAAAAGGTATAAAAGTCATATTAAAGCTGCAATTTAAATGAAACTAAGAAAAGGTAGTATAAATCAGTTACTCAGTGTTTTAATTAGAATAATATATTGAAGTTGGAATTTGACTCAAATTGTTTTATGTCCAATAGTTATATTTTGTTTTATTATTTGACATACTGGACTTGTGTTTACAAGAATAGTGTCGTTTGTTTTAGATGCTAACAAATACTATATAACTCATTGTTTTGTGTTTTTTGTTGTACTGCTGGTTATATAATTTGTAAGAATATTTATTTTTGTTGTTGTTATATGTGTAAGATCTTGTTTATATAAAAATGACACGGGCCAATGAGGACGATGTCACAGTTTGTAACTGGATTTATTTGAAATAGTTCAGCAATAAAAACCAATGGGAAAGTAATAACAATATTGGCTTTTTTTTCTTAACCCTAAATATATGAAATAATTGGATACATTCTGCAAATGATTATGAAATAAAAAAATTTAATAAAGAGCAATTTCATTCTTTATCTGAGCATATATACATGTGGTATAATAATGAAATAAGGTACAGTTATTATAATAAAATATATAAATAACTGTTTCTCATAACAAAACAAAACGGTATTGGATTATAGTCTGTTACCAATATGATACTGAACCCGGTTTTCCTAGCAGAAGAAAAATCTAGAGAGTTATCTTCTCTCGATGAGCTGACAACTCCTAGTATAGCAAGTTATTATTCCTGCAAGCTAAATTATGAAGATAATATGAAGGTGTAAAATATGTTGCAGTTTGTAGAGTACCTTACAGGTTTTCAGTAGTTAACAAACTCCATCTGTGCTTAAGACTGTATCACTCATACGCTCATGAAAATACGAAACCATTTCATATATTATATATATATATGTATATATATATATATATATATATATATATATATATATATATATATATATATATATATATATATATTTATATATACATGAAATCTTTACAATGTGACACAGCATATAATTATGATACACTGTATATAGACTTTTACTGTTGGTATTATAGTAGAGATTAACTGAAACTGAATGTGAGGATCTAATCACAACACTGTCAAAAAATGTATAAACGTAAAACATAGAGTATAACATTCTTGAATTTGTCACAACAAAAGCCATTAAAATATTATGCATTGTATATCACAGTAAACTTTTGATTAGTAGTATAAGTGTTATTGCTAGAAATTTTCATCATGGTGAGCTCATTTGATTTGCTTCCTTTAAAAACATTCAGAGTTATGTTAGTGATGACGCTTTAAGGTGACAAGAAAAAAGTGTAAGTATATTAAGCACTAACAAATAATATAGTAGAGTCATATGACACTTTTTATAGACAAGCCTAGAGCACTTTATTGCCAAGTTGTTTAAAATAAATATAGGCAACAGCATTAAAAATATTTCTCTATACATCCATATACAACTATTTTTTCAAACATTTAATAACCTTTGTAAACAATCAGTTATTTAATGTTGATCGAGTTTATGAATAAAAATATTATGGATAATTATAAAGTAGTGTGGAAGCCAGGTTAAGTACACAGGAGGAATTTTATGTGACACTATTAATGCAGATTCTTTACAGATCTGATATATCTCCAATATATATTGTATAATCTCAGTAAATACTGTTGGTGATGTCAAGAGGAGCATTCATGCAGTCAGTTTCTCCTGTTCCACATATAAATAAGTTCTTATATTCTGTCATATGAAAATCTTTTCCTTCAAGGTTTCTCGAAGGGATATGGACTACAATGTTTCAAGTGAGTATTAGTTCGGTGTGAAAGTCATCATATATGTTTAAAAGCAGTGTTAGAGCTGATACATTGACAATGTTTTGTAACAGCACAGTTACTATAGCTAGAACTGCTAATATGAGCATCTATAATTGTTGGTAGTAACATTGCATGAACTGAAACCATACTTCAATAGGTAGTAATGCATCATTGTTTATCATCATATATGAGCGGAAGATTATATCCTATCAACAACCACTGTATGTTAAGGGTTACAGTATTTTTTTCAAAGACATTAACAATGAACTCTTTTTCACAAATACTATTTTATTTAAAATTATTTGAACGTATATAAACACAGTATTCTTGTCATTTAAAACTGTCTTTAATGTTTTAATGAGCCATTCAATGGATAATTTAGAAATGGGAATATTGAAGTTGCAGCCTATTATTTGCTCTGTGGTTATTTTTGTTTTCCCAGCTCACTTACACAGTGCATCACACGGCTTTTACGACTGTCAGGGTCGATCCTCATTTTGCCATTTCGCGATATTAGCCGCAATAAACAATATATTTTCGTGCGATAACATCGACTGTCTAGGGCGCTACTGTTGACGAATCAGAACAAAGAGAGCACATGAGTGCTGTAAACATGTACGTGTTGTTATGGTTACTAATGATGATCTGCTACGTAATTTTTGTAGTAGACAACTCTCACAGAAATCATTAATTTGTCTTTTCCTTATTTAGCTAACAACTTTTGCCTAGAAAAGAGAGAAGGCAAGGTGGCTCAAGCGATGCTGTATTTTTTTAGAATGTTTTAGCTTAAATTCTGTTTGGTTTATCCTACTAGAATGTTACCTGCTGCAGCATCAACACTATCATTGCAAAACTATATCTACTTATAACAAAATCTTGATGCCCATAGCAAAATTATATACTTTATTGTGGCGGATGTGCAAGAGTTTGGAGTCATCTCATCAATTACACATAGCAACAGAAGAACACAATATAGAAATAACAGAAAGCCAAAGACGGTATACCTTTATTTTTAACCAAGAAAGAATTTTGTTAAACATTATATTGTTAAGTTCACCATAAAAAAACTGATTTTACAAGTGGTTACATCTTTTCCGAAAATAAAGGTGCCATGAAGCAGCCGAAAATGAAGTCGTCCGCTCACCAGACACCTAAAAAATAATTATGCAACATGATATTTTCAAAATTAAACACAGATATGCAACAGTCATCACCTACATAATTTTTTATAAATTTAACAAGCTTGTTTAGTGAAAGTGTATAATACAAACACTAATGTTGATAGCGAAAATGCCATGTTCATGCAAGATAGTAAATCAATATAAATAAGAAGTCATATCATATCTATGTTATATATGTATTCAATTCTGGTTTATGCTTTATGCCTTCAACTATGAGTGCACAACCACTAATCCTATTTCTACCAACACCATCTCTACCGCTAACAGTACTAACGTCAGAACCAAAAACAACTTCACCACTACTACTAATAATTCTATTATTTTATTATTATTACTTCTACTACTATACTACTGCTACTGCTACTACTACTACTACTAGTGCTACTGCTACTGCTACTACTACTTCTACTACTGCTGCTGCTGCTACTACTTCTACTACTGCTACTACTGCTGCTACTACTACTACTGCTACTACTACTACTGCTACTACTACTTTTACCACTACTAATATTGTTTCTACTACAAATACTGTAAATCTTACCAGCAGCAAGTTATATTGGAAACTGTTTGCTCATATTTTTATCATTGTATTAGTGCAATAACAAAATGTTTATATTTTAATATAGTCAAACCTTTTAAAAAGCTACGCTGCTACTTATGAACTAAGAAGTTGTGCTACCCACCTTGATATGCACTCAGCTCTAACACCAAGCAGGTGGTTATGATGCTTCTCCACAATAGCCAGGCTATCCAGCTGTCCGATTGTATGCATCTACGTAAAAATTATTGGCATATGGTGCAAGAAATGATTAAAAACCAGATAGGTGTGCTAGAATTTATACAGCATAATATAGAGTAAGGTAAAAGAGAACAGACCGTCAAGTGGTACAGCATAGAAACAATTACTAGCTATTATATGCTTTATAGAAGTTGGCAAATTGTAGCCCACTAGATATGAACTTTAGTTAGCATTTTATTTTGGCTTTCAGCAACTGCTTTAATCACTGATCTTGGTAAAACCAATATGTTTACAAATTAACACCTCCACTAGATAGGTATACAGGTCAAAATATTCCAATTGGTGACATACTAAAAGAAAATGTATATTTATTCATTTTTAAAAGATTGCTAATAATTTATAAAACAGCGTCGAAATCACTAAAGTAACAGCGCAAATAAGTTTATTAAACAGCATTATAGGATTGCCTATTACTAGTTTCATGATTTCTATTATTTTACTGGTTTCAAACATAATATAGGCTGAAAAAGCAATATTAGTTCTCTCACTTTTGCTAACTACATTGCTTGGAAGGCCATCATAATTAGATTAGATCAAACAAATGTGTTGACAGGTAGACTGGAACAGGCCTAAAATTTGCAAGGTATAATTTAAATTTATCTGGCCTGAAATTGCTGAAACTGACAATACAATAATATGAGAAACGAGCAGGGTTTTTTATTAAAGCTAGCAAAAATAATTCCTCTACATATAATTAACATACAGTCCATACATATAATATATTACTATGTCCAGGCAGCAGTGCTTGTTCTAGCCAAAAGAAAACTGATTTAATGGCTGATTTTAATGGCCAACAAGAAATTTATGGCGCACAGTGGCATTGTCATATTTTTAATATTCAAAATTACAGTTCTAATCTATCAATCATTTTATCAATACTACTATACTATAATCTACTCCTGCTGCTGCTGCTGCTGGTTCTACCACTGCTACCATACTGTTGAGTAATGCAAGCTAAGTAATTTAAATTACAATTAAAAAAATTATCGGACTTTCTTTTCTATTACCTGTCTAGTTTAGCATTTCTTTCATCATAGCTTGCCATATTAACTTGAAAATTCACAGGGTTTGAGTTAGACCTATGGAATATACTTACAAGTAGAATGAACCCACAGTTCTGCAATATATCATAAAAACATTCAAAATAAAACTATAGGAAAACCAAGTAAATGCTTCTAAGTATTAGCGCAAGTAAAGATGCTATGCAATCTATCCAACATGCAGCCAAATGTCTCAAAATAGGCTTCAGAGTTATAAATATAAAATGTTTCCAAATCAAGGCTAGCAACACTTCTGTTGTTGTGATAGCAAATTTTGCTTAATAAAGTAAGGAAACCAGCTTCCCTTGCATGACTCAATTTCTATTAAAGAAAAATTATACTCTCCTATAATCGCTGAAACACAGGCCTGTCACAAGTACATGAATGGTAAATTTAGATGTTTTCCTAAAACCATCATCAAAACAGTAAACACACTGCAAAATATTTATTTTTACTTTTTCTGCTCAAACATTTAAATGGGCTCTGCAGGATATGACAAATACCAAAATAATTCGGCTTTGTGAACTAGCAAATATGGACAAACAAACACCCTAATATTCACGCCAAAAGAAAAGTCTACGCAGTTGGTGTTCTCAGCATTCTTCCTTGTGAATCAAAAACATGGGCAACATGTGGACTGCAAGAATCAAAGCTCAGCACTTTTCATACCTGGAGTTTAAGATGCATGTTGAGTAAAATCTGGGAAGATAAAATGATAAATGAAGATGTATTTGAAATCACAGACCCGGATTCTCTTTCTTCAAAACTGAATTTCTTCTGTCTTCACTGGGCTGGTCAACATGCCAAAGTATCTCATCCGCCGCACTCGATTGCATGCATTAATATCAAAAGGAACTCATCCAGCTAGAAGAACTTATATCTAAGGTTTGAGGATGTCCTGAAACAAGAGCTTAAGGAATTTTACATAAAATCCAATCAATTTACCACCTCTCAAATGGAGGCAAAGCATTCTTGCAGGATGGGCATTCAACACTGGAAACAATATAAAGGGAGCTATGGCTAGATGTTCAAGACATGAATGCTAAGGGTGTCATGTATATGATCACTGAGATATTTATGACAATCTCTCAATATACCTTAGCATATTAAATATGCTTGTAGTTATAGCTATTACTATAGTTGTTATATATGCTACTAACTAACAAGCAATAACCGTATTACAAACATAGGTGAATAAGAAAAATAATTCAACAGTGGTGATATCAGTATAGGTATTATAATTTAGCAATTGGCATACAAATTAAAAATGATGAATATAATGATGGTTAAAGTTATTAGATACCTAAACTTATACCTATATTAATTAAAACAGTGACTTGTTGAAAAATAAATAAATTAATATTCATTAAAACTTTATTAAATTAAAAGATAATGTTGAAGTAAAATGAACAGTTAAAATTAATTTATTCACAATAATTTTAACTTTTTATGATCAACCTTAAAATAAAAACTCAAGTATTTGTAGCAAAGTTTTGAATAAAGTTGGATTTTGCAACGGTTTGAGATACTTTCACTAGCACTATGTGCATAACTGTATAAGTTTTATCATATTAATACAGTTACATACTCATACTCAAATATATAGTAACATTTTCAATAAATCAGGTATTGGTATTGAGATTGCGTTGGTCGAGATAACATCATGGTTACTCACTTATGGTTGTATACTTTAGCTTATACTTTTAGTTACATGTACTACTGCCCTATTATTAAACTTAATCTTAGTCTGTCATCACTTAGAAAACATAGTTCAGTCTTGAGGCAAATCAGTTTGAGTGTCGTTAGTTTCATTACCACTAATCATTAGATTTAGTCAGTGTACTTAAAATTTATTGATCAATATTACCATCAAATTTAAGTGACTATTATTATGAATACTATATCTATCAAATATCAAAAACTGCAAGCTTAATAAGTATGATTAAGAAAATCACAGCCAACATGGCGATGATTGAATTGTATGCTCGTGCTATTGAGATTCCTAACATAAAGGTTAACCTTACATAATGATTAGATAACAATCATATTCAATTTTTCATTACTGTCATTTGTTAGGAAAAGCATCCAGTCATAATTACTCCTATGCTCCAACCAAATAATTGCTTAGCCCCATTTAACAAAAAACCTTTCCCATCAGGGGTTTCTCACAGGGATGCCAACTATAAACTTGCACAAGTTTTATTTAATAGTAAATTAATTTACTTATATAAAAATTATTACATTCACAGTGATACATTGATGGTCATAATGTTTTATATATCAATATCATCATTATGATACAATTATCACTATTACTATATGATATCTTATCAATAAAATTTCATAAAGTTCATGAAAAACATTAAATATAACAATTTAATTAAAACTAAATCACTGCCAAAGGGCAAGGTAAAGTCAAAATTAAATAAGCTATAGGGTGTAGGCTATAAGTGTAAGTATAATTATCACTATAAAACTAAGTGACTGATGAGTTGGTACTTGGTAGAATAAACATAAAATGAACATAAACAATCATAAACTAAAACACCATTACATATATGATTTATGACCCTTTGGTTTCTATTTTTAATTTTAGCTTTACCTTGTCTTTTGGCATTGGTTATAGTATTAGTTTAGGTTACACCACTATCAGTTACTATGACTATGAGTATGAGTGAGTAGCCTTGCCCGTAGAACTAGGAGTAAGAGTAGATCACTAGAAGTAGAAGTATGGGTATCGGGGTGTGACTATAAGTATAACTCATAGTCATAGTATGATTATCTTACTGAAAGTGATACTCATAAACCTCAAGTGATAATCATAATGATACTCAGCATGACATGTAAGGTGTATGATAGTCAGTCTCGGTTATACAGAGTAGAATATCAAACTTTAAGTTTAACTGCTACTTTGAAGTAGGACTTAGACATCACCATTTATGGGTATGTCATGCCGTCATAGACTATAGACATAGTATAAGGTTCTAATACTATAAGTATAACTATTACTACTATAAGTATAAGTCTTTAAGTTTAAGTATAACTATATTTACTATTGATTAATTTCGATTTGATACTATTACTATTACTATTAGTAATACTGTATTAGTATTAGTATTACACTTTACAGTATTACTATTAGTATTAGTTGATCCCATACTGATAGTGATACTCATACCACTACCATTATGATTATGATTAAGAGTACTACAGTGAGTTATACTCACAGCTATACTGATTACTAATTTAAGATCACTCTAATCAGTAACTGTTATCACTAAGTATTAGTGGATTATTTATCATTTTATGATTTTATCATAGTCATAGTGAAACTGATTGAGTAATACTTATAGTTATAGCTATATTCATATTGGTAGTGATACTGATAGTGATGCTGATAGACTTAGACTTAGAGTGTGAGTCAGAGTGAGAGCGATATTCATGTTTATAAATATGATTATAACTAAGACTAAGAGTAAGAGCAAATGTAAAGTCTAATCGTGACATTATAACTATTACCATTAGTGCATTCGTATTACTATTAGTATTAGTATTACTAATTATTAATCTATTTTCCAATAATAACCATGCATATGCCCTAGCCTATAACTATAAGTTTGAGCACGCCTATGGTATTCAAAATTGAAATTGAATCTTTGGGTCATTTGACCAAAGGAGCCGCGGACTCAATTAGGCATTGGACCTTGGGGGCGATTCTAGTGTTCAAGTAGAACCGATATTCGGTCAAAACAGGTCTGGTCTATCATGGTGGCCAGTAATTTATCTGCGCAAATTTACTCGACTCTTGTGTTCATAATAAACTCGGCCTGACTACTCCGCAAATGGGGCGATAATCATAAATTTCATAATAATATATTATTAGAGACTAATTTAGTATGTATACACATGTCGGTAATTACAATCTAGTTCCATTCTTCAGGAAAACCCATTACGGATCAGGTTGGTACTATTGCTATTAGGTTGAGAATATTATTAGTAAAACAATCACAATGTGCTCATTTTTGATATAAATTATTATTACTACTAGTACAGTAGTAGTACTAGTAGTAGTAGTACTCTAGTTACTAGTACTAGTAGTAGTAGTACTAGTAGGCCCACTAGTAGTTATGGTGTCTAATACCTTGATTGAGAACTGTGAAAATCATTAGATTTAGTGATAACAGACTACCACTGTAAGTCTGTAAGTGCTTTAGTACTAGATGTACCACAAGTATCAATGCTTTAGGTTTTTATGGTGTTAAATACTCATTTTTTACAGTGATTGTTATTTTATTGGTACGTGTTCTGTTACTTGTGAGTATTGTTACAATTCCAAATGAATAAGCCATTTTAAGTAAATACTCTTATACGGTGTGAATATTGATATGAATTATATGTTTCACATTTACCGCTATAGTTTTATCAGTATGATATACATTTTTTTAATAATAATGATCATAAAACATCATCATTAAAAGTGTAAAGTTTTACTCCACTTTTTGGGACCAGTTGCTGCTTCTGGTAGCATAGGTAGAGTCTTTGCTCATTTATCCTAACACACTAAGGTTTGAGTTTTATCTTTATTGCAACATCCAAAAACCTTTGCCGACCTTGTTCTTACAATCAACTATGAAACCTTGTGAGTCTATGCCTAGTAGATGCATTACTGATAAATAACTAATAATATCTGCTTGTTATATGGGGAAGAATTTTTTGCATAGTAATTTTTCTCGTGTTTGTATTTTGATTTTTCTAATGTCAATATACTTAAGAAATATCCTGGAAAGCATTTTTTGCCAGTTCATTTCTTCTCTTTATTTCTTGTTCATTTTAACCATGCAATATCAGTTATTAACTCTCCAAGGTATACTGTTTTAATTATTCGTTGCTCTGGTGTAGCATCTAGGATGGTGTTGATATTAAGTGTGGTGCAGACTTTTTGAAAATCATGGCTTTTGTTTTAAAACCTTTCTTATCCATATCACAAAGTTTTCTTGCTTGTTTACCGCAATGAGTCTTAATCTAAATAAAAAAGCAATATTTGATCAATTAAATTTTCAATCTGAAATTGGTTTTCAAACTGCTTTTGCCATTTAGTGTTCTTTTGCTGATGCTATATTAATGTGATTTTAAAAGGGAGTTTGCTGCGTTATTAGATGTACTTATAATATGGGTATTTAAGTTCAATGGGAATATAAATATCCTTTTCATTATTGAAATGTTCACAATGACAACTCTGTTCATATGAGCTGCTGACTACAACTTAAAAGTTATCTGTTTGGAATGATTTTTATAGACTCTTGATAATGATTGCGTATGATTTACAATACAATACTATTTACCAACTATTGTTCGATGGTCACATGTCTTGTTTTATTTTTTCATCTTTTTTGTTTTCAATATGAGCAAACAAATAAGAATTGTATGGGTACGTTAAATTATTATTTAATTTTTCAGAATATTTCAGTTGGTGACCACTGTGGAGGAATTGAATGGAAAGCTGCAAAGACGGTTTCAGGCACTTATATGTAAGGCATTGGATATGGAGAGAGGGAGATCTGTGCTTATCCTTATATAATGCAAGTAAGTTAATTAATGTATTGCTGGCTTTTATTTATATGCATATAAAGTTTGTTTAGTGACTATTTGTGCTTGAAATTATTTGCAAAATTTAATTTGTCCTCTGCTTATAAAAATCTATTCAGAACTTTTTGCCTGTAGAATCTTCAACGTTTTAATTATATTTTTTTGGAGTTTTAGAAACAATTTCTTGGTACACAATCTGTTGCTACCAATGTAAGGTGACGGTACTTCTCTTGACTTCTAAAATGCAAGCAAAGCTTGTTTCCTCTCACGATTACTTTTTGAGTGTGATGTTCGCTAAGGCACACATTTGAACATGTCAGTTACTACACTTTAATAGATGTTTTAGTATTAGATATATTTTAGTTTTAGGTAACATGAAATATTGAAAATAATGTATGCGAATCTGGTGAATGTTTAGACTTCAACTACCCCTATGCAAATGCAGGTTTAAACCATATAATCAAACTAAAAATCAATTATTTTTCTTTATATTTGATTTCTAGTTTTTTAGGTGAGAACTTGTTTTGTTTTGTTAAAAATTGTGGTTGGAAAATATCCTTATTCACCAGGCCACAGCTGCAACATTTACACTGCATGTCATCGTGATTTATGATTGAAGGCTAAGTGCAGTGGTAGAGTGTGGCAAGGCATAGGTCTAAGTACTGAAGAGACCACGGAGCAGAAAAATATTTATATCTCAAGATGTGGCTTGATTACACAGCATATGAATTATGATGGTAACAAAATATATGCCTTTCAACTTTAAAGTTTTTTTAAGCTTGCATTAATCTTATTCAAGATAGTATCTGTCCAAGCATTTAACAGCACATTGTATAAGGTTTTGCAAATGTTATTTAACTTTGTTTACTACTTGTTTTTTGCTATTTTCAACAACTCGAACATGCCGCCAGTTTTTGTAATTTTCAAACAAGAAATTTCACAAACTCCATCAAATTGATTCAAATAGATGTTATATGCACTATGCAGTTACAAAAGAATATTTTATTAACTAATTATGAGTCATAGTGTGTTGTAAAAATCTAAAACTTAACTATGTATTATTATGTCTCGTAAGACTATTTTTCAAAAAATTCCAAAGGGTTTTATTTATATATAACTCAAAGCCTGAAAGTTTTTTTTTGTCCAAAGTTCTTATTGTGACAATTAAAAGTCGCATCATAGTTTTTATTCTGTTGAATTACTTCATCACCCTTCGAAATTATTTCTTTCACTATGATTATTATAGTTGCTACCTATGATTACCTAATTCAACATATATTCTTATTGTTATCAATTTTTTTTCATAACTGTCTTAATTCCATTTTCAAAAACGTATTTAAAAATGATATTAGCAAGTTGAATAGTTAGTTAAATGTGGCTTCAGATGCCATACGTGCATACATTGTCACTTTTTACATAGGCAATCATTGTATTTCCTAAATTAATTATTTCTTTTTAGTTTAAAATGAACTACTCGATGGCTGTTGTGGTGAAGCTGAAAAATGCTGACATAGAAGATGTAATGGAAAGACTTTGTTTTGCTTGTCCAGGTAAATCATTTGTACAAAATTAAAAGTCTATTATGATAACAGATGATCTAAAAATAAATTGCATATCTTAAGGCTTAGTGGTAATATAATATACTTTGAGCACAAATTTAAATGATTAAAAAGCCCTGCATTGCTTACCTAGTATATTATCTCTTTACACATATTAGAAAAAGAAGTCATCATAATTTTTTTACTACAGAACATAGTCAAATTATTACATTTACTTTTACATGAATAATCAGTTTCTCAGTTTTTTTCTTTATCTTCATGAACAAGCATTAACTTTGAAGACCTAAAAATAATGCACACAATTTTGAGGTATTTTTCTTCTTAAGTGTTTAAAATGTTTGACAGTTGGAAGAATATTTGGACATGATGTCAGTATGTTTCCTAGTTTTTCATATGGTTGAACTTGATTTTTGTCATTCTCCTATACTCCTCAAGTGTGGAGTCCTGAATGTACACTTTTACTACGCTATTGTTCAGGGTTGTTTTAATTTTACTCTGTTACTTTACTATATTTTAATCAACAAACCCCTAATTTATATTGATGGTATTTATGGTTATATTTTAGTCAAGCTGACCTAACACTTGTTCAGTTCAGGCTCATCAATGTATGTTTGGTTTAGAAAATTAAACTGCAATGTGAAGTATTCAGACTAGTTACTTAACTAAAAAATGCACTAAATGCAAGGAAATATTATGTTAATATTTGTTACCATAGTTCATTTCAAACTCATACATGTGATCAACAAAATACTTCATTTTGTTTTGCAGTGTAATCAAGATGAAATTATGAATGATGAAATTATGGATGGCAGCCAATTTATTTTGACTATCAGACAAGGACTACAGTTTTTATGGTAATTTCAATTTTTGAATATATCTCTTATATTATACATAAAATGTTCACCTTCTGCTTTAATTTGCAGCCAGGTTTTACTCATGGCTGCTGTATTCAAGTCACCTCATCACACAGCCAATCTACAAGACTGTCATAAAAGTTGCTATTATATTTTTTCACCAATTAATTAAAAGAAATAGAACTTCGGCTTCACAAGTGGTGTCACTCTCATACTCATTGTTTTACTTAATTTTGCCATCCTCCTATTCTTCACTGTATTCTTTTAGGTCGCAGTGTTCTGCACTAATCTATGATCTCTTTTGATTTTTAACCCCCATGTTTAAATGTTTTGGTCTTGCTCCCTTTTTCTGGAGTTTCACACTGATGTAGCTGATTCCCTTCTTGTTTTATTGTTCTCTGCTGCATAGGTGCCCATATTATTCCAGCCTTCTCTTTCCCACAAATATAGTTACTGCATTTACTGCCGCCCTGTCTCAGATCCCTTCATTTCTGGGAACGAAGCAATATTCCGAAGGCCCATTGCTCCGAAGGTCCATTAGTCCGAAAATTAGTACACACAGGCATCCTCACTGAGAATATCATTAATATCACTCACAATTCAGTTTAAGTTCTTGCTATATTATTGATCTGTGGGTGGCATGCGTGTTGCCTATTTGTGATTGTTTAGCCTGAGATTACACTATGATCAATAAGGGCTGTATCGTTTATCAACATTCCATTATGGCTGCTCCATAAACAAAGTACACACCAAGCTATTCATTAGCCTGTCACCTCGCAAGCCTGTAATTAATAATGTACCGTACGCATAATCATGTTGATAGATGATGTAGCAAGTAGGCAACACACATGCCACCCACAGAGCAATAACATAGCTAGAACTTAAACTGAATTGTGAGTGAAATTAATGATATTCTCATTGAGGATGCCTGTGTGTACTAATTTTCGGACTAATGGACCTTCGGAGCAGTGGGCATTCAGAATATTGACTAGTTACCCTCATTGCTTATGTAGCACAACTCATCTCCATGAAACCTAATTGATCCTCTAGGTACTAAGAACTAGGGGCTGTCTGCAGTCATAATTTATTGCCAAAAGACATTGTCAGTCAAATGCACATTTTATATCAGCATTTTCAATTTTGTTGGCGTCTTCTTGATGGAGCCTTACCCTATTTCTTTTTCTACCCCTGTTTTGCATACTCTGTTGCTATGTGTCACTTCAATGAAACCATCGCCTCAACTTATTTAGTTTGACTGTTGAAATATATTTTGCTTTTACAGGTCTAAAAGAAAGTGGCCATTTGAGTTTAAGTGCAGCTTCACTATTGACAAGAACATCTACGTTAGAGAAGAAAAGCATCTAGCTATATAATCAAGATGATTTGCATCCTGATTGTTACGATACCGCATGGTTCTGTTGTCATACTATTGTTCTTTCATACCTTTGTACTTTTTATTGTAAAGAGCTAGGCTTGAGCTCTGTAATAGGCAAGCCTACAATATATATTGACTGACAACAAATATGTCATCTCTCTCCCACATAATCGCAAGGAGTTACATTCTAGTATTGGTTCTAAAAACTCACACCTTAGTAATTAGATGCATAGCACAAAGTCTTAGCAATAGGGAGTATTGGTAAATTTTCCACATGAGTGGTGAGAAAATAACACTAACTTGAGACCTTTCTAAAACTCAACATTGCATTGCAAATAAGCTATACTTATTGTGCTTTATTCAGTGCTAGCTGGTATTTTTCAGACTGTTGGCCACAGCAAAGTATTTTGCCTTTTTTTGTACACATAGCCTAATGGTTGATTTAAGAAAATTGGAAGCTGCAGCCTACATGCACTGCAATTCATCATTCTCATTCCGAAATGGATTTCTCATCACCTCATGGAACTAATTACATAACGAAGGAAACCACAACTGATGAGTTACTGCAACTACAAATTCACAAAATGCTCAGTCATAGAAGCGAAGTACACTGCGTTTCCATTATCGCATTATGCGAATGGATTTTTTCATTCGGCTAATGGGAACAGTTACATCCGATGAAACGCAACTATAAGTTAATGCAAACCACAAACCGCAAATAATCCGTACAGAATTCATTCGCATTATGCGAAGTCATGGAAACGCAGTGATAAAGAAGTCAATGTCAGCCCTGGTGAATATTTACCTAAAAGGCAACAAACAAATTTTACTGCACCATTTCAACAAGTTAAGATATAAAACGCCTATTCTTTTAATTTGATTGTTCAGCTTTATTTTATTTTTAGATTGTACCAGCTGGTGCAATAAAAAATATATTTGGAAAGGCTTCAGTTTTATAGAGGAAAAGCAGTGAAATAACTTTCGTTTTACCATGCACCCCTAATCAACGCTCTTGTAGTTTAAGAGCTTAGGTTAATAAAGTTTCTCAGCTAATTAATCCCACCTGCACACATTTTTACACATAATTATCAGTCGTCTCAGCACCATGCAATAGTTAGATGAAAAGGGTCATTTATTGACAATTAAAAGCCATAGTTAGCAGAGTAGTTAAAAGCCTTTTTTCAATAATAAGTTTTTGGTTGCATTTTTCAAGTTTATTCTTTCATTGTAAATTAAGATAAAAACAAAAACTGCAGGGCTTACCTACAGCCAAGTAGAGAAATATTCAATATGCTGTCAAAGGCAAACAAACTATATGAACTATTATAATATGATATTAACTATGCACATGTGCTATGCTTCTATTTATTTTTGAATTGTGGCTCAGATATGCTAAATACTCGAACTGCGGTTACTTCTTTTTCTGTTCAGCTGTATAAGTCAATAGGTAGTATTTTAGGATTGAGGTTTTTTCTTAAATAGAATTTCTATAGGGTAGTCTTTAGTATAAATTCTTTGTCTGCTAAAATCTATGAGCAAAATAATATTTATAGTACTCCGTTTTGAAAGAATAGCACACCATTTGGTACAGGAATTTGGCCCCTATAAAAATGCAAGTGTTGGTGATGGAAGTAGTAAACGAATTGCTACTGCAAGTGTAGAGTAGTGTGACTTTCAGCCATGACAGAACGTACTTCAGAGCATAATGACATAGCATAACGTCAATAGTTGTGCATTACACGGTTTAGTTGCCTGCTGGCCCGTTTGTAACACATTCTGTTAGTGCAAATAAGTGGTAATCCAGTAGGCCTAATGGAACTGCATTCGTGAACTATTTATAGTTAACATATTATGTCAACCACAATATCATTACCCTTTGACCATCTTTGTTTTCCATATGCCTATTGTGAACTGCATAATGTTAGCCAACATGTTTTGTAAGCTTATCAGTTTAGCTATAGCTATATAAATGCTTGTAAGCTTGCTCGCACCTGGCAATACCATGGTAGGCCAACTGCTAGGACCATGACTAGTGCAGCCACAATTAATATAACCAACCAGCTTTCACTGTAGTGTGGCCATATGTTTGGCTTTGTTAATATTTTGTCAGAGTGCAAGTCTCAACTGATGCCATAAATTGCAATGTGAAAACTATCATGAATCAAGTAATATGTTGGTAAAGATATGCAAAAATGTATAACAAGTCACAAAGTTATCTCAAAACAATCAGGGTTTCAAATTTCATCAC
Organism: Bugula neritina; assembly: GCA_964035545.1. NCBI lineage: Eukaryota > Metazoa > Bryozoa > Gymnolaemata > Cheilostomatida > Bugulidae > Bugula > Bugula neritina. The sequence continues at coordinate 3,072,020 of OZ037773.1, forward strand.
TGATGGCCATAGCTCAAGCAAGTTGAATATCATTGCAACAAAAAGGAAGCAACTTATTTTCTCCAAAAAATTTGTTATTGTAAAAATAAGTAAAACTAATTTAATTTTTAAAATTTACCTCTAATATTAGTTTAGATCTTTTCATGATTTGCGGACGTAAACCTAAAATTAAGGCTGCATGCATGTTTTCTCAAACCAAAGTGTGTTTACCTATAAAAGATAATTTGACTTGTCAATCTATTACCTAGGTCCTAGTACATCAGTGTATATTTATATACCATAGCTCTGACCGCTGGCTGTGCCTTAGTAATAATATACAAACTACAGTTTATTTTTAACCGTTGGTTTATTTAATCAAGATACCTTTGCAAGTAGCAACAGAGTCATAGGCCAATTTTAAAACAAGATGGCAATCCACTGCTAGTAAACACCCTGATGGAATATAACCCACTCATTTTTCTAGCTGTTGTTTATATCATTATAGTATAATCCCTTATGTATTGGCATTCTTCCTAAGATGATGCATTGGCTTCGTGGTAAACCGCGTTTCCTTTGCACTCGTTGGGTATGGGTTCAATCCTCGCAGTCAGCTAAATTTTTTGCAATCTTGCATTCTTGTCAAATACTTCCACTAAATTATTTTTACTAATTTTACACATTGATATGTGTAATAATAGTGATGGGTCAAATATGACTATAGTTGTAGAATTTCTTTCACTTTTTAAATAACACTCAACAGGTGGACAGTGTATATAGTACATACATATTAGTTAGATACTGAACACTGGGCTAAATATAGGGTTTAGTTATTAAGTAAATATTGATAGTTGGTGCAATAATGGAGAAATTAAGTTATGTACATGTTCTTGTGATTACATTTTTATTAACCGCACCCCACGCTAAAATTTGTTATCCAGATGAAGAAGGTTAAGCTATCAAAGCTTTTAAATTACTGCACAGAAGTGTAAAAATAGCAGCCTATTTCTTCTTGTTATATAGTGAAATGACATTCATTATGTATATAGGCATATATATATATATTTTAATTCTGTTACATCATATTTTAGCTTTAAAACAAGCATGTTATGTCCATTTGTTTATCACACCCCTGCAGTAAATATGTCAAAAATTCCTTACTTTTGCTACCTAAAATTTCTTTTAAAATATAAGCAGCTACATAGAGCATTTTTTCAAGTTAGAAAATATGTATATATATTTTTCAACTACGTTTTAAAAGGAATACAAATATGTAAACCACAAAGCAGTGATTGTCTTCTTTCAATGCCATATTTTTGATGACACCAAGAAAGAAGGTGATAATGCAACTCCTAAGAGCATGTGCACTAAATCGCTCCTCTGTCTGAGAGTATACCATTTGTATTAATGTATGAAGTCTTCAACATATATTTCAACTTATTTTTGCAAGTAACTCATGACAGTAAACTATATGCTTGCTTTTCTTCATGTGTGTGTGCGTGTGTGAGTGTGTGTGTAAAAATGCAGCACTCATAATAGTTGCTATTTTATGAACAGCTTACTATAGCTACAGTTATATGTAATTGCATAGGAGTGTTGCAAGTGTTTGCTAAAAGATGGTATATAAAACATGTCGACGAATTTGTTGTAGAAAAATTTAAATAATTACTTAGCATTTAGCAATAAAATTGTTCATGTACAAATCAGAAACACCAAGTTGTATGCATATATTTCAAATAGTATATGCATGAATTTGCAAAAAAAATTAGAACTTATACTTTCACTATGAGTATATGTTTTATATATGTGCTCATTTTGTATATACTGCACAATATGTTATTTACAATGTTAAACCAAAATAATCAGAACTCAATATAGTGTAATACAGGCACATCTACAATGTTAACAAATATAACATTAAAAACAAGAAACAAAATTGTTGGTATCTTTTACTTAATTTTTTACAAGCAAAAAATTATTCTTGCCGCAAACTAAATTTAAATGCTGAGGTTCGTAAAGTTATATGTTTGTTAAATTATTTTGCATTTGTTTATATTCTACAAATAATTTCTACATCTTTTATATAATTGCGATATTTCTTTTCGTCTACTACATGCAGCTCATTATATGCATATGTAGGCTATATACAATGCAGCATAAAATTTTATAATACTAAGCAAAAAATGCTATGAAAATAAAAACATTTTACAAAATGATATTATATTATGGTAGCAATAAAGTTGTAATAGACTATTATTTAATGAGAAGACAATTATGTCTTTATAATGAAGATTGATAAATTTATAATATGAGCTGAAATTGAGTGAGAAGACAATTATGCTTTCAAAATACTTACAAGACTAAATTCTTATCTAATAGCTACAGTATTTAATATCCTTTGTTCAGAACAAAGTCTAAAAGGAGCGGATTTAAATAAAAATTCAGACCTGCATTTGTTAAAACTTTTCAATCAAAATTATTACATTATATTATTCTTTCTCATAACTCCTAGCTTCTAAAACCTTTTGCATGAAAAAATTGATTTAGAATGCAAATTACTGCTAGAAATTGCCGTGTTTTAATGTCAACCCTAACTGTATCCACCACTTGTTTTAGTTGTTACGATCGTTGCCTAACCAATGAAGTTGAACTGGTTGTACCTCCAGCCAATCAATTACTTATTTCAATTGCGCCTCATTAGGCTAGGATCGTTGACGAAATCTATATAATGTAATACAAATCCCATTACCACTGATTGACCCGAAGTTCTCTACGACTTTTATAGTGGTATAGGATAATAGATATACTGCACTTACATTATAATATTATGCAGCCTCAATTAGATTCATTGAACATGATTGCTATCTCTATAATATGCATACATGTAGACATGTGTAGACGATTCTAAATAAATATAAATACAAGATTTATGTAAAACTATATATAAGAGATTTATTCACTCTAAATTGTGGTATATTTTATTGTATGTATCACTATACTTTTACTGACATGTAAATATAGATATCTGAATAAAATATAATCATTCATCAGCTGCATGTATTCATATTACACTGCCCAGCTCTCAGCTGACACTTTAATGAAAACAAGATTATTATAATAATATATATAACAATAATAATATATATAACAATATATATTATTATAATAATATATATAACAATATATATTAGAACATAATTTTAAGGTGCCTGAAAATGTAGTTTTATTTGCCATAATTGATGAAATATTTAATAGATCACAAATTTGCATGTTTTAATTTGCTATATACATTAACAAACTTTGCTCTATATTGGTTATGATTACAAGATTTAGCCAAAATCTTATAATAATACACATTTTACTTTTATATGATGACAGTTTACCAGTATAACTTAAAATTCTAGCTTATAGCTTAATTTACCCATGCAACTGCGTTTTGTAAATATAATTTTATCAATGTAATTTTGCTTTTAATGGCTCTAAGAATGTATATATGCATCAGCTTAATACAATAACCATGAACCTATATATGATTGAATATTTCAAACTGACAATATAATTGTATATGTTATCTTGTAGTGAGATGAGAAACTGCCACTGCAGCGTTTTGTATAATCTGTCCTGTTTAGCTATCTACACTGCAGGTAGAAATTGTCCCATACCCAGTCTATAAAATATTATTCAGCTATAATATTATGCACACATGATTATATAGGACTGTTTACAGAACACAGTAGCATATAAGAATTTTTGCAGCTTACATGTATGTTTTTATGTGGTTTTAGCACAGCCATCTACAGAGATAGACTACAGTACTACAACTTCACCAGATTTCTATAAAGATGAGAAGATAACTTTCACATATGAAGCATCTGGTTATAATAATCTGAGATCCTTACAGTTACGATATGAAGCTGATGGAGACAGCACAATCTACAGAAGTGGGTGTAGTAGAAGTTCTAAGGATGACACAGTATGGGTGAGCTTTTCAACTCCAGATATTATTACTCTCTCTGGAATAGAAGGACCTGGAGTCAGTGATGCATACTGTAACTCAGTTGGTAAACCTGAAGGTTTCACTCTTTCTGTACAACTCACTGTAACAGATTCAACACTCAATCGGAGGTTTCACTGTAGAGGGTTTGAAGGAGGAGGTGTGGGGGAAATTTTCTCCTCAGAAGTTTCAGTAGAAGTTAAAAGTAAGTTTGTAAAATAAACTTCATTTTTTTCTTAGAATATTAGTTGCCAACGTTTCTTTTATAACCCCTGTATGCGTGCAACTACTACCCTGCAACGTATACACAGATTATGTATCACATATATTCATTGATGTAATATTTATTGTCATTATACTACTTGTTATACCTCCACTCAAATAATAAGATTCCAAATGAGAATAAAGTAACAACAATGAGCATTGCTGCAGTTTCTGTATATATGCAGCAACAATATCTGTATAAATTGAGTTTGTCATATTTCTTCCACTGGACATCTTCGTAAACAATTTGGATATATATTTATAACCTACTTATAGACATTTCATATAAACAATCAGCATAAATGAAATTACTGTATGTTCTTCACCGCATTCAACATGCAACGTGACTTCTAATTGGTTTTTGTTTTCAACAGCCGCTCCAATTGATATATTTCTAAATGTACAAGAAAAGATCACGGAAGGAACAGTGTTTAATTTTGATTGTATCTCTGCGGGGGCAGTTCCTGTGTCAAACTATGAATACGGTGAGTATTTTTTGAAATAGTTCCACAATTAATTCAGAAATAGCGTAGGAATAAAAGTAGAATATATATCACATCACTGAACCCCACCTGATATAATCAGAAATAAATTTTAAAGTGATTGAGACATATAGATTTTAAAATATTCGGGTTTTTTAAAAGCCAACACTATTGGGGTTCTTTCACAGAGTCTGACTATAACTATACATTAGTAAAACAGTTTCCATAAGATCTTTTGCTATATATACTGTGCTTGCATATACGGTAGGTATATAGCATAAATTAATGTCAACGGTGCAATAGTATAATAAGAAATATTTACGTCTCAGAAGTAAATGGTAACACAGTGGCTGGAAAGTATACTCCTACTGAGACAGACAGAACTGGACTAACTTTATCTTGTACAGATACAGAACATTCTAACTGGAAGAGAGGAAACACTAATAAAACTGTTACTATCATGCCACAGTGTGAGTATCATAAAAAAATTATATAATTATGCCACAGGTATATGCATTATAGAATTAAAGCTTATATAAATTACCATACTTGGTGACATTATAACAAGCTCGCTTACAATAAATTTCATTGCTGCAGATTTAACCGTAAAACATGGTACAGATACTATAATCATAAAAGAGTTTAACCCAGGACAGTCTGATGTGAAATTAGAGTGTAGTCAACATGTGGATGCTAACCCACCACTCTCTACCTTTACTTGGACATATAATGGAGTTGTGACTACAGAAACATTTAATAAGCTGACTTTGACTTCTCAAGCAGATGGTGTATTAGAAACAGTTTCATGTACAGCTGAGAATGGTCTATGTAAGAAATTATTTAAAGAATTATCACCATTTACTGATTTGTTCAGATACAAAACTTTAGATAATTTTCACATAAATGATCCCATTAAATCTTTTGAGAAACATGCATATTGCAAAGTGATCAATACTATTAACAATCTGTATTAATTGATAATTTTCTGCCAATCAATTAATGCAGATTGTTAGTAATATATTGATAACTTTGCAATATGTTTCTCAAAAACTTTAATGAAAGTATTTATGTGAAAATTATCCAAGCTCATTCAGAGAAGACGTGCAGATATTTTGGCCAAACTGATTTAAGCAAATTGTTGTTTATTCCTTACAAGAAAAGCATGTGTGAGAGAGATACAGAAATATTAAACAAGCAAAAGTATTTTAAATTATAGATTATTAAAGAGTGATTACTACCAATTTTGCTCATGACTTATAGGGACTGCTTTTTGCCTTCTGACAGTTTACAACGATAGGGATCTAATCTAAATTAAAAAGTGGTTGTATATATAATATGGGTTCAAAGCTTTATATAATCCTCAGAAAAAGTCTCATATTGAGAAAAGTCTTAACCGTGCATCCTTGCAGCAGCTAATTATAGAACAAATGTATTCTGTAATTTGAATAGGAGATTATCCCCTCATTCACACTTACCGTATCGTACGCCGTAACAGCAAAAATAAAATGGCGAAGCTGTTGCATTTTGTCAACGGGTGTTCACACATTGCCGTAAAAGTACAACGCATGACGTTGAGCTGTGATCAATCATAATAAAGCCAATTCTTGTCTGCGGTGATTTGAACGCCTTTGAATATTATTTACAAATTATTCGCAACATTCTTATCAAAAGATGTTATATAAATGCTATTTACTAAATAAAAGCAATTACATGAAAAGAATCTTTTTTTTAAATATATTCGTTTTTAAAATAATTGTGCAAACTAATTTAAATAATGAATATTTAAGCCGTCCAAATCATTTTTAAGTTTTTGGTTTGCTTGATTTTGTGATTAGGGAAAGCTAGATTTTTAAGCTGGGTTTAATTCAAACAAGCCGGATAAAGATTTTTTAATCTTTTAAAACTTTTGAATTGGTTAAATTAAATCAAAAATAAGTGATTAAAATAAACTAGCGAAATAGTTCTTTAAATTTTAGTACCAGATCAACTCTACCCAATAGGAGCCCGCCGTGATTTTTTGAATCAAGCACTGCTTGATCAACGCCGCAACGTATACCGGAGTACGATTTAGCCCGGATGTTAACAAAATCGCTAAAATTTGCTGTTACGGCGTACGGTACGGTAAGTGTGAATGAGGGGTATACTAGCAAGAAAGCTGTAACATGACAGACATAGATCAGTGTAATAGTAACTTATAGTACATATAAATAACTTTGTTGTGGTAACAATTTTATTATTTTTTTTGCAGCTGAAGTTGTTACTGTTTTGTGGGCTATAAAATGGAGTTGTTCTATCACACTGCCAAACACGTTGTCCACCAAAACTCTTTCTAAAACACCACCATGTGTAGACATAGACAAAGCTGCTCTGGGAGGAGCACTTGCTGGTTGTTGTCTGTTACTTATCATCACAGCTGGAGTGGCATTTTATTTTGGAAAGCTGAAAGGTAATATATAATTGAAATGTGTAATGGCACAGTAGCTTTGACTAAAAATATGTTACACTTCCACGTTTGATATTTAGTTTGACTGCTGGGTGAATTATAACCAAACCTCAGAAATAGAGAATAATTACTAACTATCTATTCAAAGAAATTAGTTTTGATAAAAAGTTTAAAAACAATTTTATGATTAAAAAAAGGGAGTAGAAGGAACATCTAAGATCCGTCGGAAACAATATTATCTTTTTGTCATTAGCTTTATTTATTTTTACATATATACAGGAATCAGGACAGGTAACTCCCCATACACAGAAATATCTGTCACTAGGACTGATAATGCCCAAATAACAGAAAGGTCTGTCACTAGGACTGATAATTCCTCATACACGGAGATATCTATTACTAAGACTGATAACTCCCCATACACAGAAATGTTTTTCACTCGGACTGATAATTCCCCATACACTGATATGCCTGTCACTAGAATAGATGATCACAACTATGACTCACCAGATGTATCTCAGAGATACCAAGTCAGTCATTCTCCAGATAATGAGTCAAAGAGTATTACCAGGAAAGATGATTCATCATATGTAGAAATGTCTGTCACTAAGAAACATGTTGACAAGTATGACTCAGTTGATATTTCTCAACCACAAGCAGTCAGTCAGTCTAGAACTAACTTTGTAGATTCAGATGGCCATGTGGGACCTGCTCAGAATATGTATGCTAACATTGGACTTTAAATTCTTTGTTGAGTATTTTGGGCTTAGAAAAGAATTGAAAGCTTTTTATGCTAACTCTTATAGTGTACCAAAAATACTTGAACATAATATCATTTATTCAGAGCTTTTAGGCATTTTTGTGAACTTTGAAAACTTTATCTTAGTTGGAAAGTAAAATAAGCTGGAAACAGCGTTTGATATTTTAAAAAAAAAGTTGTTTCAATTTCTACCACAGTCACATTTCTAATAAAGAATTATAAAATTGCTTTTGAGATATTATTTTGCTATAGAATGTAGAAAGTAGGCAAGTAAAGCAAAAAGGCACATTTTGTTTATGAATGGGCACGTGCAGTGCTCGATTCTTATATTTTTCAAACAACAATTGATGTATGCAGTGTTGAGTTTATTGAGGTGTCCAGGTTTTGCTTAGCTTGCCTGCTTGCAAGCCAGAGGAGGTATTGGGTTCAAATCCCAGTGAGGGCAAAATTATATTTTTATTATTTACAAACATTTTACTCTTTTTCATAAGATATTCATACCAATAGTTAAATAATTTTGCTCTGCTTTTGTTCCCTTTTCGACATTTATTTAAGGTACAGAACAGCTGAAAATTAAAAAATATATAATGGATAAATAGAAAAATTAGTTAACATGCCTTGTTGAAATTAGACCATCTTAGTTATAATACAGCTAAGATACATTGTGAGTATAAAACACTAATAATTATTATAGTAAAATAGTCATTAAATAATATTCAAAGGAGTCATCTTTTCTTTCACAGTGTACTGTAGCTCATAAAATCACTGAACTGAAACAATAACCCAGGGAGGTTATAGTTCAATGCATAGAATGTACTAGCTAATCGAGCAACAACGAGGAAGTTGAGTACGTCTATACAATGTGTACATTGTTGACTTAACATATACAAACAACACACACTGATTATAGCCAATAGAAACTTTTCGGATGTAGTTAGTAGCCTATAGCTTGTGTCATTTTCTTTAATAGTCAAGTAAAAGCTAGTTTTCACTTTACTATATTATAGGTGTAGAAATGTAACTTATCTTCAACCTGCTGCTTTAGGATTAAGTTTCCTTTTACGACTTGAAGCTGTGGAAATTATATTACACAGTTTTATATAATAAAGACAATAATTGAATCTTATGTAGTTTAAAGGTCAAAAGCTTGACACTCAAGTCTTAGCAGTTAAATTGAGATTATATACATTAGGTTTTTTACTAACTTATTTTTCTGTATATTTTACTCAGTTGACAACAGACACTGTAAGTATAAAGCACTACTTATATACTAATAGAAATAGTTACAGAGTAGTAAAAGCGTTGGGGCAGTGTTAGATGTAGTGGGTTACAAGACTAATATAATAACTTTTATCAAAATTCTAGTAAGGTGTATATATACTACTAATGGTCAAAAATTTACTCATCGTACCTCATACGCTCACAATAAAGCATTTAGCCATATTCTGCTTCATATCTTCACAGAACCCTAGTGGGTCTTTATAATTTGCTCTCATACCCTCATTATTCATGTTCTTTGAAACTTATTTTTCGATTTCATACTGTTAATTTTTTTCATATTCCCCTTGTACCCTTTTTTCTTTCTCTCCTATAACATATTTGCTCATTACTCAGTCATATACTTCTCTTATGTAAAAATTCACAGATAGTTTTAAAATATGTGAGATAATTTTAAGGTCAGCAAACTGAGACTAAAGCATGATGATTGACGTTGCAAATAATTATATTTCTTAGTAACTTCATATCTTTTTATGCTGCTGAGCTGACTTAACATACAATGGTAGTATAAAATACTACTTATTATAGTAAGAATAGTTGTTATAATTACAGATCAGTAAAATTATAGTAGAGGAGTAAAAGGGTCAGCATGTGTGAACACTGTGTTATTACTAATATAATAATTGTGTAATGTATTGATATGTTATATTATATTGATAAGGTATATCAATGCATTGTATTGATATGGTATATATCAGTGTGTTATAATTATATTGAAATAGTCTATTTTATAGGTTATATATTGGTGTGTTATATATTGACATGAAATATATTGTTATGTTACATATTGCCATGTTACATATTGATATGTTATATATATTGATATAGTATATATAATTGATGTATGTTATATATTGATATTTTATATATATTGATATACTTAATATATTGTAGTGAGATGACACACTTCTATTACTTCCTGTATTTTGTTGTCTACCTATCTATCCATTCTGCAGGTAAAATTATTCTTTACTTGGTTTATGTTATTACCCTTTGTTATATAACATTTACACATTGTCTAGAAGAATATATGCAGTCATTATTATAGCTAAAATAATGACTGCATGCATATATTCATCTTAAATTAATTTTAATCATCAATGTTTATTATATTCTTTATTTCTCTTGTGTGTATAAATTGATAATATTATATAATATAACATAATACAGTATAATACAATATAATATAGTATAATATAATATAGTATAATATAATATAATATAATATAATATAATATAATATAATATAACATAATATAATATAATATAATATAATATAATATAATATAATATAATATAATATAATATAATATAATATAATATAATATAGTGTAACATAATATAACACAATATAATATTATATTATAAAGTATTGCACAATTTGCAGTATTACATATCATCTAATATCTCCAGCACAGCCATCTACAGAGATAGAGTACAGTACTACAACTTCACCAGATTTCTATAAAGATGAGAAGATAACTTTCACCTGTGAAGCATCTGGTTATACTGATCTGAGAATCTTACGGTTACATTATGAAGCTGATGGAGACAGTACAGTCTACAGGAGTGGATGTGCTCCAAGTATAGAAGATGACACAGTGTGGGAAAGTTCTTCAACTCCAGATATTACTACTGTCTCTGGAATAGAAGGACTTGGAGTTAGTAATGCAGACTGTAACTCAGTTGGTAAACCTGAAGGGTTCACTCTTTCTGTACAACTCACTGTGACAGATTCATCACTCAAAGGGAAGTTCTACTGTAGAGGGTTTGAAGGAGGAGGTGTGGGAGAAATACTTTCCTCAGACGTTTCAGTCGAAGTTAAAGGTAAACTCTTAGTAGTAACTGTTTCTATTTTAATATTATATGGTGACAGACTATCTTCTGAAACAACTTTAACAAACTTTAACTTTCAAATTGCCATTCATCTCCACGGTGACATTCAATTCCCTTGCCACAACGAGTGGTGGTGAAACCGCTATATCTTGTCTTGTATAAGGCATCATACATAGTTTTTACTTCATTTTGTTAGGCACTTAGCAAGGTAACGCAGTATTTAACTTTTTCTGTATGAAGCTGTATAAGTAAAAATCCGCTACAAGATCAACCTGTCACACACAATGTGTTGTCAACAAGAGCAGAAATTTCCAAGCTAATAAGATTATTTAGTTTCAAGTGATTACTGCTCATAAACCACATCTCTATAGCTACGCCTATGCATGCACTGCAGTGTCTGCATGTTTATATAAAGCATTTTTGAAAAAAATTATATTTGGATAGTTACAAAATAGACATGAGTACTTGAAATTTTAAAAGAGTAATCATACGCAGTCAAATATTCCTCTCATAAAAAACAACTTTTCTATCTGTGTTGATTTCTTATTTAATGTACTGGCGTCAGCTTAACAAAAAACACATACTTTGTACTTGATGGCAGGTGCAGGTGTTTTGGTTAATTGCTAATCTATTTTGCTAGAGATGTGTAATTCATGGCTGTGCTCTTGTTATAACAGTTGCTGCATACCCTAGACTACTCTCAAAAAACATCACGAAAGGAAAAAGTATAATGATTCTATGTTTCTATTTTATTTAAGATTTTTTCTATATATACATATATATCATATAGCCAAAGCTTGAGATAAAAGTATTGGCAAGAACTCTTGCTACAGTTGTACTGTATATTTGTTGACCTGAAAGTTTTACATGTAGCTTATTTTTGCAAAGGATATATCTATATATATCTATATATATATATATATATATATATATATATATATATATATATATATATATATATATATATATATATATATATATATATATATAATAATTGTATCGTGAGATTTTTAAAAAACAGCGATAAAAAAGTGCTCAAATTATTACGTGTATAATAATGAGCAATTATATTATTGAGGAAAAGAGCAATTTAATTATATAGATGTTGTTTTATTGTACTACTAATAGTTTCATGCCTCTTCGGCACTCCTCAGGCACAATATTGACAAATTTAAATTTTTACATTAAGAAAATCAAAATGCTAAACACAAGGTAAAACGTAACGAAAACATAGCAGTGGCTGTATTGTTATATAGGTTTGTAGGTGTAAATTAATATATAAAAACCATAATGTAATGTACAAACATAATTTATAGCAGATGCATGAAGTTTTTGTTGGGTGACTATTCTCTATGGGTATTTGTATATTATTTACTATAGTACTTATAATATAAATAGGCTACAGAGTTTCTAGGTTTTGTGGTTGCACAGTAAGAATTTTTTTGAGTGTCGGCAGGTTGATAAGAGTTCGTTTCGCTTGTTTAAAGTACACATGTTAGGTTTGTATAAAATAAAGAAACATTCCCATAGGCATAAATTACACCTTTTGGTAGTTGTGTTGTATGGTTTCGCTTTTCTTAATATTTTCCAGCTTATGTTGTGCTTAATGTTTTTGTTAGTTAGTTGCCAAATGTGTTTGCTAAGTTCTGTTTGATTTGCTTTCTCCTTGTTTTTAAATGATGATCTGTGGTTTGCGTATCTTAGTTTGAACGGTCCTTCACTTAGGCCAATGTATGTTGCAGGCTCGTTTTCGGTAGTTTCCACAGTTGCTTGGTATATAACTCTGCTCTCCTGGCAGCTTCCTTTCAGCGGACAACTTTCTTTTTTTCTACAGTTGCAGTTTTTTCTAGGGGTTTTGTTTTGTTGCTTCTGTTTCTCTAATAGTCTGTTATTGTGGGCATTTATGGTCTGTTTTATGTTTGGCATGCAGCTGTAGCTAACCTTTATAGTGTTTTTGTTGATTATTTTATAGAGTGGGTGTTGTTTTGGAAATTCCTCATTCATGATTTTAAAGAAGATTTTTGCAATTCTTGTGGTTACATGTTGGCTGTATGGTGGATTGTACCAAACAACTTTTCTTTTTCGGTTTCGAGATTTCTGTTGTGTGTTGTTTGCAAACAATTTGTATGTTCACATATAAATTCATTGGTATACAATTATTAACGTCCAAATTAATATATTTACCTTCTGTAGACTTGGCCAGAAAACCTGGTGTTCAAGATCCAATTGTGAAAAAGTTCAACCCTCTACAACCTGATGCTAAACTAGACTGTAGCCAACATGTGGATGCTAACCCACCACTCTCAACCTTCACTTGGACATATAATGGCGTTGTGACAACAGAAACATCTAATGAGCTGACTCTGGATTCTCAAAAGAATGGTGTGACAGAAACAGCTGAATGTGTAGCTGAAAATGGTTTATGTAAGAAATTGTTTAAATTGTACCACTGATGATAATTTATGCATGCCGTTACTTTAAGCTTAAAAAAATTATTGACACTAATTATGCAATACATTTTATTAGATGGTAAACTTACTTATAGTACTAAATATGATGCTCAGAAATAATACAACATTTTAAAATAGTTATTATGTTATATTGACATTTCCCTTTTATTCTGTTCTTATTATGCAGCCAAATCGGTTACTATTACATGGACAATAAAGTGGGATAGTTCTATCACACTACCAAGCACAATCCCAACCACGACTCCTTCTGAAAAACCACCATGTGCGAGCATAAACAAAACTGCTCTGGGAGGAGGATTAGCTGGTGGTTTTCTGTTACTCATCATCACAGCTGGAGTAGCATTTCATCTTGGAAAACTAAAAGGTATTGAGTTGATGAAATTCAAATATAAAATAATAATTTCATTACAAAAATTTACCAAGCTGCATTCCAAAAAGGTAATTGCAAAATAAAACCGACTTGCCTTGCTTCATTAAGGAATTGGGTCACAAGGTGTAACAAGGACTGATAACTCTCCATACCCAGAGATTTCTGTCAATAGGACTGATAACTTCCCATACACAGAGATGTCTGTCACTAGAACTGATAACTCCCCATATACGGAGGTGTCTGCCACTAGAATGGATGATCACAACTATGACTCACTTGATATTATATTTGATAGACAAGCAGTTAATACAGATAACCATGAGGCACCCTCTGGGCAAACTTATGTAAACATCAGAAGCTAGTTAAGCATTATTACTGTAGACAGCACTATATAGATGTTCTTCATGCACATAATAATCAGGTATAACCAATAAAATCTTCAATTGCCTAATACTGTTACTATGAATTGTAGGCAACCATCATGTGAACTCTTTTAAATTAATTAGACATCAAATTTTTAATAAATTAGAGATTTTCTATTGGACAAGCCAACTTCTTGCTTCAAATCTTGGAATAACTACTAACTTTAATATTATATATATCGAAATTTTCTAGAATAGAGTGATGCTATATAGTTTATAGGCAGAAGAAACTCAAGCCAGGTCATCATGGCATATCGTCAAACTGTTTTACCTTCAACTTATAAACTTATGCTATACTCAACTGTAGATTAGATATGTTTATTATTGTACATATGTTAGAATGAGACACAGTCTAATATAGTCAAATGTAGTTTGAATTCACTTTTGATGCCAACTTGTTTTTATTATATAATTTTAAAGAAAGTTCTCCACATTTGTTTGTTAAGTGTAGCCTTTTTTGACTCATTGTTCTTTATAAGCTTTTCTTTAGTTAACTGTCACACTAGTTCAATAACTTGTGAACTTGTGCTCTAGATATACACAATTTTAAATCAAGAACTATTTAGAAAGCAGACATGTTTATTTTTAGTGCAATTGTAACTTCATTAGCTGAAAAGGATTTCTCTCAACATTATTAAAATTTAAATACTCAACAATTTAAAAGCTTTTGTTTTATTTCTGTTATGATTCATTGTGAGATAAATTATTCTTTTTAAATTATAGAATAGTTTGGTTATGTAAGAAGACTTTTAGATGTTATGGTAGACTTCATGCTGCTTTGTCATATATAGATATTATATATATATATATATATATATATATATATATATATATATATATATATATATATATATATATATATATATATATATTCAGTACAATGAAAGAGCCTTATATACAACTATTCAGTATATATAATTGCTTGCAACCTATTTAGATGAAAGCTTTTTCAGCTCCGAGTCCCCCACTAACAATTTACATTGATATGACGTTGTATAAACGTTGGAAAAAACGTTTATTAAATGTTTAAATGTCGACACATTTTTGTACTATATACAACGTTTGAAACAAACGTTTATCGCAAAACGTTTTACCAACCTTTCATAAACGTTGCGTTGCATAACGTTGTGTAGATGTTTTACATACAACGTTGGTGAAAGGTTGCGATCCAACATTGCGTAAACGTTTAAATTTAAATGTATCTCTTTGTCTCGCACAACGTTTAGGCAACAACGTTTTCTGCAAACTATTTTACCAACGTTTCATAAACAAGTCATACAAACGTTGCCATAACATTGCTTCGGCAACGTTTTTATAATGTTGCAAAGCAAGCGTTATCTAGATGTTCAAATGTAGACGTTATTTAGCTTTTTTATCTAAAACGTTCTATAAACAACTTTTCATAAATGTTATTATAATGTTGTATAAACTCTATGCAGCATTGCAAATTTAGGTTATTATAATTATTTGGCAAGGTTTACATAACCATTGCTATATTAAAGTATATATAGCAGTATAATATATACAAGTGGAAGTTTTATATTGTGTATTGATAACTTTATTGTTTAAAAGTGAAGAGCAATAATTACAAAAAAAAATGTTACTAAAAAAACACGTGCAACCTAATATAAAGACGTATTTGGCAATTTAAATGAGCTAAAATAAATTACATATAAAAAATGTGGCTCAATAAGTAGATAAATAAATTCATATTGGAGCTAATGCAAAAATTATAGATAGCAACAGGTCATAAGAAATACGCAAAATATTTAAGCAGCCAAAAAAGTAAAGCTGATTTACAAATGTTGATTCAAAACATAGCTATTTAGTAAAGTCAACAAAGAAAACATTTCTGTATATAAGCAAGTAAACGGAATAATACAAATTATCATTTTAGAACGCTAATCCCTTTATATCCAAAGCTGAACATTAGCAATGAGCTTTATTTACTTTTTGGAGATTTAAAGTTATTTTAGCTTTCTAATTATTAAGCTTCATCCAAAATTGTGGTCCAGCTGAATGTTACAGAATAGGCTTCCGAAGACTGTGAATTCAGTCTGCTCATTCTTTTCCCCAAAATATATATTTAAAGCTTCAAGGTCTTGCTGCTCTTTACAGTAAGATGGTAACCACCTACAAAGCAACAAGAATACTGACTAGAAACAAAAAAACATTCAATGTAAATGTATATAAACTGTGGTAAAATGAAGTCGTGTTTAAGAATATGTTGTGAAAATGGATGGTCAAATTCAAATTTTTGTTTATTTTTCTATAAAGATGACAAAAAAATTTGATATATTCCTAAATGGGTAGGCAACTTCGACCTTATGTGCATTTCACTATAAAATGACAAACAAGCGTGATCAAAAATAGGTGACAACTTCAAGTTTATGTAAGTTTTGCTATAAAGATCGCAAACAAGACAGTTCTTAAAATGGGCAGGCAACTTCAATTTTACTTAGATTTTATTATAAAAATGACTAACAAGAACGTTGGAAAATGGGTGGACAACTTCAATTTTATGTACATTTCACCATAAAATAATATGACAAACAAGAAAGTTGGTAATTGACTGGCCAACTTCAATTGTATTTACATTTCACTATAAACAACTAGCACAAAAGTTAAATGGGTGGGCAACTTCAATTTCATGTACATTTTACTATGAAAATGACTAACAGAACATTGAAAAATGAATGGACAACTTCAAGTTTATGAACATTTTGCCATTAATATGACAAACAATAAAATTAGGAAATGGGTGGGCAACTTCAAGATTATGTACATCTCACCATAAAATAATATGACAAACAAGAAAGTTGGTAATTGACTGGCCAACTTCAATTGTATTTACATTTCACTATAAACAACTAGCACAAAAGTTAAATGGGTGGGCAACTTCAATTTCATGTACATTTTACTATGAAAATGACTAACAGAACATTGAAAAATGAATGGACAACTTCAAGTTTATGAACATTTTGCCATTAAAATGACAAACAATAAAATTAGGAAATGGGTGGGCAACTTCAAGATTATGTACATCTCACCATAAAATAATATGACAAACAAGAAAGTTGGTAATTGACTGTCCAACTTCAATTGTATTTACATTTCACTATAAACAACTAGCAAAAAAATTTAAATGGGTGGGCAACTTCAATTTCATGTACATATTACTATGAAAATGACTAACAGAACATTGGAAAATGGGTGAGCAACTTCAAGTTTATGAACATTTTGCCATAGATGACCAGCAATAAAAGTAGAAATGAGTGGACAACTTCAATTTTATGTATATTTCACTATAAAGATGGCAAGCAAGACTGTTTAGATATTGGTGGGTATTTTTAATTATTTTACATTTCACTATAAATATAAAAAAGATTGTTCAGAGATTGGTGGGTACTTTTAATTTAATATAAATTTTGTGTACATTTAACTATAAAAATTACTAACAATAGTGTTTGGAATTGGGTGTGCAAGCTTGACTTTATGCTAGTTTTACTAAAAAGATGACTAACAAAACAGTTGGAACATAGGTAGGCAACTTCACCTACATTTTGCTATAATGATTATTAAAATAATGTCTGATCATAGGTGGGCGACCTCACCTTCATACATACTGTTCTATAAAGATGACTAATAATTGGAAACTTGTGAAAATAGGTGGGCAACTTCTAATCCATGCACATTTTACTATAAAAATGACCAACAAGAAAATGGGGAAATGGGTAAGCAACTTCCAGTTCAATTCCAATAACTTACTTTAAACTGCTAAATATTACACTTTTCAAAGAATTATTGATATAATGACCTAACTTTGTAAATAATATTATCAGTGCATAACTTATTTATTTTTATTTACAAACTAAAACTTTAAACTTTTTGAAAAGTTTGGTCAATATTATAAGGCAAGAGGTGATGTATTAAATACTACTTTCAAACATTACAAGCTTCAAATAATCAGAGTTGTGCTCACCAACCTATCAATAAGTTCACATAGTGGCACCTGTGCATTCCCTCATATACAGTGTGTAAATTACAGATAACTTCATTGGTATGACTATAAATTTACCTAAATAGCCAAGTACATGGAAATAGCTAAACTCCTATCATTCAATGAAAGCAAGGTATAGATTGGTTCTTCTTGATGCACAGCCTGGGTAATTTTCTTATCAAGTAATCACAGGTGTGAGAATGGCTCAAGGGAAATTATTATTTTTAGCCTACAAATAATAAAATATGCACAGATTAAACTAATAATTAAAATAGATTTTAACAAACTAGTTTCTGGCAAAAAAGGAATATTTTTGAAAAAACCAAAATGGTATAGGTTGAAGGAGTTAGGTGCAAAATGCATAACTATGTTCATGAAAACATTAATTATGCATGTGTACAGTATTCAAGCTATAAAATTTCAATATTATATAAACTACTTGCTTGGAGCAAAATCAGCGACTTGGATTAATTTGAGGAATAAAATTTATGGAGATGATTAAACAACTTCAATTTGATGTAGGTTATACTGTCATTTTAATTAACCTTCTTTAAATTTTATCAGTGACTTTGGCTCCAAGTCGCAAATTTAATATTTCAGTAATTAAAGAATAAATAGCAATTATACACACAGAGTTAAATAAATTGTGCCAAATTCATATTCAAGTTTTTTCTCTAAAATTATCTAGTAACTATTAATTTGTTCACAACTATGCTGATTGCATGTGTTAATCACTGTGTCGTGACATTCATGCATGAACGGATATAATCTACACGCACATACTGCTTGTTTTATACTAAACACAATATGAGGTATAGTCTGAATTATTCTAGAAAAAATTAGCAGTGATTTGGAGTTATTTATCCAATAAAGCTTTATAAAGTGGGTACGAAACTTTTAATTTATGTATGATCTACTAACCACTATGCCATAACTTGATGATTTTTGTTCAATTAAACAGAATTGCATTGTCAAAGAAAAGGTGCAACCTGCATATCTAGATAAAAGCATGAAAAATTGCCTTTAGTATGTATGTTCAAACAATGAATTAGTATACATAATATTTGATTAAATCAAAGACTATAACAAATTTGTTATTTAAGGCGATTTTAAAGAGTAAGTAGGCAACCTAAATTTATTGTAAATTTTACTGTAATGATGACCAGCACAAATGTTGTGAAGAAGGTAGGAAACTTCAATTCAAAATAGGTAACCATGCACTCTGTCTAATGAAACTGGCACAGGCTAAAAGGGCATAGGTAATAACTAATAATGGCACAAGTAATTTAATGGAAAAATGAAATATTGCAGTCATTAAGTACCTTGATGATCAATTTAAACATGTAAAATTTTCAATCAACTCAAAAATTATGTTACAATAATCTATGAGAAAAAAGCAAAGTACTATTTTTCAATAGTTGCCTTTAAAATTTAAAAGACTGTATTCATAATGATTATTTATAGATTGCAAGCAATCTAAGCATTGTACCTAGCTTCACCAACATTACAATAATATGGTTGGGAGTTGTGCTTACCATTTAATCAAACATGGTGGAACTTGTGCATTTCACAAGTTTACAGTATGTGCATAATTGGTACTATTACAAATTACCTTCTTAGCCAAATTATACTTGGAATTGCTGAAATCCTATCTTTCCGCCCATGCAGTTCTAGTTGATGCCGGGCCTAGATATTTTTTATTCGCTTCAAGTAGTCACAGGTGTGATAATAGCCTGAAGAAAATTCATACTTGTTTGCCTGCAAATAATATACACATTTAATAGACTGCAACAAACGTTTTATTGAACAAAAAGCAACAATCTTTTAAAAAGACTCTGTACTTAAATATAGTTGCTTATGGAAGAGATTCAAGATGCTTGTACAATCATAAAATTGATAAAAATGATCACCATGTGCATTGTATTTCTGCTACGTTTATTCCACGTCATATAAAATACTTGCATAATGAATAGAATTAGCACTTTATAGTGTTTACTTAGCATCCTTCTTTCCAACTTCAGAGTCAGATTGCTTTTCCATATTAGAGTAATCAATATAACCAAAGTAGTGAAAAGGATTATCTGAAAAGAAAAATTTGTGAACTTACAAATATGAAATAATAAGATAATAATATAATATATTGATATTAACATAGACTATAAATTTTAATTAAAACGAACTTTTTTCTGATTAAAAAACAAATTTTGCAAATAAGTTGCTTTTAAAAATTAATGTAGGAATATATACATTAGATTAGCAATAACTTGACATTATGATTACATTTATTTAAGACATAAGTTTACAAACATTTTCAATTTATCATCTATAATACAATTATTATTTTTAATATTATTATAAACTCTAAAGTTTAAAAGTTTAAAATTAAATTCAACATGGGAGATGCGAGACCTCTAGCTTTAAATTAAAAACTACTGAGACAATGAAATTAAATATATCTATAGTTCTACTGGTCTAACTTTAAGTTACACCTCTTATAGTAGTACTAGTAGTACTAGGATGATAAATTAAAATTAACGTTTAACTTATAACTATAGTCTCACTGATCATAGTGTTAGTTAAAAGATAAACTTGAGTATATATAATATTAATTTTTCATTATTATTATAATTTTCTATTAAGTTGCGTCTGATAACTTATTACATTTGTAAGTGATACCAAATATTATATGTTTAGTGGTCTAACCTGTATTTTGGCGAATCTCCATGTTTTTCAGATCTTTAAATAAACCCCTGTGGAAGGGCAGTTCGAAAGTCTTTCTACAACCAGCTATTAAAGAAAGTGTATTATTAGCTTGCATTAAAAGCCAACAATGCTCTGTATAGCCTGAAATAATGGCTTGTTGTATGTAATCCTTTCAGTAAAAGCTATTCCTTTTATGCAAAATTTGCTTTATTTGTGCACCTTAAGTAACTTCTTACGAGTACCTACACCATGCATTGAAATAATTTCTTTGTTCAAATACCCATTGTACACTTAGCTTATAATTTATAGTCAGTATACAGATTATACACTGTATACGCTAACGTTTAAGCTATGAGCAAGTTTCAGAATATGGTATCATATTTTCAGGATAGAATAAGTGCATGGCGCAAATTCATGGTTATGTGCTGGTTATTTGGAGAAGTTTAGAAGAAATGTTGCCAATTAAAAATATGTTTAACTTTAATATTGCAAATTACCAGATGCCTAAAGTTTTGAAATTTTAGTATTTTGCATCAAACTTAGGCAGAAATTTTATGCTCTAACAAAATAACCACATATACCCCACTCTAACATTGCAAACACAGATGTTACCAAGTTGATACATGAATTGTGCCAGCAGCTTGAACCAAAATATAATATTAATATTATTTGATGGGTGTACATAAATTATGTTGATAACTAAACAATTTTTTAAAAATTGGCTCAAAACTGTCGGTTTTACACAATTTTTTAAGTACACACAGTATGTGAATCACACCAATAGTGAGTCAAACTGATTTAATAGACTAATTATTCCAATTTGTTGGCAATTTTTGAGATAAAGTTGAAATGTAATTTTTAATGATTGGCTTGTTTATAAAGTCACAATTTATTTCAATGATGTCAAAATATACAACTTTATTTCATTATCTCACCGTATAAAATTCCAAAATTTCTATTGAAATCTGCATGCATCTAAAAATAGCTGAGTAACTGATTCTACTAGGGCATTATTTAAATTTACTTATTTGAATTTATGTCTTAACCCTTCCCAGATCACAGATACATGTATTATGTCTTTTTAAACTTTTTTATTCACAGGTTAATTGAGCGAGTACGCCCAGTAAATGTACAAACGATACCGCCTATGTTAAAGTTTTAGCTTTAGACCAAGTTACTCCAAGATTTATATAAGCAATGTTAAAAACAGTGCATCACACGGCTTTTACGACTGTCAGGGTCGATCCTCATTTTGCCATTTCGCGATATTAGCCGCAATAAACAATATATTTTCGTGCGATAACATCGACTGTCTAGGGCGCTACTGTTGACGAATCAGAACAAAGAGAGCACATGAGTGCTGTAAACATGTACGTGTTGTTATGGTTACTAATGATGATCTGCTACGTAATTTTTGTAGTAGACAACTCTCACAGAAATCATTAATTTGTCTTTTCCTTATTTAGCTAACAACTTTTGCCTAGAAAAGAGAGAAGGCAAGGTGGCTCAAGCGATGCTGTATTTTTTTAGAATGTTTTAGCTTAAATTCTGTTTGGTTTATCCTACTAGAATGTTACCTGCTGCAGCATCAACACTATCATTGCAAAACTATATCTACTTATAACAAAATCTTGATGCCCATAGCAAAATTATATACTTTATTGTGGCGGATGTGCAAGAGTTTGGAGTCATCTCATCAATTACACATAGCAACAGAAGAACACAATATAGAAATAACAGAAAGCCAAAGACGGTATACCTTTATTTTTAACCAAGAAAGAATTTTGTTAAACATTATATTGTTAAGTTCACCATAAAAAAACTGATTTTACAAGTGGTTACATCTTTTCCGAAAATAAAGGTGCCATGAAGCAGCCGAAAATGAAGTCGTCCGCTCACCAGACACCTAAAAAATAATTATGCA
Organism: Bugula neritina; assembly: GCA_964035545.1. Lineage (NCBI taxonomy): Eukaryota > Metazoa > Bryozoa > Gymnolaemata > Cheilostomatida > Bugulidae > Bugula > Bugula neritina. The sequence continues at coordinate 3,094,943 of OZ037773.1, forward strand.
ACATGATATTTTCAAAATTAAACACAGATATGCAACAGTCATCACCTACATAATTTTTTATAAATTTAACAAGCTTGTTTAGTGAAAGTGTATAATACAAACACTAATGTTGATAGCGAAAATGCCATGTTCATGCAAGATAGTAAATCAATATAAATAAGAAGTCATATCATATCTATGTTATATATGTATTCAATTCTGGTTTATGCTTTATGCCTTCAACTATGAGTGCACAACCACTAATCCTATTTCTACCAACACCATCTCTACCGCTAACAGTACTAACGTCAGAACCAAAAACAACTTCACCACTACTACTAATAATTCTATTATTTTATTATTATTACTTCTACTACTATACTACTGCTACTGCTACTACTACTACTACTAGTGCTACTGCTACTGCTACTACTACTTCTACTACTGCTGCTGCTGCTACTACTTCTACTACTGCTACTACTGCTGCTACTACTACTACTGCTACTACTACTACTGCTACTACTACTTTTACCACTACTAATATTGTTTCTACTACAAATACTGTAAATCTTACCAGCAGCAAGTTATATTGGAAACTGTTTGCTCATATTTTTATCATTGTATTAGTGCAATAACAAAATGTTTATATTTTAATATAGTCAAACCTTTTAAAAAGCTACGCTGCTACTTATGAACTAAGAAGTTGTGCTACCCACCTTGATATGCACTCAGCTCTAACACCAAGCAGGTGGTTATGATGCTTCTCCACAATAGCCAGGCTATCCAGCTGTCCGATTGTATGCATCTACGTAAAAATTATTGGCATATGGTGCAAGAAATGATTAAAAACCAGATAGGTGTGCTAGAATTTATACAGCATAATATAGAGTAAGGTAAAAGAGAACAGACCGTCAAGTGGTACAGCATAGAAACAATTACTAGCTATTATATGCTTTATAGAAGTTGGCAAATTGTAGCCCACTAGATATGAACTTTAGTTAGCATTTTATTTTGGCTTTCAGCAACTGCTTTAATCACTGATCTTGGTAAAACCAATATGTTTACAAATTAACACCTCCACTAGATAGGTATACAGGTCAAAATATTCCAATTGGTGACATACTAAAAGAAAATGTATATTTATTCATTTTTAAAAGATTGCTAATAATTTATAAAACAGCGTCGAAATCACTAAAGTAACAGCGCAAATAAGTTTATTAAACAGCATTATAGGATTGCCTATTACTAGTTTCATGATTTCTATTATTTTACTGGTTTCAAACATAATATAGGCTGAAAAAGCAATATTAGTTCTCTCACTTTTGCTAACTACATTGCTTGGAAGGCCATCATAATTAGATTAGATCAAACAAATGTGTTGACAGGTAGACTGGAACAGGCCTAAAATTTGCAAGGTATAATTTAAATTTATCTGGCCTGAAATTGCTGAAACTGACAATACAATAATATGAGAAACGAGCAGGGTTTTTTATTAAAGCTAGCAAAAATAATTCCTCTACATATAATTAACATACAGTCCATACATATAATATATTACTATGTCCAGGCAGCAGTGCTTGTTCTAGCCAAAAGAAAACTGATTTAATGGCTGATTTTAATGGCCAACAAGAAATTTATGGCGCACAGTGGCATTGTCATATTTTTAATATTCAAAATTACAGTTCTAATCTATCAATCATTTTATCAATACTACTATACTATAATCTACTCCTGCTGCTGCTGCTGCTGGTTCTACCACTGCTACCATACTGTTGAGTAATGCAAGCTAAGTAATTTAAATTACAATTAAAAAAATTATCGGACTTTCTTTTCTATTACCTGTCTAGTTTAGCATTTCTTTCATCATAGCTTGCCATATTAACTTGAAAATTCACAGGGTTTGAGTTAGACCTATGGAATATACTTACAAGTAGAATGAACCCACAGTTCTGCAATATATCATAAAAACATTCAAAATAAAACTATAGGAAAACCAAGTAAATGCTTCTAAGTATTAGCGCAAGTAAAGATGCTATGCAATCTATCCAACATGCAGCCAAATGTCTCAAAATAGGCTTCAGAGTTATAAATATAAAATGTTTCCAAATCAAGGCTAGCAACACTTCTGTTGTTGTGATAGCAAATTTTGCTTAATAAAGTAAGGAAACCAGCTTCCCTTGCATGACTCAATTTCTATTAAAGAAAAATTATACTCTCCTATAATCGCTGAAACACAGGCCTGTCACAAGTACATGAATGGTAAATTTAGATGTTTTCCTAAAACCATCATCAAAACAGTAAACACACTGCAAAATATTTATTTTTACTTTTTCTGCTCAAACATTTAAATGGGCTCTGCAGGATATGACAAATACCAAAATAATTCGGCTTTGTGAACTAGCAAATATGGACAAACAAACACCCTAATATTCACGCCAAAAGAAAAGTCTACGCAGTTGGTGTTCTCAGCATTCTTCCTTGTGAATCAAAAACATGGGCAACATGTGGACTGCAAGAATCAAAGCTCAGCACTTTTCATACCTGGAGTTTAAGATGCATGTTGAGTAAAATCTGGGAAGATAAAATGATAAATGAAGATGTATTTGAAATCACAGACCCGGATTCTCTTTCTTCAAAACTGAATTTCTTCTGTCTTCACTGGGCTGGTCAACATGCCAAAGTATCTCATCCGCCGCACTCGATTGCATGCATTAATATCAAAAGGAACTCATCCAGCTAGAAGAACTTATATCTAAGGTTTGAGGATGTCCTGAAACAAGAGCTTAAGGAATTTTACATAAAATCCAATCAATTTACCACCTCTCAAATGGAGGCAAAGCATTCTTGCAGGATGGGCATTCAACACTGGAAACAATATAAAGGGAGCTATGGCTAGATGTTCAAGACATGAATGCTAAGGGTGTCATGTATATGATCACTGAGATATTTATGACAATCTCTCAATATACCTTAGCATATTAAATATGCTTGTAGTTATAGCTATTACTATAGTTGTTATATATGCTACTAACTAACAAGCAATAACCGTATTACAAACATAGGTGAATAAGAAAAATAATTCAACAGTGGTGATATCAGTATAGGTATTATAATTTAGCAATTGGCATACAAATTAAAAATGATGAATATAATGATGGTTAAAGTTATTAGATACCTAAACTTATACCTATATTAATTAAAACAGTGACTTGTTGAAAAATAAATAAATTAATATTCATTAAAACTTTATTAAATTAAAAGATAATGTTGAAGTAAAATGAACAGTTAAAATTAATTTATTCACAATAATTTTAACTTTTTATGATCAACCTTAAAATAAAAACTCAAGTATTTGTAGCAAAGTTTTGAATAAAGTTGGATTTTGCAACGGTTTGAGATACTTTCACTAGCACTATGTGCATAACTGTATAAGTTTTATCATATTAATACAGTTACATACTCATACTCAAATATATAGTAACATTTTCAATAAATCAGGTATTGGTATTGAGATTGCGTTGGTCGAGATAACATCATGGTTACTCACTTATGGTTGTATACTTTAGCTTATACTTTTAGTTACATGTACTACTGCCCTATTATTAAACTTAATCTTAGTCTGTCATCACTTAGAAAACATAGTTCAGTCTTGAGGCAAATCAGTTTGAGTGTCGTTAGTTTCATTACCACTAATCATTAGATTTAGTCAGTGTACTTAAAATTTATTGATCAATATTACCATCAAATTTAAGTGACTATTATTATGAATACTATATCTATCAAATATCAAAAACTGCAAGCTTAATAAGTATGATTAAGAAAATCACAGCCAACATGGCGATGATTGAATTGTATGCTCGTGCTATTGAGATTCCTAACATAAAGGTTAACCTTACATAATGATTAGATAACAATCATATTCAATTTTTCATTACTGTCATTTGTTAGGAAAAGCATCCAGTCATAATTACTCCTATGCTCCAACCAAATAATTGCTTAGCCCCATTTAACAAAAAACCTTTCCCATCAGGGGTTTCTCACAGGGATGCCAACTATAAACTTGCACAAGTTTTATTTAATAGTAAATTAATTTACTTATATAAAAATTATTACATTCACAGTGATACATTGATGGTCATAATGTTTTATATATCAATATCATCATTATGATACAATTATCACTATTACTATATGATATCTTATCAATAAAATTTCATAAAGTTCATGAAAAACATTAAATATAACAATTTAATTAAAACTAAATCACTGCCAAAGGGCAAGGTAAAGTCAAAATTAAATAAGCTATAGGGTGTAGGCTATAAGTGTAAGTATAATTATCACTATAAAACTAAGTGACTGATGAGTTGGTACTTGGTAGAATAAACATAAAATGAACATAAACAATCATAAACTAAAACACCATTACATATATGATTTATGACCCTTTGGTTTCTATTTTTAATTTTAGCTTTACCTTGTCTTTTGGCATTGGTTATAGTATTAGTTTAGGTTACACCACTATCAGTTACTATGACTATGAGTATGAGTGAGTAGCCTTGCCCGTAGAACTAGGAGTAAGAGTAGATCACTAGAAGTAGAAGTATGGGTATCGGGGTGTGACTATAAGTATAACTCATAGTCATAGTATGATTATCTTACTGAAAGTGATACTCATAAACCTCAAGTGATAATCATAATGATACTCAGCATGACATGTAAGGTGTATGATAGTCAGTCTCGGTTATACAGAGTAGAATATCAAACTTTAAGTTTAACTGCTACTTTGAAGTAGGACTTAGACATCACCATTTATGGGTATGTCATGCCGTCATAGACTATAGACATAGTATAAGGTTCTAATACTATAAGTATAACTATTACTACTATAAGTATAAGTCTTTAAGTTTAAGTATAACTATATTTACTATTGATTAATTTCGATTTGATACTATTACTATTACTATTAGTAATACTGTATTAGTATTAGTATTACACTTTACAGTATTACTATTAGTATTAGTTGATCCCATACTGATAGTGATACTCATACCACTACCATTATGATTATGATTAAGAGTACTACAGTGAGTTATACTCACAGCTATACTGATTACTAATTTAAGATCACTCTAATCAGTAACTGTTATCACTAAGTATTAGTGGATTATTTATCATTTTATGATTTTATCATAGTCATAGTGAAACTGATTGAGTAATACTTATAGTTATAGCTATATTCATATTGGTAGTGATACTGATAGTGATGCTGATAGACTTAGACTTAGAGTGTGAGTCAGAGTGAGAGCGATATTCATGTTTATAAATATGATTATAACTAAGACTAAGAGTAAGAGCAAATGTAAAGTCTAATCGTGACATTATAACTATTACCATTAGTGCATTCGTATTACTATTAGTATTAGTATTACTAATTATTAATCTATTTTCCAATAATAACCATGCATATGCCCTAGCCTATAACTATAAGTTTGAGCACGCCTATGGTATTCAAAATTGAAATTGAATCTTTGGGTCATTTGACCAAAGGAGCCGCGGACTCAATTAGGCATTGGACCTTGGGGGCGATTCTAGTGTTCAAGTAGAACCGATATTCGGTCAAAACAGGTCTGGTCTATCATGGTGGCCAGTAATTTATCTGCGCAAATTTACTCGACTCTTGTGTTCATAATAAACTCGGCCTGACTACTCCGCAAATGGGGCGATAATCATAAATTTCATAATAATATATTATTAGAGACTAATTTAGTATGTATACACATGTCGGTAATTACAATCTAGTTCCATTCTTCAGGAAAACCCATTACGGATCAGGTTGGTACTATTGCTATTAGGTTGAGAATATTATTAGTAAAACAATCACAATGTGCTCATTTTTGATATAAATTATTATTACTACTAGTACAGTAGTAGTACTAGTAGTAGTAGTACTCTAGTTACTAGTACTAGTAGTAGTAGTACTAGTAGGCCCACTAGTAGTTATGGTGTCTAATACCTTGATTGAGAACTGTGAAAATCATTAGATTTAGTGATAACAGACTACCACTGTAAGTCTGTAAGTGCTTTAGTACTAGATGTACCACAAGTATCAATGCTTTAGGTTTTTATGGTGTTAAATACTCATTTTTTACAGTGATTGTTATTTTATTGGTACGTGTTCTGTTACTTGTGAGTATTGTTACAATTCCAAATGAATAAGCCATTTTAAGTAAATACTCTTATACGGTGTGAATATTGATATGAATTATATGTTTCACATTTACCGCTATAGTTTTATCAGTATGATATACATTTTTTTAATAATAATGATCATAAAACATCATCATTAAAAGTGTAAAGTTTTACTCCACTTTTTGGGACCAGTTGCTGCTTCTGGTAGCATAGGTAGAGTCTTTGCTCATTTATCCTAACACACTAAGGTTTGAGTTTTATCTTTATTGCAACATCCAAAAACCTTTGCCGACCTTGTTCTTACAATCAACTATGAAACCTTGTGAGTCTATGCCTAGTAGATGCATTACTGATAAATAACTAATAATATCTGCTTGTTATATGGGGAAGAATTTTTTGCATAGTAATTTTTCTCGTGTTTGTATTTTGATTTTTCTAATGTCAATATACTTAAGAAATATCCTGGAAAGCATTTTTTGCCAGTTCATTTCTTCTCTTTATTTCTTGTTCATTTTAACCATGCAATATCAGTTATTAACTCTCCAAGGTATACTGTTTTAATTATTCGTTGCTCTGGTGTAGCATCTAGGATGGTGTTGATATTAAGTGTGGTGCAGACTTTTTGAAAATCATGGCTTTTGTTTTAAAACCTTTCTTATCCATATCACAAAGTTTTCTTGCTTGTTTACCGCAATGAGTCTTAATCTAAATAAAAAAGCAATATTTGATCAATTAAATTTTCAATCTGAAATTGGTTTTCAAACTGCTTTTGCCATTTAGTGTTCTTTTGCTGATGCTATATTAATGTGATTTTAAAAGGGAGTTTGCTGCGTTATTAGATGTACTTATAATATGGGTATTTAAGTTCAATGGGAATATAAATATCCTTTTCATTATTGAAATGTTCACAATGACAACTCTGTTCATATGAGCTGCTGACTACAACTTAAAAGTTATCTGTTTGGAATGATTTTTATAGACTCTTGATAATGATTGCGTATGATTTACAATACAATACTATTTACCAACTATTGTTCGATGGTCACATGTCTTGTTTTATTTTTTCATCTTTTTTGTTTTCAATATGAGCAAACAAATAAGAATTGTATGGGTACGTTAAATTATTATTTAATTTTTCAGAATATTTCAGTTGGTGACCACTGTGGAGGAATTGAATGGAAAGCTGCAAAGACGGTTTCAGGCACTTATATGTAAGGCATTGGATATGGAGAGAGGGAGATCTGTGCTTATCCTTATATAATGCAAGTAAGTTAATTAATGTATTGCTGGCTTTTATTTATATGCATATAAAGTTTGTTTAGTGACTATTTGTGCTTGAAATTATTTGCAAAATTTAATTTGTCCTCTGCTTATAAAAATCTATTCAGAACTTTTTGCCTGTAGAATCTTCAACGTTTTAATTATATTTTTTTGGAGTTTTAGAAACAATTTCTTGGTACACAATCTGTTGCTACCAATGTAAGGTGACGGTACTTCTCTTGACTTCTAAAATGCAAGCAAAGCTTGTTTCCTCTCACGATTACTTTTTGAGTGTGATGTTCGCTAAGGCACACATTTGAACATGTCAGTTACTACACTTTAATAGATGTTTTAGTATTAGATATATTTTAGTTTTAGGTAACATGAAATATTGAAAATAATGTATGCGAATCTGGTGAATGTTTAGACTTCAACTACCCCTATGCAAATGCAGGTTTAAACCATATAATCAAACTAAAAATCAATTATTTTTCTTTATATTTGATTTCTAGTTTTTTAGGTGAGAACTTGTTTTGTTTTGTTAAAAATTGTGGTTGGAAAATATCCTTATTCACCAGGCCACAGCTGCAACATTTACACTGCATGTCATCGTGATTTATGATTGAAGGCTAAGTGCAGTGGTAGAGTGTGGCAAGGCATAGGTCTAAGTACTGAAGAGACCACGGAGCAGAAAAATATTTATATCTCAAGATGTGGCTTGATTACACAGCATATGAATTATGATGGTAACAAAATATATGCCTTTCAACTTTAAAGTTTTTTTAAGCTTGCATTAATCTTATTCAAGATAGTATCTGTCCAAGCATTTAACAGCACATTGTATAAGGTTTTGCAAATGTTATTTAACTTTGTTTACTACTTGTTTTTTGCTATTTTCAACAACTCGAACATGCCGCCAGTTTTTGTAATTTTCAAACAAGAAATTTCACAAACTCCATCAAATTGATTCAAATAGATGTTATATGCACTATGCAGTTACAAAAGAATATTTTATTAACTAATTATGAGTCATAGTGTGTTGTAAAAATCTAAAACTTAACTATGTATTATTATGTCTCGTAAGACTATTTTTCAAAAAATTCCAAAGGGTTTTATTTATATATAACTCAAAGCCTGAAAGTTTTTTTTTGTCCAAAGTTCTTATTGTGACAATTAAAAGTCGCATCATAGTTTTTATTCTGTTGAATTACTTCATCACCCTTCGAAATTATTTCTTTCACTATGATTATTATAGTTGCTACCTATGATTACCTAATTCAACATATATTCTTATTGTTATCAATTTTTTTTCATAACTGTCTTAATTCCATTTTCAAAAACGTATTTAAAAATGATATTAGCAAGTTGAATAGTTAGTTAAATGTGGCTTCAGATGCCATACGTGCATACATTGTCACTTTTTACATAGGCAATCATTGTATTTCCTAAATTAATTATTTCTTTTTAGTTTAAAATGAACTACTCGATGGCTGTTGTGGTGAAGCTGAAAAATGCTGACATAGAAGATGTAATGGAAAGACTTTGTTTTGCTTGTCCAGGTAAATCATTTGTACAAAATTAAAAGTCTATTATGATAACAGATGATCTAAAAATAAATTGCATATCTTAAGGCTTAGTGGTAATATAATATACTTTGAGCACAAATTTAAATGATTAAAAAGCCCTGCATTGCTTACCTAGTATATTATCTCTTTACACATATTAGAAAAAGAAGTCATCATAATTTTTTTACTACAGAACATAGTCAAATTATTACATTTACTTTTACATGAATAATCAGTTTCTCAGTTTTTTTCTTTATCTTCATGAACAAGCATTAACTTTGAAGACCTAAAAATAATGCACACAATTTTGAGGTATTTTTCTTCTTAAGTGTTTAAAATGTTTGACAGTTGGAAGAATATTTGGACATGATGTCAGTATGTTTCCTAGTTTTTCATATGGTTGAACTTGATTTTTGTCATTCTCCTATACTCCTCAAGTGTGGAGTCCTGAATGTACACTTTTACTACGCTATTGTTCAGGGTTGTTTTAATTTTACTCTGTTACTTTACTATATTTTAATCAACAAACCCCTAATTTATATTGATGGTATTTATGGTTATATTTTAGTCAAGCTGACCTAACACTTGTTCAGTTCAGGCTCATCAATGTATGTTTGGTTTAGAAAATTAAACTGCAATGTGAAGTATTCAGACTAGTTACTTAACTAAAAAATGCACTAAATGCAAGGAAATATTATGTTAATATTTGTTACCATAGTTCATTTCAAACTCATACATGTGATCAACAAAATACTTCATTTTGTTTTGCAGTGTAATCAAGATGAAATTATGAATGATGAAATTATGGATGGCAGCCAATTTATTTTGACTATCAGACAAGGACTACAGTTTTTATGGTAATTTCAATTTTTGAATATATCTCTTATATTATACATAAAATGTTCACCTTCTGCTTTAATTTGCAGCCAGGTTTTACTCATGGCTGCTGTATTCAAGTCACCTCATCACACAGCCAATCTACAAGACTGTCATAAAAGTTGCTATTATATTTTTTCACCAATTAATTAAAAGAAATAGAACTTCGGCTTCACAAGTGGTGTCACTCTCATACTCATTGTTTTACTTAATTTTGCCATCCTCCTATTCTTCACTGTATTCTTTTAGGTCGCAGTGTTCTGCACTAATCTATGATCTCTTTTGATTTTTAACCCCCATGTTTAAATGTTTTGGTCTTGCTCCCTTTTTCTGGAGTTTCACACTGATGTAGCTGATTCCCTTCTTGTTTTATTGTTCTCTGCTGCATAGGTGCCCATATTATTCCAGCCTTCTCTTTCCCACAAATATAGTTACTGCATTTACTGCCGCCCTGTCTCAGATCCCTTCATTTCTGGGAACGAAGCAATATTCCGAAGGCCCATTGCTCCGAAGGTCCATTAGTCCGAAAATTAGTACACACAGGCATCCTCACTGAGAATATCATTAATATCACTCACAATTCAGTTTAAGTTCTTGCTATATTATTGATCTGTGGGTGGCATGCGTGTTGCCTATTTGTGATTGTTTAGCCTGAGATTACACTATGATCAATAAGGGCTGTATCGTTTATCAACATTCCATTATGGCTGCTCCATAAACAAAGTACACACCAAGCTATTCATTAGCCTGTCACCTCGCAAGCCTGTAATTAATAATGTACCGTACGCATAATCATGTTGATAGATGATGTAGCAAGTAGGCAACACACATGCCACCCACAGAGCAATAACATAGCTAGAACTTAAACTGAATTGTGAGTGAAATTAATGATATTCTCATTGAGGATGCCTGTGTGTACTAATTTTCGGACTAATGGACCTTCGGAGCAGTGGGCATTCAGAATATTGACTAGTTACCCTCATTGCTTATGTAGCACAACTCATCTCCATGAAACCTAATTGATCCTCTAGGTACTAAGAACTAGGGGCTGTCTGCAGTCATAATTTATTGCCAAAAGACATTGTCAGTCAAATGCACATTTTATATCAGCATTTTCAATTTTGTTGGCGTCTTCTTGATGGAGCCTTACCCTATTTCTTTTTCTACCCCTGTTTTGCATACTCTGTTGCTATGTGTCACTTCAATGAAACCATCGCCTCAACTTATTTAGTTTGACTGTTGAAATATATTTTGCTTTTACAGGTCTAAAAGAAAGTGGCCATTTGAGTTTAAGTGCAGCTTCACTATTGACAAGAACATCTACGTTAGAGAAGAAAAGCATCTAGCTATATAATCAAGATGATTTGCATCCTGATTGTTACGATACCGCATGGTTCTGTTGTCATACTATTGTTCTTTCATACCTTTGTACTTTTTATTGTAAAGAGCTAGGCTTGAGCTCTGTAATAGGCAAGCCTACAATATATATTGACTGACAACAAATATGTCATCTCTCTCCCACATAATCGCAAGGAGTTACATTCTAGTATTGGTTCTAAAAACTCACACCTTAGTAATTAGATGCATAGCACAAAGTCTTAGCAATAGGGAGTATTGGTAAATTTTCCACATGAGTGGTGAGAAAATAACACTAACTTGAGACCTTTCTAAAACTCAACATTGCATTGCAAATAAGCTATACTTATTGTGCTTTATTCAGTGCTAGCTGGTATTTTTCAGACTGTTGGCCACAGCAAAGTATTTTGCCTTTTTTTGTACACATAGCCTAATGGTTGATTTAAGAAAATTGGAAGCTGCAGCCTACATGCACTGCAATTCATCATTCTCATTCCGAAATGGATTTCTCATCACCTCATGGAACTAATTACATAACGAAGGAAACCACAACTGATGAGTTACTGCAACTACAAATTCACAAAATGCTCAGTCATAGAAGCGAAGTACACTGCGTTTCCATTATCGCATTATGCGAATGGATTTTTTCATTCGGCTAATGGGAACAGTTACATCCGATGAAACGCAACTATAAGTTAATGCAAACCACAAACCGCAAATAATCCGTACAGAATTCATTCGCATTATGCGAAGTCATGGAAACGCAGTGATAAAGAAGTCAATGTCAGCCCTGGTGAATATTTACCTAAAAGGCAACAAACAAATTTTACTGCACCATTTCAACAAGTTAAGATATAAAACGCCTATTCTTTTAATTTGATTGTTCAGCTTTATTTTATTTTTAGATTGTACCAGCTGGTGCAATAAAAAATATATTTGGAAAGGCTTCAGTTTTATAGAGGAAAAGCAGTGAAATAACTTTCGTTTTACCATGCACCCCTAATCAACGCTCTTGTAGTTTAAGAGCTTAGGTTAATAAAGTTTCTCAGCTAATTAATCCCACCTGCACACATTTTTACACATAATTATCAGTCGTCTCAGCACCATGCAATAGTTAGATGAAAAGGGTCATTTATTGACAATTAAAAGCCATAGTTAGCAGAGTAGTTAAAAGCCTTTTTTCAATAATAAGTTTTTGGTTGCATTTTTCAAGTTTATTCTTTCATTGTAAATTAAGATAAAAACAAAAACTGCAGGGCTTACCTACAGCCAAGTAGAGAAATATTCAATATGCTGTCAAAGGCAAACAAACTATATGAACTATTATAATATGATATTAACTATGCACATGTGCTATGCTTCTATTTATTTTTGAATTGTGGCTCAGATATGCTAAATACTCGAACTGCGGTTACTTCTTTTTCTGTTCAGCTGTATAAGTCAATAGGTAGTATTTTAGGATTGAGGTTTTTTCTTAAATAGAATTTCTATAGGGTAGTCTTTAGTATAAATTCTTTGTCTGCTAAAATCTATGAGCAAAATAATATTTATAGTACTCCGTTTTGAAAGAATAGCACACCATTTGGTACAGGAATTTGGCCCCTATAAAAATGCAAGTGTTGGTGATGGAAGTAGTAAACGAATTGCTACTGCAAGTGTAGAGTAGTGTGACTTTCAGCCATGACAGAACGTACTTCAGAGCATAATGACATAGCATAACGTCAATAGTTGTGCATTACACGGTTTAGTTGCCTGCTGGCCCGTTTGTAACACATTCTGTTAGTGCAAATAAGTGGTAATCCAGTAGGCCTAATGGAACTGCATTCGTGAACTATTTATAGTTAACATATTATGTCAACCACAATATCATTACCCTTTGACCATCTTTGTTTTCCATATGCCTATTGTGAACTGCATAATGTTAGCCAACATGTTTTGTAAGCTTATCAGTTTAGCTATAGCTATATAAATGCTTGTAAGCTTGCTCGCACCTGGCAATACCATGGTAGGCCAACTGCTAGGACCATGACTAGTGCAGCCACAATTAATATAACCAACCAGCTTTCACTGTAGTGTGGCCATATGTTTGGCTTTGTTAATATTTTGTCAGAGTGCAAGTCTCAACTGATGCCATAAATTGCAATGTGAAAACTATCATGAATCAAGTAATATGTTGGTAAAGATATGCAAAAATGTATAACAAGTCACAAAGTTATCTCAAAACAATCAGGGTTTCAAATTTCATCACTGATGGCCATAGCTCAAGCAAGTTGAATATCATTGCAACAAAAAGGAAGCAACTTATTTTCTCCAAAAAATTTGTTATTGTAAAAATAAGTAAAACTAATTTAATTTTTAAAATTTACCTCTAATATTAGTTTAGATCTTTTCATGATTTGCGGACGTAAACCTAAAATTAAGGCTGCATGCATGTTTTCTCAAACCAAAGTGTGTTTACCTATAAAAGATAATTTGACTTGTCAATCTATTACCTAGGTCCTAGTACATCAGTGTATATTTATATACCATAGCTCTGACCGCTGGCTGTGCCTTAGTAATAATATACAAACTACAGTTTATTTTTAACCGTTGGTTTATTTAATCAAGATACCTTTGCAAGTAGCAACAGAGTCATAGGCCAATTTTAAAACAAGATGGCAATCCACTGCTAGTAAACACCCTGATGGAATATAACCCACTCATTTTTCTAGCTGTTGTTTATATCATTATAGTATAATCCCTTATGTATTGGCATTCTTCCTAAGATGATGCATTGGCTTCGTGGTAAACCGCGTTTCCTTTGCACTCGTTGGGTATGGGTTCAATCCTCGCAGTCAGCTAAATTTTTTGCAATCTTGCATTCTTGTCAAATACTTCCACTAAATTATTTTTACTAATTTTACACATTGATATGTGTAATAATAGTGATGGGTCAAATATGACTATAGTTGTAGAATTTCTTTCACTTTTTAAATAACACTCAACAGGTGGACAGTGTATATAGTACATACATATTAGTTAGATACTGAACACTGGGCTAAATATAGGGTTTAGTTATTAAGTAAATATTGATAGTTGGTGCAATAATGGAGAAATTAAGTTATGTACATGTTCTTGTGATTACATTTTTATTAACCGCACCCCACGCTAAAATTTGTTATCCAGATGAAGAAGGTTAAGCTATCAAAGCTTTTAAATTACTGCACAGAAGTGTAAAAATAGCAGCCTATTTCTTCTTGTTATATAGTGAAATGACATTCATTATGTATATAGGCATATATATATATATTTTAATTCTGTTACATCATATTTTAGCTTTAAAACAAGCATGTTATGTCCATTTGTTTATCACACCCCTGCAGTAAATATGTCAAAAATTCCTTACTTTTGCTACCTAAAATTTCTTTTAAAATATAAGCAGCTACATAGAGCATTTTTTCAAGTTAGAAAATATGTATATATATTTTTCAACTACGTTTTAAAAGGAATACAAATATGTAAACCACAAAGCAGTGATTGTCTTCTTTCAATGCCATATTTTTGATGACACCAAGAAAGAAGGTGATAATGCAACTCCTAAGAGCATGTGCACTAAATCGCTCCTCTGTCTGAGAGTATACCATTTGTATTAATGTATGAAGTCTTCAACATATATTTCAACTTATTTTTGCAAGTAACTCATGACAGTAAACTATATGCTTGCTTTTCTTCATGTGTGTGTGCGTGTGTGAGTGTGTGTGTAAAAATGCAGCACTCATAATAGTTGCTATTTTATGAACAGCTTACTATAGCTACAGTTATATGTAATTGCATAGGAGTGTTGCAAGTGTTTGCTAAAAGATGGTATATAAAACATGTCGACGAATTTGTTGTAGAAAAATTTAAATAATTACTTAGCATTTAGCAATAAAATTGTTCATGTACAAATCAGAAACACCAAGTTGTATGCATATATTTCAAATAGTATATGCATGAATTTGCAAAAAAAATTAGAACTTATACTTTCACTATGAGTATATGTTTTATATATGTGCTCATTTTGTATATACTGCACAATATGTTATTTACAATGTTAAACCAAAATAATCAGAACTCAATATAGTGTAATACAGGCACATCTACAATGTTAACAAATATAACATTAAAAACAAGAAACAAAATTGTTGGTATCTTTTACTTAATTTTTTACAAGCAAAAAATTATTCTTGCCGCAAACTAAATTTAAATGCTGAGGTTCGTAAAGTTATATGTTTGTTAAATTATTTTGCATTTGTTTATATTCTACAAATAATTTCTACATCTTTTATATAATTGCGATATTTCTTTTCGTCTACTACATGCAGCTCATTATATGCATATGTAGGCTATATACAATGCAGCATAAAATTTTATAATACTAAGCAAAAAATGCTATGAAAATAAAAACATTTTACAAAATGATATTATATTATGGTAGCAATAAAGTTGTAATAGACTATTATTTAATGAGAAGACAATTATGTCTTTATAATGAAGATTGATAAATTTATAATATGAGCTGAAATTGAGTGAGAAGACAATTATGCTTTCAAAATACTTACAAGACTAAATTCTTATCTAATAGCTACAGTATTTAATATCCTTTGTTCAGAACAAAGTCTAAAAGGAGCGGATTTAAATAAAAATTCAGACCTGCATTTGTTAAAACTTTTCAATCAAAATTATTACATTATATTATTCTTTCTCATAACTCCTAGCTTCTAAAACCTTTTGCATGAAAAAATTGATTTAGAATGCAAATTACTGCTAGAAATTGCCGTGTTTTAATGTCAACCCTAACTGTATCCACCACTTGTTTTAGTTGTTACGATCGTTGCCTAACCAATGAAGTTGAACTGGTTGTACCTCCAGCCAATCAATTACTTATTTCAATTGCGCCTCATTAGGCTAGGATCGTTGACGAAATCTATATAATGTAATACAAATCCCATTACCACTGATTGACCCGAAGTTCTCTACGACTTTTATAGTGGTATAGGATAATAGATATACTGGTTAAAAATGCACCTCAGTAGTTTATAGATCACTATAGACAATAAATCTGAATAAATGAAAAGCTACAAAGCCAGCTAATAACTTTTAATTCAATACCAGAATACTAAAATTAGCAGTACATTTTGCATTGTTTTTATAACTTAAAAAAGTTAGCTATTTGGCGGCCTTGTGACGATGCAGCCTTGTAGAATAAAGCGCAATGACTCTGAAAAGTTAAAAGGTTAAATGAATCATACGTAAATTTGCTAATAATTGAAAGAAATAATGTCTGGACTGTTATTATGAACTATATAGCATTTAATGGGATCAATAACAGGGTTGATTTGGAGACTTTATAACACCAACATTTATAAAAGTACTCTTTGATCATTAGACCAGTCTTAATACATCAATGGATCTTTTGAAAGATTCTTCATTAAATAATATATTTGTAATTTACCGGTATATGTTGTACAACTAAAATAATGGAAATTCATTTAAAATTGTGTTTGGCAAAATATACTGTACTTCGATTAGGTTAGCATATGATTATCACATACAATAGATACCTTTTCATGTACGGCTCACAAATAGAATGCTATATAACAATGCTAGCTAAAAAAACTATGATTTATCAACTTTTATTCAGTTGTAAAGTTAGTTAGTTTTGAAATTTTTATCCCAACAACTGTTCATAACTCATTGCTCAACTTGTTGCGCCTAAAGTCATTCCTGAATGAACTACTTGCATTCAAGGCTGGAGTAACTATTAAAGCTGCTTGACTAATGGGTTTTTAAGGTGCTTTAGTCAGGTCTGGGATTTGGAGTTATATAACTATATATTATAACTATTTATACGTCAACCTAAAAGATTGTCTTTATTTAGAATAGGGTGCTGTCCAGAATTAATAAATAGAGAGTGCAGATTGTCTTCAAAGTCCAGGTCTAAAGTTAAACATAAATATAAATAGCTAATTGCTATATTTATATTTTTGCCACTATAAATTGGTTATCTACAAGCTGCTTAGCTGCCTCACTAGAAATTGTTATATATAGTAGCTTAAATATTTTAGCCAAAGCCAGTAGTCTTGGAAAGTAAAGCATATAAAGTATATACCCAGTGGTCAAAATATGCATGTGTAATCATCTGGTATAGTATTATTAAACAGGGCAACTTAGTCTAAACTTTGCTCTTTTGTTTTACTGGAACTAACAACAGCTATAAGTTACTGCCGCTGAACTGAAACTATAGTTCGATAGTTACTGCTATGTATTTATCTCAATTCTAAGTAAATAAGTCTTATAAATATTATGCTTTGATGCATTATTTCCATGTAATCTTAAAATTTAAGTAGGCTGTTACAATATTATTATGTAATAGTCCTTCATTTGAATTAGCATTAAACTCCTTGTTTACTACTCAACGATAAACATATACCGTGCTCCTGCAAACATTTGGTTGTATAAAATACATAAGCAGAGCATTAATATGGCCTACGTAGCTGAGTGATGTTTTTGTAGTTTATTAGTTTACCTCAGTTGGAAGCAATGGGACTAATTTGAAATAATGACCACTAAACACCAATCTGTCACATAATGAGACAAGACATTTTTTTCTACTACTGAATTTTAGTGCATATATATATATATATCTTCTTTTAGCCAATCACTTGCAATGATTTCAGGTAAAAATGGCACAGGTAAAAATGGCACAGGTGATAATAGCACAGGTGATAATGGCACAAATGGAAAATTAGGTAAAAATAACAAACTGATGTAAAATTTTCTCAAACCCCAAGTCCAAACCACCCACCTGAAACTCAAGCTGCCAACCTTGGAATTCAACCCCAAACTCAAACCTCTATTCCAAACTCCGACCCCAAACCCTAATTTTGAAAGTGTACCATTATTTGGTGATTAATCAATATTTGGAAGGCCCATTGCTTCGAAGGTGCATTAGTCCTAAAATTAGTAGAGATAGTATTATATTGCTGAGAATATCATAAATTTCACTCACAATCTTGCTATATTATTGCTAGCTGTAGGTGGCATGCGTGTGGCCTACTTGTAATTTTTTTAGCCTGAGATTACTTTACGATGCTGCTTCAATCAGGGCTACATAATATATCAACATTCTATTGTGGCTGTCTCATAAACTAAGTACACAGCAAGCTATTCACTAGCCTGTCAGCTAGCAAGCTTGTAATTACTAATCTATGAATTAGTATCTCCTCATCTCTTCATCTGAGTATTTTAGTATTTTTATTTCACAGTTCATATAAAAATGACAGCTATGGGCAATGAACTCAAAATAGCCAGTTCAATGGCTATAGGGACTGCAATTCTATTCTAGCTAATGTCAGTCAGCTTATATAGGCCTTTCATATGCTTACTATTAACTGAAAAACTAAAGTAAAAATATTAAAGCCAAGCAAACATTTTGGGTCTGCTGGACTGTATTTATGATAAGCTTGATAAAAGTTTACCTCATAGTTTATAAAAAATGGTTTGCATTTTATTTTGGCACCAAAAAATTATTGGTATTCAATGAAATAGTAAATTTTTGGCTTGGCAATTAATTATTTGATATCACATTTAATCTCTAAAAGTATTCCTAATATCAGTAAATGCAAGCATTTAAGACAAAAAAAGATTAACATCTTGGACGCTACTTAAAATTAAATAACCAAAGCTGCACGAACACCATACCCCAAACAAAACAACTCTACAAGATATGTAGATAACGGATAAGGGCAAAATTATTAGCATATAAGATTTCAGGCTTGCTAAATGAAGCCTCACCTAACCTAAAATTTAAAAACTATGTTGCATATCTTCCTGTTGCTCAGAGCAACTTTTTGAAATGTTCAATAAATAATTTTAATTCTAATAATAATTCTACTAATTTTCGGACCAATGCATTTTAGGAGCAATGCACCTTCAGAATATTGCACCGGCCCCCCATTATTGCTTGTGCCATTATTACCAAGTTTTGCCATCTTTAACCTGGGTACCAACTTGAAATACATGCTGCTTTGTTATTACAGCATGAATGAAATATTTATTTGGAATTTTGATAATGATGATGTTAAATTCATAAACTTATGTGTTGAATTTACAATCTTAAAGTAAGCTATTCTAGCAAGCTAACCCACCAACCCCATTCTTGCATGCTTTTAAGGGTTATAGTTGATAGTATATGAGCTTGTTTAAATAAAGATGCTACCTAGGCTGTTATTAGGAATTATTTGCAGCTTTACACTATTTACCAAACTTGCACTTTAATGTAGCTATAAAAACTATTCTGAAAAATGTTTTGTACATTAGGAAGCATAGATAAAAAATTACCATGTGAAGATTATTTTGCTAAAACTCAGTGCTATCCCAGCCAATAAAATTTTAACTTAAAGTAGTATACTTGTGAACTGCCTTAGCCTCTAATACTTAATTGTAGTATAGCGTTTACTGGCTAATTGTATTTTCTAATTCTAATAATAAAGGGTACAACAAACGATTATACCAATAATTTTTACTAAAGACTGCATGTAAAACTTTCAGCTCACCTTGCCATCTATTCTTAATTACAGTTTGAAATACATCTTGCTGGTCTAAGACCTAGGTTTTTGCATTGAAACATAGACTTTATTCAAACTGGTAAGACTAAATTAATTAGTACCAACACTGCAGGTAACGGTGGGTAGTTGGGGGTTTGGAAATATTTAGCATCACTGTTACATCTTACCTACTCTTTCATTTGTCATTATTACCTTACCATTATTAATTGTGCCAATATTGCTCATGCATGTACCTGTGCCATTTCTGTCAGACACCCTATCTGTTACATGGAGTTGTCACAGGGGGCTTTCCTAAACATTGTAGATACAATTTATTATAGCGAAGAACAAAACTTAGAATATTTCACTCAGAATTTGTGTTACTAATTCTAAATAATAGCTCAACTATAAACAAACCCATTATATGCCAGCTAACTATTTCATTAGTTTCATACCAAGTTCCAAAATGTTATATAATCACCCAAATGCTAAATTTAATAACTCATTGTTGCTATAATAACAAGGACAGAATGTATTGTGTGTTGTACCAGCAACAGCTGCAGCTATAAGCAGCCCAGTAAGCCTTGAGGAATATTTTCAAACGCATAATTTTCAACAGCGCGATTAAATTTTAAAGTATTAATAAATTCTATGCTCAATATATGCAAAATTTGCTACAAATATTTTTAGAAACATGCAACACGCACTTGAACTTGAAAAAATTTATTTAAGTTATTATGGTGAGATATACCAGCGGTGTCATTCTACTTAGACGGTTTTCACTTATACCATATTTGTAAATTTTAGCGTAATATATGTATTTTATACTATTATTTAGCACATAATAGAAAGCAAGAAGCCACCAGCAAGCCATTTACAATAACAATGCTTCTATAAGAAGCCATCTTGCACAAACCTTAAACCTAAAGGTAAAAGAGAGACAAGATATAATAAGAAAAAGTTGCAATATAGCAGTACGTGATATACCACGAAATGCATTTGTGCATTTTATTATGTTATTCTGAATAAAATAAACTGTAGCTAAACTAGTATTGAGTCAAAGCAAATAGCTGGCTTGGTAGCTTGTTTCATGTTTAGCAGTAAATGCAACAGTTATATTTGCATATTACTGTATATATTGTACCAAAATAAAAAAATAGTCCAAGTGGTATGAAACCTCACCAGCACTACAATACTCTAGTCTAAGATGATATCATGTTTCCTCATGATTGTACATTGCTGGTTATAGGAACAAAATGATTTTAAGTTGTGGTATGCAAATCTTATGTACATATTTTCTTTAGTCTTTATAGAATACATTACTGTTTATTCTGCTAAATAAATAAATATTAATAAGTCGTATGCACAGTCTGCATTGCATCTCATTTAGCTTATTGTTAAACTCTGACCAAAGTAAAACTACGAAACCAGAGTAACGTTAGTCCAAATGACATGAAACTGAATATTAATATAAATCTTGGCTACAATTCTGACGTTTCCAGCTATTCAGCACTGAATAATTGTACTCTCATTATATGTTAAAACTAAATATATGCAGTAGATTCAAACTTCATGATAAGGCTAAACATTTTAAAGCTAATAAGGCATGAGTATTTCAAATTTATATGCACACTATACTACCACTTTATCCTATACTAAAATACCTGTAATTTCAACTGCAGTATAACTTAGTTTAAGTTGTTTAAATTAAATTATTTCTGTGTGTTTTCCAGGTATCATCTTATTTAGACGCTTCCCACATAGATGCTGTGTACGTGGGAAGCTTCTATTTATATATTTTATAAATATTTATAGATTTTAGAGTAATATATGTATTTTATGCTATTATTTAGCACACAATAGAAAGTAAAGAAGCTACCAGCAAGCCTTTTTACAGTAACAATGTTTCTATAAGAAGCCATCTTGCACAAACCTTAAACTTGAAGGTAAAAGATAGACAAAATATAATAAGAAAAAGTTACAATATAGCAGTACGCGATATACCATGAAATGCATTCGTGCATTTTACTCTGTTATTCTGATTAAAATAAACTGTAGCTAAACTAGTATTGAGTTAAAACAAATAGCTGGCTTGGTAGTTTATTTAATGTTCAGCAGTAAATGCAGCAGTTATATTTGTATATTGTTATATATATTAGACCAAAATAAAAAATTGACTAACTGGGATGAAACCGTTTTCCATGCTCAGTGCATCTATATGATGGGTTTGTTCTAACCGCTATTGTTCAAATTTTATCTATCAGTTAGTGAAAATATAGGCAATGTGAGATAAATTCACTAGTTTATGTAAAAACTGATTTATTGAGAAAATTTGATGTAATATATTTTTATTTGTAAAACCTAAAAGTAAAATGTACAATGGATAAATGTCATTCATGTATATTAACTTTGTGTATGGTAAGTTACAGACCAGTATTTGCCTATCACCCCATCTGGGGTACATGATACAGGTGTTGTTATTAAAGCACTGCAAACAAAGGCATTCTTTCTTGAAATTAGTAGTTGGCTGGTGAAAGTAAACATAAGCATTTGTAGCTTTCATGAACCCAAAACCCATCTTTCTAAGAGTGTTATTTACTTCTAAAGTTGTTTGTCCCTGTATAGGCAAACACTCCCATTGAAGATTTGTAATGTTGCTCTGAGAAAAAAGGATGTCAAAGGAAATATTACTTCACAAGCTTCAACTACTATAGTATAAAGAATCAGAATAAGCACTTCATAAAAATTTTAACTTACGAGTTGCAAAGTGTTTTTATTTAAAAAAACATAACACTTCATACTTCATAAATTGATAATATATTTCTTTGGGGTTTTTTAGAAAATATGCCAAGAGACATAAAAATATATTGCAAATGCTAGTGCTGACCATCCTTGTTTAGAAACCTAAAACTTTTAGTCAACCAAACAAATTTAATCAAAATGTAGAAATCACTTTTCACATCATAAATGACTATTTCTTGCTTTAAATTTGTAGTCTAAGATTATTTTCACAAAAGCTCTTTAGATGTTTTACACGTTTCACAGGAAAATGTCAATTATAAGGTGGCTATGCTCTAATAACAGTTCTGACCATCTGTAAAAGCTGTGCTTGTTTCCAATACAATAGTTAGTTCATTGAAATATAACTGGAGAGGCAACAACTGAAGCTATTAAAATATTTTATTTTGTAGCTTGTTCTATTTATCCTACAGTTTAGAAATAAAGTACTTGGTTCCCACCATTTAGCATTGTACTCTTTAAATAGTTCAGGGTACAACTGTCAAAGCATTTTAGCTGGTACACAAAATATTTCAATAAAATACTTTGTAACAGTTTTATTCTATTGAATATTGACTAGTCACCCTTAAAGCAAATTATAGCCTATCCACGTTGCCAGCCAATAGGTTCCACGCTAATGTACTAGAAATAGAACTTATCAGCAAAATATTAATAAATAACTATTAAATTTGGGCTTCCAGTTGCTCAGATAAATTAAAATTACAATTGTCAATCAACATAAAACTAATATATAGTAGCTAGTCTTTTAAAGTGGCCTACAGCAAGAAGTAGTTATTTTTACCGGTCTATGACAAAACATAGGAAATATCTATTCTGTCAAATAGTATCTGAGTAGTTGTAAAATTTGTTTGAAATACTGGTATTATGCACAGCATATTATAAATATAATCAAAGTATGCCAGCAAATGAGACTTATAGTTTACTCTGTTACTACTGAACACTGTAGTAGTATTTACACTGCACTATTGCTATAAGTAGCTCAGTTAGATATGTAAGCTAGTATGATATATCTATTAACTTCAGTATAGTTATCCATATCTATTGTCTCATGCAAAAACTTTTTATGAAGTTTAATACTTCTAGTGTAATAGAATATAGTAATGATGTCACTTAGCTCTGGTCCATTTAGAGCTATAGATGATTATATACTAGATTTATCCCCTTTTCATTGGTAGGAAAGCTTCTAATCTTTATTCTGGTGCATGCGCTTTCAACACTGAATAGAAATTTATTGTCTTCTGGTGTTTATAAGGAAAACTCGTGTCTAGTTGCAGACTATTTTCAATTTGGTACCTTTATAATGTATATAGCTATATAGCTATATAACTGTAGATTGATTGCTAAATAGCTGATATGCTATAATAGCTATAATAGCTAATTATCTAAGTATAATAGTATAATAGTTCACATTTCACAGAATTGCTCATGGCAAAAACAGTAATATGTTAATAATAAACATTATTTTTAATGAATACCTATTAACACATTATTTTTCAATCAACAAGAAGTAGAGAATATGCAAAATTATTAAATGCAATTAAATTAAATCAAATTAAAATCAATGCAGATCACAGAAATTTATTCATGTACTGGATATAACAAACAATTGATCCAACTTTATTTAACTATGATATATTTTAATATTATTCAAATAAATATAGAATAAATATTATTGTACAAAAATAAACAAATAGTGTCCAAGTAAGATAGATTCAAGTAGGAAATTTAGCTTAGCATCTATAATAAATGGGAACCATCTATATTTGCGATGACAGAATATATTAATCGATAATATTTATAATTTACAAAAGTTACAACTAAAAGTCCAAAAGGTTCTAAAGCAGTAGAATCTCAGGGTGTCTTCAATGTTTTGAGAAGTAATATTTTGGAGTATATTGAAATTACATGTTCTTCAGAGTTTATAGGCCAATAATATTGTTAAAAATAAACATGTTTTGAAGTTAAGATAAAATATTATTATAAAGGTTAAAATTGAGAGCATAAAAAGATTATAGACACTATAATGTGTTTTTGGTGAGTTTTAATTTTATATGTCGGCAAACCTGTTTGGATCTTGTTTGAGGGATACAATTTTGATTGACTTTATACAACTGGCAAAAAGTTCAGGATGAGTTTGCATTACAGATGAAGGGCTGGCACATGTTTTGGAGGATATAAATTTTATTCATTCAGAGTTTAAAAGAAAAGCAGTGCACTGGTGTATTCTGCAGTGCAGATGTATAGAGTTTAAAAAACCTGCATTGCAAAATTCGAATATAAATATGCAATTTATTCTACAAGTTTGTAAATTCTAAACCAGCTCACATATTTCCTGTGTAAATGCAGCAAATGAAAGGATACCTCTTAAAAGATTGTATTATTTTAATTGGTTTAACATCCTATATTGCATTGCTTGAAACACCTAGGTTATATAATAAGTCTGATAAAAACATATAAATCTGGCTCCCTACAGCTTTACCAAGGATATCAACGATGCAAGTGCTCTTAGCCTATCTATATAACTATAGCCAAAATAATTTATCTAACTAGAGAGGATATCAGAAATTTGCAACAATATGGACATTGCATCTTGGTTTATAATGAAGAAGTTCCAGATTTAGGATATTATATTTATATTGCTAACAAAAGAATTGCTTTGAATAAACTGTAAGATTTAATCTTCAAAATAGCAAGGTATAGTGCAAGGTAGTTAAATGATCATCGATTTTGTATAAAATAATAAACAAGTTGAAGTATGACTGTTGGTTAAATAAAATAGATGTAGATAGTCATATTTTACAACTGATGGCCTAATTCTTGATGCCGCCTAACAGAGCTTTATATATCAATTGATTCCAGTTAACGCTGTTTTATAATTTTGAAAGAAAATCTCATGTTGAGTAGGAAAGGCATTTGCATGCTTTTAATAGGTTAATTTCTAGTTTATTTGTTGACTAAAAGTTACCATAAGAAAAAAGCTGGCTATAATTATGCCTAGTATCTATTATGTACATAGTTGCATTTAAAAAAAAAATGTTTATTTTTTAAAAATTTCTCAAGTGGCAGCATTGGACTTGAATTGATATATGAAAACAACTTAGTTTCCCACAATAAATTTCAAAATGGAGTTGTTTTTAATTTTATTTACACCAAAACAGGCAAAAATGCACACATGCACGAACCATGTGCACACATGCACACGTAAAAACCTAATTATAATTTAATAAGGAGTTATATTTCCAATATACATTATCCTAGTTGCATTGGAAGGCAAAATTGAAGGAAAATATTTCACAGTAACGCCTTATGTTACACTTCGACTTAATTAAATTTCAGACATATAACATTCAAGTTCATTACAATATTTTATTTACAGAATTCTGGTGCAATTTCAATTTTGAATATTAAGATTCAACAAAACCTAACCTGGACGAATTTTCAAAAGACATATTTTCAGTAACAGACAACTCTTAAAAACTTCATCCAATCAAGCGAATTTTTACTTAAGATAGATTGCTCAATACTACTCCGGTAACTAACGCATAATTTAACATCAGCGTTATTTTTTAAAGTGCAGCAAGCACATTTTGTAAATTATTAAACGTTTTGTTTTAATCACTATATATAGCTGTCAAGCAAGAAGCTATTAGATAGCTTTTGACGCTAGCTTTTATGCAACCCACTATAATTAAATTCATGATCACCCAATAAACTTGTTATTTAGTTTTTTCATAACTACACTGTTTATGTTTTTTTAGCCTAAGTTTTCCTACTCAACAGGTCAAATTTCTTCATTATATTGTCATCAATTATCAATAAAAATAACTTGCCATAACCAGTAAAAAGTTGCCCTTCAATTTCAATCTTTTATTAGGAAACACTTTAGATATCTTCTTCTTTGTTCTAATAAATTATTGTTTATAATTACAAAAGTTCTTGCTTTACATACAACTTTATATAACACTATAAAATAATTATAAGCAGAGTTGTAGAAATAGAGAGAGTCCGCAACTCCAACTACAAAACTAAATATTTGAGTTGTGTAAAAATAGATTATACAACGTTTATAATATACATTGATAAAACATTTTTTTAAAACATTTTAGTAACCTTACTGAGAAACTGTTTTAGTAACGTTGTTTTATAACATTAACTTTATATTGGAGAAAAAACGTTGCATTGAAATGTTGAAGTAACGTTTTATTGATGTTTTTTGAAAACCTTTTTGAAAAAAGGTTTATACAACATTTCAAAATACATTCATGCAACCATTTTATCAAACATTTGAACAACATTGGTATCAATCGTTTCTTTAACGTTGGGTTAAAACGTTATGTTTATGTTTGCAGAACAACGTTGTTTGAAATGTTCTATGAATGTTGTATAAATGTTTAGTAAAACAATTTAGTTAAAACATTTATAAAACATTTTGAAAAAACATTGATCCAACCTTTTTATCAAACATTCTATTAACCTTGGTAAAAATCATTTATTGAACGTTGAATTAAAACATTGTGGTTACGTTTGAAAGAAACGTTGTATTGAAATGTTGTATAAACGTTGTATTAATGTTTTATTGAAACAGTTTGTGCAAAACGTTGATAGAATGTTTTGAAAACAACATTAATACAACCTTTTTTTCAAACACTTAATAAACCTTTGAAAAACACATTTATTAAACGTTGGGTTATAACGTTAATTTCATGTTTACAACAAACGTTGCTTTGAAACATTCTACCAACGTTTAATGGATGTTTTGTTACAACGTTTGAGTCAAACATTTAATGA
Source organism: Bugula neritina (assembly GCA_964035545.1). Classification (NCBI taxonomy): domain Eukaryota; kingdom Metazoa; phylum Bryozoa; class Gymnolaemata; order Cheilostomatida; family Bugulidae; genus Bugula; species Bugula neritina. The sequence goes on from OZ037773.1 coordinate 3,122,322, forward strand.
ACGTTGTGATATACATTTATACAACAACTTTTCTCAACATTTGGTAAATGTTTGACCAAAATGTTGACTTTAAACATTTATCAAACATTACCATAACGTTAAACGGAAATGTTTGATTCTAATGTTGTGAACAAAACCTTCTGACAACACATCCGAAGGTTGTATAAACGTTTCTTGTTAGTTGGGTCCCAAAATTTATACATTCAAGTTTGCTCTTTAAAACAAAGATTGTTTATAATTTAATATTAATTTCAACTCAATTCGACGTTCTTCTTGTATGCGTGTAGACATTTATACTCTTTTATATTAGGTTGGCAGCTGTAAATGGTTAAATGCATTTTCATTGTAATATAATCAAAGAGTTTCAAAATGCATTAATTAACATATTTACTACGTTTCTATTATTGCGCAAATGAATTCTTCATTTGCCCTATACTGAAGTACGTACATCGAAGCATAAATGCAGCCGGAAATTCATCTGAACAGCTCCTTCGATGAAAACATTCCTTTGCATTATGCACAGCTTGGAAACGGTTCATTCGATTAAATCGATTGAAACCTTTTGTGATGGAAGCAGATATCGGCGATTGTGGCGGCTAGTTACATATGAAGTTACAAAAGATAAATTCGTATGAATTGCATATAGGAACTTGTGACTTTCCTACGATGTAGACCGTATGGGTATTTGTACAGATTCATTTAACTTCATGAAGGCAATTACATATTATATGGTGATGAGCATTGTTTTACATTGAACAGTTGCACAGTAAAGCACATAGTTTATATGTACCGAGTTGTAGTAGTCTTGACTTTCAGCTCTATTAGATTTAGAAAATTTTAATCCATTCAACCCTATAGAGAGACTGTGTACAGCTCAGAATCTGAAATACAGATGATTCAGTGTCAGAATTGTATTAGCATATAACATAATATAACATGTATAAACACACAGCTGAATAGTTGTTTAATGTAGATTATCTGGATATTAAAGAAGATGGCTGAAAGTAGTTTTAGTAAATTCTGTTTTGAATGTAAGAAAAAATTATTTCGGAACATCATTTCTATAAAAAGACCATTTTAACGCAGCTTATACAGCTAACAAAATCAAACAAGAATAATTCACAGGAAACCAAATGCCACAAATTTTATATATGCATAGTGCGCTCACCTTTATTAATATCATATGAGCAATATTCTGCTGCAAATCCATGATTGTGTTCACAGCATTTTTGTTTTTAATGAATTAGTTTTCTATATTATTAGGTTTTGCAAAATGTGCCTCTATGTTGCACAAGATAAATTACAAGATAAAAATCATTTTACTTTAGCAAGTTTGTATTGTGATACTCCAAATTATGTGGTAATTTTATCATACGAAAATAGATATTTTTTTATATCTTTTTGTGTGTAGTACAGCACATATTTTATTAAAGTAGACATAGAGTTATTAAGCTACAATATTTCAAACTGGTACTATGAATTGTAGCTTAAATTCATGTAGAAAACAAAGAGCTTTAGTTGTGGAGTTGTCTCCCTTCTCACAACTTGACTTTGATAACACTGACTTCATCATTTTATGTAGTTGAGTATGCTCATTTACTTCATATACACAGTTTAATTCCTCAATTGCCATAGACCAACAATACACTCCAAATATACCTAATTGCAACCTTAGGTTGATGAGAACGATAATCTGTCAGCTCAATCACATTGGTCTATTATAACTTTTACTAGCTCCATCAAATATCAGAATTCAGCTTATCTAGAGTATGTGTTTTGCATTAAATTAGATTTCAAAGACTGGAATGTGAAAGTTATGTATGCAGTATATATTAAGCAGACAATCAGTTTTACATTATGAAGTCAATTACTAAATTCAATATAATTTAAAAGGTCATGTAGTTGACACTGAGTCCCTGCAATGTGAATCTCGTTCATAGTAGATAAGTTAGAATTATTCTGTTACTTTACATATTATGTTTCTAATAGCACCAAGTTGACAAGAACCAATGTAAGTATAAAACACTACAACTATCTGTAGAAAAAGTAATTGATAATTGTAGACTCCTGGCCAGATTATTAGGTAAAACAGGGCGAGAGAGAAACTTTGTAACCATAAGAAAAATAGAGCTTCTTGATTAACAACAATTTAGTGCATGTTTTATAGAAAAATAAGTTATATTTCATATTTATAGAGTAGACACGCAGTGCATCAGTCAAATTGGTATATTTGACTGATGTGGTAGTAGTAGTGGTAGTAGTAGTGATTTTAGTAGTGTAGTAGCAGTGGTAGCAGTGGTAGCAGCAATATATAGTAGCAGTGGTAGCAGTAATATATATAGTAGCAGTGGTGGTGGCGGTAGTGGCAGTTGAGGCAGTGGCGGTAGTAGTGGGGGTAGTGATGGTAGTAGCAGTATTAGAGTGCTACAGCAGCAGCAGCAGCAGCAGTTGAGGCAGTGGCGGTAGTAGTGGGGGTGGTGATAGTAGTAGTGGGGGTAGTGATAGTAGTATAGTGGGGGTAGTGATATAGTAGTAGTGGGGGTGGTGATAGTAGTAGTGGGGGTAGTGATAGTAGTGGCAGTATTAGAGTGTTACAGCAGCAGCAGCAGTTGAGGCAGTGGCGGTAGTAGTGGAGGTAGTGATAGTAGTAGTGGAGGTAGTGATAGTAGTAGTGGAGGTAGTGATAGTTATAGTAGCAGTATTAGAGTGTTACAGCAGCAGCAGTAGTTTTTATAATCTAAGGAGATTCGAGCTCTCATAACATCCATCAGCTCTACAATATTATTATTTATAGAGAACAACTTTGAAACAAAAATTAACAATGATTTACACAATCAGTAATAATATTTATAATATACTAGTGGTTCTAGTCTTGTGTGGTATTAAGAGCTGGTAATAGAATTATTTTGTCATCATGTTTATATCAGTTCTACAGCACAGTTATTCTCATTTCATTTGCAAACGAATCATAGTTAAAAAGATAAGAATTATTAGCTTTACACTGCCTTGTCAATTAGTCTGGCAGAACTGGGGGTTAGGTTCGCAATCTCGGATAAAGTTTTTTTCTCTTTTGATTATTTATCTTGAGGGTCCAGGTAGATGTTTCCAGGTGGGTGTGGACCTGCCACCCTTGAGCATTTCGAGAAATCCAAGATGGCCGCCAATTATGAAAAAATCGTAATCTAGTCGGCATAAAGTCTATATATTATGTTGCAAAAATTAAAATAGATGTGTATTTTTAAAATGAATATGTGCCATGCCAGTAAAAGGAATCAAAGTAAAAAGCCAAGAGACATGTTTCTCAGCTCAAAAATCGGAATTGCTTCAATAAAACATCACATATGGTGCAGAGAAATGATAGAAGGTTTTTGAATAACTGTTTGGACACTGGACAGATATATAAAGAAAAATATTGCTTATTGCCAGTGAATAGAAAGTGAAAAAAAGATACAGATGCAGCATATTGCTCAGCTAAAGTTAAAATTGAACATAATTATATATAATCGTACAAATGCGACAAACTTCCACTCATGTTCATATTAAACACCTTTTTCATTTTTTTCTATCATTAGCATTTGTTAGAAATGTTAGTTCATTGCAGCACACTCCTGTTACTGCTTCACAAGGGCAGAACTCTGTGCATGGGATAGATGTACTAGAATAGCCATATTGTGTTGTTTTGCATGATTGTTGGCTTTCACAGGAGCATTTAATGAATTTGGACCATTTTACTTTATTTAGTACACATCAGCAGATTATGGTCAAACATTCTAAAGTTTGCTCAAAATTCATGAAAACTTACTATATGGGGTAATAGAATTTGCTGATTCTATCTATGCATAACAAAAATGACTGGGAAGAGGTCCTGCAAGCGCGGCGTCATTATCATACAAGCTAAATATACATTTGTGAATCATCACGGCTTATATAATATCCCAATGTAATAACAAATTAGGAAAAGACATAGAAAATCATGCATAATTGGAAAAAGTCTTAATTATTCAGTTTTATTTGTTAAAATTTTGATAGTTTGAGGCAAAAATCTATATGCAATAGCAGCTAAATTGTAAAAAATTGCCAAAAGCTAGAGTCGTCGAGTATACACCAAATTAACTAACATGATCTACTTCATAATACTGTCTGGTGTAAGCACAACATCATTTTCTACTCCTTTTGGGAAAAGAGATTCTATTAGATTCCCTATCACCTACCAATGTTCTAGTGGGTTTAATGCCACAGTTTTATATGGCTACCTAGAGGTGTGCTTTGGTGACATTGTCCAATAGCTTCATCTGTAGGAGGCAAAGTACATAAGTTAAAGGCACATCGCAAATAGCATTGCTGACCTTGGTTTCCCAAGCCTTTTGTCTTGTAGATGTCATGGAGGAGCACTTTGCATAATTGTAGCAACATAGCATAAACTTGGTAGCTTGTATGAATAGTAATCCTGAAAAAAGCACTAGTGTCACCAAATCACACTTTCTTTCTACCAAGACATTTAGTATGACTCCCTTTCCAATATTTTACATCGTTGCCCCTGAGAGGCCGTGAGAAGGCAGCAAATTGTTCATTATAGGGCTTTGTCTCGAACTTTCTCATCCAGTACGCTGTGGTCCAGGATGAGTAGCGGTTTTGCAGGGCACCAAGTGCTATCAGAGTGTCATCTGATTCTATTGTCAACATCTTCATCTGAGAAGCCACATTTCAGTATGCCATCCTTCACTGTATCCATTAACCTTTTTTTGCCCTCCCTCTCTTTCTCTTTCTCTGTATCCTCATCTCAGCCACCATTATAATATCTTCCTCCGTATCTCTTCTGTGCACATGCCCATACTATTGAAGAGGTCTCCTCCTCATGTCTATTGCGATAGCTTCTATTTTGGCCTCCTCCTTTATATTATCATTTGTTACATGGTCTTCCCAATTCATATTGTAAATGTTTCGAAGCATCCTCATCTCAGTTGCACTTATCTGCTTCAATATTGACAAGAGCAACTGGGTGGCATCATTCTTTGAGTGGGTCATTGCCGAGTTCAATCTTCCGTTTGACAGACTCCCTGTCCTTTGAATCAGATTAGATTCTTGATTGCATCTCATCCTTATGAGCAGTAAAAGCATTTATTTCAGACTCATCCCTGATGTCACTGCAGCCATACTGTATCTTAACGTACGTTGCATGAGTTTCGGATTTAGTGGTGATGCCAATGATTCCCCTTGCTGTGACCAAATCTTACGAAAGTTACCTCAATGGTCATGTCCAACCAGATGCCGTCGAGCTGGCCGCGTTTATGATGCATTGTGTGGTTACCAGCCGCAAATTCAGTCCTTACATCTTGTGGCATGACCTTCGCGCTATTCAGATAGTGCATTTCCTCTTCCATTGCTAGGTGTAAGGCCCAGTCTCCTTCTCTAACAGCTATGATGTGGGTGTTGATGGTAAAAATTTCTCCAATAAAGCACATGGTCCACAGTTTTGCTGTTCTTGAGCTCTCTGCAATCTTAATCAACATCTTTGCAAGCTTTTTCATGCTAGTGATTACACTTTCATCAAGACTGGCATTAACAGTTCTCCCACCAATATTCTCAGACCTTGTACATTCTGGAGAAACTTTTTCGATTTAGCATTTTGGAGAAACCACCAAAAGTAGAATTAACTACTTCTACCAAATCACTTTCAGCTATTAGTGTTCCAGTGCACTCAACATAGGTCATTAAAAAGGGAGAAATTAATAGTAAACGTTAATGAAAGGGGATTGGTATGAAAAAGGTAGGGAACCACTGTTCTAATAAATGTATTACTTCCCTCAGCATGAAATATATTTTCATTCATAAAAAACTGTTTACAAATGCTTTTAGAGGAAAAGTGAAATGTGCTGATTGTAGAAATAGTTTTTGAAAGCAAAAATGTCAATATTTAGATAAATGATGTGTCAATAATAAAGCAATTAAATTATGTTAAGAAGCCATGGTGCTGTGTTATTAAGATTGTTGACCCCTTTTTATAACTTTAAAAAACATAGCAAGAGTTTTAAAACTGAAAATAACTATTAAGTTGGCAGCTCAACAAACCTTTTCGATAAGCATGCCAGTTGGAAATAAATTGCTATTTAGCTCATATGGCAATGGCGTGTTTTGCCTGATGTATTTATTGACCAATTTATAACAGAGTTTTCACTTTAAAAATCATGGACAAAATATCATGAGTTCAATTAAGATGCATAAATTCGGTTATATTGTCAACTCCCACAAAAGGTGTCCAATACAGAATATTATAAACATTTTATCCGCACTACTCTATGAAAAAGTTAGTAGCTTATAAATACATCTTTTAATTCTTATGATAAAATATTACCACATCAACATACTTAGCTTCATTATAGCCAGTTATATGATTACAGTTATAGATAGTATATTATATTTATGGTTATTATAATTAATTCAAAAACTTTGGCCTCACCTGGAATTGAACCACAGACCTCCAGCTTGCAAGCAGGCATGCTAAACTAATACAACACAGGGGCTGCTAGTTAAACCCAACTCGACAAATATACTATACAATGTATAGCTATGTATTTTCTGATTTCACCCATTTGGAAGTTGCAGCTTATTTTATGACAATGTTATATGTTACTTTTTAAGTAGTCCTGTGATATGGTTTTTCCTCTTATTATAACAACATTTATATACGTAGGTATACAATAAATCAGTATTTCATTGCATTATTCAAACTCACTGTGTAATTGTATATATATATATGTTATCTTGTAGTGAGATGATAAACTACTACCACCACTTCCTCTATCATCTGTTCTGTTTATTAATCTATGCAACAGGTAACAAAGTTGTACCTCATGTATATTGTTTATTTTATTATCACCATTTATTATATATTTAAACTTGACAATTAGGAGTGATGCATACTAAATTAGTGTAGAGCACTGAAAGAGTTATGTGTAACTTACACTGTCATAACATATTTCTAGCACAACCATCTACAGAGATAGACTACAGTACTACAACTTCACCAGACTTCTATAAAGATGAGAAGATAACTTTCACATGTGAAGCATCTGGTTATACTGATCTGAGAACCTTACAGTTACGATATGAAGCTGATGGAGACGGTACAATCTATCAAAGTGGATGTAGTCGAAGTGCTGAGGATGACACAGTATGGGAGAGTGCACCATCTCCAGATATTATTATTGTCTCTGGAATAGAAGGACCTGTAGTCAGTAATGCATACTGTAACTCAGTTGGTAAACCTGAAGGGTTCACTATTTCTGTGCAACTCACTTTAACTGATTCAACACTCAGAGGAAAGTTCTACTGTAGAGGATTTGAAGGAGGTGTTGGAGAAATTCTCTCCTCAGAAGTTTCAGTGGAAATCAAAGGTAAGTTTGTGAAACAAAAATTGTATTATTTTTCTAGAATACTTTAGTTGCAAATATTTTAAATGATTTTTCTTGCAACGATTGTGCGTCCTTACCGCATATGGATTTACATACGTGAATTATCTAAAAATTGCGACAGCAATAAAACCCATTCCCGCATATGTATCACAAAGATTTATAAATGTATATATTGTTTGTAATACTCAATATTCAACCTTGATTAGAAAATTCTAACAAGAAAAAAATATCAGCAATGAATGAGTCAATGCAATTTCTATATACAGAGGAAACATTTGCATAATACTATGAACTGAACTTTGATAATTATTATAAATTATTTTCATTTAAGCGATTAAGCAATGCCACTTTATATATAACATAATATAAATTTCTATATTCTGGAGTGCAGGTCTTACTTTTGTTTTTATTCAACAGTGGCTCCAACTGGTATATCACTCAATAAACCAGAAACTATCATAGAAGGAGAAGAGTTTACTTTTGATTGTAACTCTACAGGAGCAGATCCTGTGTCAGTCTATGAATACAGTGAGTATTTTTGAGTTCATCACATATTATTTATTCTACAAAATAAGTTAAGTCTAAAACAATACAGTACGTTGCAATATTAGATTGTAATTTGATAAAATCAGTAATCCGTTTATACCAAGTAAAGAAAGATAAGTTTTGAAATATTCAACATTTAAAAAGTTGAAGCCAACAATTGTTTTGATTTTCAGATTCTAACTACAGCAGCTATCTAATGATTAGAAATGTACTAGCTATAGTACAATTTTAACTATTATAAATAGTTCTATATATAGTATCAAATCCTTTGTTATATGAGCTGTGCTAGCATATATTAAATAACATGCATATGACTGCCTAGAGTGCAATGATATATATTGACTTATTTTTATATTTCAGAAGTAAATGGTAACACAGTGGCTGGCAGATATACTCCTACTGAGACAGACAGAGCTGGACTAACTTTATCCTGTACAGATAAAGAACATTCTAACTGGAAGGGAGGGAATACTGAACAAACTGTTACTATCACACCACAGTGTGAGTATCATCAAAACCACACTACTCGTTTGCACAAGTTTGTAAATAAGTTATGCAGCCTAAACTACATTTGGTGAAGTTAAACAACTATAAACGAGTCTACAATTTTTACTTTGTAGATTTAGCTAGAAAACATGATGAAATTAATATAATCATAAAAGAGTTTAACTCTGGACAATCTGATGCTAAACTGGATTGTAGCCAACATGTAGATGCTAACCCACCACTCTACAGCTTCACTTGGATATATAATGGACATTTCACCAGAGAAACATCTAATGAGCTGCCTTTAGGTTCTCAAGCAGATGGTGTCACAGAAACAGCCTCATGTACAGCTGAAAATGGTCTACGTATGAATTTATATAATCAGCTATATTACAATTTAGGAGTATGCTAAGTTCACAATATTTAGATAGTTTCCTTATAAAAGTTACATCATCTCATTTCATCAAGAGAAGCTTATTTTCGACAAAACATTTTTACCAAAAGTTCGTTTCTATTGTTAGCTATCAATGATTGCGCAGTTAGTTTAACAAGTGAGCTGCGTTCACCTCACTCATGACTTTATTCACATAATTTTCAATTTATTGACATTTTGATTGTTCAACTACTGTAGTTAGCTTTATGGAGCAAAATTACTGCATTATAACTCAAACTAACTCTTTGTTATTCTCATCCTTTTGCATTTTGTTTGTTTTCTGTAGCAAGAGCTATTATTATATTGTGGGCTATAAAATGGACCAGTTCTGTCACACCACCAAGCACAACGTCAACAATCATTAACAAAGCTCCTATGAGTGGGGGAATTGCTGGTGGCTGTCTGCTGCTTATCATCACAGCTGGAGTAGCATTCTATCTGGGAAAATTGAGAGGTAATACAGAATTAAAGTTATCTGTAATGACACGGACGTTTTACTGAAAATATGCCACATAATTTTTAGTCAAACTTCCTATGCTCGATATCTAATTTGAATGCTGGGTGAACTATATAAAGCAAACTTAAAAAAGAGAATGAATTCTAGTTGATCTTCATTCAAACAAATAAAATTTGGTAGAAAGCTTTAAAAGTACTTCTTATGACTGAAGAATGTTATTATAAGTGACATTTATATATAGGGTAGATTGATAAGAGAAGAAAATTATCTTTTTATCATTAGTTTAAATTTTTACTGATAAACGGTAGTAATTTAAATTTTACATGAATTATTCAAATGCAAATGCAAAATGAGCATATCTTTAATCTTTAAGGAATCAGAACACAAGCCGTCATTAGGACTGATAACTCCCAATACGCAAAGATGTCTTTCGCTAAGACCGATAACTCTGCATACGCAAATATGTCTGTCACTAGAAAAGATAATCACAACTATGACACACTTGATATTTCTCAAACACACCAAGTCAGTCAGTCTCCAGCTAATGAGTCAAAAAGTATTACCAGGAAAGATGATTTATCATATGTAGAAATGTCAGTCACTAAGAAACATGTTGACAAGTATGACTCAGTTGATATTTCACAACCACAAGCAGTGAGTCAGTCTGGAACTAGCCTTGTAGACTCAGATGGCCATGTGGGACCTGCTCAGAAGATGTATGCTAACATTGAACTTAAAATTCTTTGTTGAGTATATATTCTTTGTGTGAGTGATAATTGAAGGTATTTTATGCATGCATGTTAGGTTTGATGTAGTATAAAATACGTACTAACACAATATTATTTCAATACTGTTAGGCATATTTGTAAACCCTTTTCTTTAAAAACTTTTTCTTTATCAAACAATTTATTCAGCAAAGAACAAAGTCTAATGTTTTGAAAAAAAAATTTGCTTCAATATTTCTACAATATAGCTAGTTTTCTAATAAATAATTATAAAACTTTTGTTGTCACAAAGAAAAGAAACAGGTAAGGAAATTGTACACTTTTAGTCTAAGATTGGGCACTGATTGATTGTGAATTTTTTAAAAAATAATTAGTGCATGTAAAGAAATTTGGTTGCTTCTTATAAGAAATTCATACCCAAATTTAAATATTTGCTATGTTTGTTCAGTTTCTGATGATTATATATAAAGCACATAACATATTAAAATAAATATTATATATTATAACAAAAAAATAGTTTATTTGTTTTGACCTTGACCTTACTAGGAAAATTTAGCTAATTGCTCAAATTTTATCGAAATAGAAAAATGAATTATTTTTCATGCACTATAAGCCTCTGTATTTGGATGTCATTATATATTCTTATAATAGTAATAAGTATTATAATATTATAATAGTGCAGGGTGTACTTTAATATATAATAGATAACCTCTCATTACATGTAGGGGCCGGCCTAATGTAATGTTCCTGTAAAGTATACATGTATGTAGTTCCTTTTAAAATTATAGCAGAACCATTTATTTTTAGCCTACTCTGTTATTTCATGACTTCATAATGTTATAGAATAAAAAAGCTAATGCAAATCAATTAATGATGAAAAGTTTAGACCATCTGGAATAATATGTCATGGCTTCTCAAATACATTTCTGTTTAACTTAAGGCAGCAGTTTATGTGTAAATGCACGGTTTCAACAATGTTTTAAACAAACATTGTTGCAAAAATAACTTAAAAACTTACTTTAGGCACTGCGATACATATTGAAAACATTACACATTAGAGAGATTGTTGCATTTGAGAACAAAAAGTTGGCTGCACTGTTCATCTAGCTCATGTTTTCTTTTCAGAAAGGCTGTCTCTTTCTCATGCAGTTTTACTCATTCAACTGATTCATACTGTTCTAGTATATATTATATTTCCTATAACCTCTTCTGCAATTCAAATTCTTTTAGAGATCTGAATGAATTCTTGACCCAACTAATAAGTTTTCAGAAATATCTTAGCAGATGATAGTAAAAGCAACCACGTTGCAGCTGGGTGATTTTATTTAATTTAGTACACACTCGAAATCTCCAGTTTTTAGCTATTTTTTCCAATTTAGCTGCTAATATATATTGGTTTTTGCATAAAACTAATAGTATATCAATAGATACAACTAAATAGTCAAGGTTATTTTTCATTTTGCTCAATTTCCCTTGTTTTTCCTAATTATTTAGCTAATTTGGATTTGCAGACCGTTATGGTTTTTTCGTAACGGTCGCACATAGCCCTATATAATATTAAGTGCATATGACAATGATGTGGCTTTAATGTTAGGGAATTCCCTCCCAGCCTTTTCTGTTATGTATAATGAGAATCAGCACATAAATATACCATGTATAGTAAATTTCAATGAATTTTGAGCAAACTTTAATGTTGGGTCATAATTTGCTGGTGTGTACTAAATGAAGTAAACTGACTCAGCTCTGATATTCTACCATACGATCCTCCCAAACTAACCACGACCACTACTTCCTCTTCTGCTCTTTTGAAAAACTATCCACCACCTCTATATCAATTTACTGTTACTGTAACCAATACGGCATTCATACTTTCTGTGTATATTTCAAATTTATGTTTCCTGCTGATATCACTTACCCAAAGAAAGTCACGCACTTCTGCAGTAAGATCTATCTGACCATCTTGCTATTCTACTCTATACAGCTCTATATAATATATATATATATATATATATATATATATATATATATATATATATATATATATATATATATATATATATATATATATATATATATATATATATTATATATATATATATATATATATATATATATATATATATATATATATATATATATATATTTGGTACTAATACAATTTTGGATATGAAAATAAACTTAGATCTTCATTCTATTGACTACAATATTGTTTCACGTAGTGCGAGCTACGATCATCAGGTCGTTGTGTGTACGCTTGAGTGATTTTGTTTTGAAATTAGTATTGTTAGTGTATTACTACGCTGGAATGTTTTAACTAGCGTCTGTTAAGTGCGCAAGTAAAAATTTGCGTTTATGTCTACACGTGGTGGAAAGCTCTTTTCGTTTGTTGAGGGAAGATAATTCCGGTTGTTTTAAAATTATATACTTCTCATAGTTGCATAAATTACATCTATTGGTTAGGTTTGAGTATGATTTGCAAATCTTTAAAATATTCCATTTTAAGCTGAATTTCGTTTTGTTGTCTTTTAAATTCCAGATGTGTCTGCTGAGACACATCTGGAATTTAAAAGACAACAAAACGAAATTCAGCTTAAAATGGAATATTTTAAAGATTTGCAAATCATACTCAAACCTAACCAATAGATGTAATTTATGCAACTATGAGAAGTATATAATTTTAAAACAACCGGAATTATCTTCCCTCAACAAACGAAAAGAGCTTTCCACCACGTGTAGACATAAACGCAAATTTTTACTTGCGCACTTAACAGACGCTAGTTAAAACATTCCAGCGTAGTAATACACTAACAATACTAATTTCAAAACAAAATCACTCAAGCGTACACACAACGACCTGATGATCGTAGCTCGCACTACGTGAAACAATATTGTAGTCAATAGAATGAAGATCTAAGTTTATTTTCATATCCAAAATTGTATTAGTACCAAATATAAATACTCTATTTTTCGAAATATTGAGTTCTTTTGATTCATTTTTAATTATAGAAACTATATATATATATATATATATATATATACTGCTCTATAACTATAGTGTATAACAATCATCAGCATTGTAGATATTAATTTCCACTAACTAGTGAGGAGACTTTATATTTCAATAATTCATAACCAATTCTGATCTTATACTTATAAAACTTTATAATAAGAATATAATACAATATTTATTGTATAATATATTTGTTGAATAATGTTCTCTTATACTTCTAATTGATATAATTATGTTACATAATATAATATATGCACTCAGTTAATTTGCATGTGTTGTGCCTTTATAGCTATTACGATTATATATTGCATCGCTTCAATGTTATATAAGTACTTCCTTATGTACTGTTATTCATGTAATTCTCGCCGTATTAAAGTGATCACTTAAAACTTTATCATAATATATCTTAAGAACTTATTGACTTGTGATAATGTATAGCAAAATACATATTCCCCTTTAACAGATTGAGAAATACTTTTGCAAAAACCAAAAACTCCCTATGCATAATCAAGCACCCATGCATGCAGTTTAATTTTTTTGGAGCATACAAAAATGCGCTGCCAAACTACCTTAAGTAACTATGCAATAAAGTATATTTATGACAGATTTTTAGAACAATTTTGAAGATGCTCATAATTGTGAATTATTAGTAGTGTAAGTTGTGTATATTTACTGCTGCTTTATAATAATGCTAACCACGCAACTGCTATTTCATTGCACACCCAGATATAAATAGTTATATATGCTGCAGTGTTAGTAAAATTTTTCAGTTCATTTTCAAGTCACAACAGATGTTTGTTTTACAAAATTTACAATAAAAAATCTTGTAGGTGCTTCAATTTTATTTTCTAAACTTTTTGACTGAAGTTCCTTTCCTTAAAAAAAATGCCTATACGGAATAATATAAATGTTTCAACTTAAGTGAAATATTGTGTAATATAATGAACTTTAACATTTTGAAAAGAGCCATCTTTTCTTTCACAGTGTACTGCAGTTCCTAATATTATAATTCATAAACATATACTAGCTGTAACTATTAAGCAACACGGAAGTTGAAAATGTCTACACAACCATTACATTTTATAGTGCAAGTGTGCGTGCGTAGGCGTGCGTGCGCGCGCGAGTGCGTGTGTGTGTGTCTTTGTGTGTGTGTGTGCCTGTGAATTTTATTTTTAGCTCAACCAACTACAGCTTTTCGAATACTTTCAAACCAGAAAGAGACGCAATTGGATTACATTGCCACATCAACTAATTGATTGAAATTGATGTTTAGATATTAATTTGTTTCAACATGAGTTTTGCCTAGTTTACTATAAAACAATAATAGTCTATTTTGAAAAATACATTTAGCAGTTAGATGTGTTTGGTTAGCCCCAACCCATAAATAACGAAGGTAATCTTTCGAGTTATAAGCCCATGAGAGTCTTTTGTAAGCATATGACAATGAATGAAGATTAATAAAAGTATTGTGACCATATTTAAAACTTCATTATAGGCTATTGACCAATCGAATATAGTTGTTATGTAGTACTGCAGGGTAAATATTTGATGGAAACATGGATATATAAGTGCTTCAACATGAACTTATACTACAGTGGTAGCTAGATTCAGACAGGTGGTCTCTTTGCTACACAACTACAAGTAAGCTTGAAATATTTGAAAGAGCACTTTTTAAATTTATTGTAAATATATAATATTATTATATAGAATTTAAAATCGAGTAGCAATGTATAATGGGTTTAAACTGTTTTATGCCAGTTTATTGGCTTTTTTAAAGTAATAAATTTAAATAAACTATAGTTTATCAATCAAAATCAGTGTAAATATTTCTTTTTAAAATTTATGTAAACATACCTACATGTAAAATGCAAATAGAAACAAAATCAAATTTTAATAAAAAAATTGGAAAAAATATATTATAGTAGCTAGGCTACACTGCAATATTTATTTGAATAAATTGAAAAAAAAATTGATAGATCATATTTTAAAACCAACAGTCATATACATGTAGATATTGTACACTCTGTATTTACAGTCATGTTTTTGCCATGTAATTAATATTTAACTTTAACTTTTATAGAAACAAATTCGCTATGAAGTTTGCTGTACTCATCTTTGTAATAATGGCCATCAGTTTATCAGGTAAGTTAATTATTAATGTGGACTACTTATAACATGAAAAAAAAACTAAATAATATTTACATTTACTATAGCTTGTTTTCTGTGATATGGATAATAATACACATTATATTGCATATTTATTTACCTTCACATAACTCTAAACTCTAACTTTAGCCTAGAAAATACAATTACTGTGACATATAAAGTGTTTATATGCTATGCATATTTTCATGCATTATATAACTACAGTAGTGCTCTAATGAAAAAAATATGCAGCAATCTACAAATGAGCGTATTGTTTTTATCAAATTGATTAATATAATATATTTATTAGCTGCTGATTTGCCTGTTGGAAAAAGGTGTTCAGCTATAAGAGGTCCAATTTGCAAGGCGAAATGTGACTTAAGAGGTTATGTCAAGTACAGATGTTTACCAAAATACAGATGCATTTGCTGGATGCGTAAAGGCTAAGTCACTTCTACTAGTGAATAAGCAGTAAAACAACTATTCTATGCTGCTCACTACATGGTACTGAGTTTTTAGTCAACAAACCTTTTGATAAATAAGTTATTTACACCCATGCAAGTTTTTTTATAATTATATACATGTAAAATATGTTTTAAAATTCCAACTTTGTGCTTTTAAATTTTTACTTTCTATATATAATAAAAAAACAGATTCTTTGAAAGGAAGACCTTTTGGTAAATTTACTGGATGCTGTACGAAATTATTATAATAATTTAATAGTTAATAGATTTTAAGTGATTTTAATAAATTTCATTAACGTGTAAAATCTGAAGAGCAATTAAGTTGAACTCTAGTGTTTTTGACTGTAAATCAATGAAAAAATTTGTGAAAAATTCAATTGCGATCAGAAATTTTATAGAGTCTGAGACTTTTGTAAACAAACCAAAAGTATATAGTTCTAAATATCTGTTTTAAATTAAAATTTTTATGATGAGTATATTTAACAATCAACACTGCACAGCAGCAATACTACCAACCACAAACTAGACAATATACATAATATGTTTTTATGTTCTTTTGTTGTGGCAAATTCACGTGTATTATACTTTAAATTTTACTATATTTACATCACAAGAGAGTGCTAAAAGACTATCACAGTTTCGGTTGATCTCTATACTAATGCACTACCATATGCGTATAAATCTATACAACATAATATTACATATGCTGTGTCACATTGTTTGACCTCATTGTTATTAGATATAATGTAAACAGGACACAAAGGTGACAAAATGATAACTATATTATTGTGAATGATTACAGTGATTATTTGATAATTTCATCATGCTATAAAAGATAGATTTCAAATTAATCTGTGACTTCTATTTTTTACAGATTAATTACTATATAGACAGTGTAGCAACTCCATGTGTATATCAATCCTTACAAGCATGAATGTATCTTAACAATTCTCATACTATTTCTCACTCAATTTCTCACATTTCTCATTATAATATCCTTTTATAAATGTCCAATTAGAACAAGATTTATGCCAAAACACATTTAAAGTTAAGTTCATAAATTTACAATCATTGCGTATAATTACAGCAAAAAACAGTAACACTATATAATAGCTGGGTATTTCTAAAATTTGAGACAACTAAAATACTTCAAACAAAATAAATGCTGCAATGAATTGGAAAAAAATTCACTAAATATCTAGTGATTTTTTTTCAAGAAAATTCACTCTGATTTTGAAAAGCATTAATAAGAAACTTTTAAAAAATATATCAAAAACACCAAGAGTTTGGAGAAAACAGCATTCCTTATTATTTCACAATACATGAACGCTTTATCGACAAGTTATTCATCAGAATAATACTTTATACTTTTTTTCAATTCTAAAAAACCCTGAGGTAAAAAAATTATAGTAGCCTATAATAAACTACTCTAGTACTTTTAGTAAAGTTTATATAATAGTGTCTAAGAAAAGTTTGATTGTCAAATATATTAGTAAAAGTAAATATATGTAAATAACTTTAATGTTTAGTTTCGGCATAAAGTACAAATTAATTTTTGAAAAACTGCTTTACTATAGTTGATGATTTTTTGCCTTGTAATAAGAACTTATTGCAACATTTTTGACCAGAAAAATGATAATCGCACAAGCATGTTCAAATTTTAATGCAAGAAAGCATTTATCACTTCATTTGACTGCATACTCAATTTTTGGCAAGAAATTTATATCCAAAAAAATAGTTTTTAGATAATTTTTCTACAATTTTAAATAAATTTTTGGGTGTACTAAACTTAACTTTAGATTAAAAGATTTCAAAAGCTTAGACAGAGACTAATTGGCTGAAAAATCTAAACATTTTCAAACTTGGTGTTTTGCCAAAAATTAAAATCTGAACTCATTGGTTATATATAAAATGATTTCTAGCAATTTTCTTAATTTTTTAAACTGCCAATGAGTTCTAAAGTCCTTTAGCAGAGGTGCAATAAACGCAACATTTTAATGATACAATAAATGGAGTGAGTTTACTAATTTAACTCTGTATTATATACATACATGAACAAGGTAAGAAAAACACTGCATGCAGCTCGATGTCCTGTAAGACATTAACTGTTGTATTCTAAGATGTTTTCTATACTGCAAGTTGATCAAGTTGGATGAATTTAATATATAACAATAAAAATCTCATTCGTCTGACACAGCTGCATTGTCTTGTGTTTTATAAGTGCATTACCCACATTATCAAAAATACAATACTGCACTATTTACCATTTCCTGTTTATCTAGCAATCTATCAACATTATATGTTGCTATAATATGGTTTATCACAAGCTCATAGTCAAATTACATGACTTGACAATATCCTAAAGCAATGAACCTCCCCCACAATGTGCATTCTACATATATAAAGATTATCAAGAATTATTTTTTATAAATCATTTGGCAAAGCTTTGACATTATTCCTAATTTAATGGCAATTTTTTGAGATTTAATTGTAGGCAACAAACTAGATAAAGATTAGGAACTGTTAGATTAATAATTATTATTTATTAAGGAGAATAAATATTTTGCATAGTATATTTTTACCAGCTGCATTTGTGGAAGTTAAATTTTACAAATATCGAAATTTAGCAGCTGTTGTGAGATAATTTGCAGAAACCGATGGTGCACATTTTCTGCACATGTGTAGGAAAATAGTCATCAAAGTCTATATATGACCGCAATTATAAGGCCTGGGCTTTCTACTTAACATTTGATTATTGATGACACAATGCTGCCATTTAACTATTTTTTTGTTCTTGTCACATATAACCAGAAACATATATATGCTGATAAATTTACAAAATCATCTTCTTGATTTTTGTATTTTTTAAAATAAAACAAATGCAATGCATTCATGACAAGTTTATAAGTGTTTTTTTTAAATATGTAGTTTTTTGAAATTCATAATTTTGAAGCTATAAATAAAATTTTATGCATTGGTTTTTAGAGATTGGTTTTTTTGTTGATTATTCTAACCATTTTTATAAAAATATGTTTGAGCTTTTATAGAGTTACATCAATTGTTAGTTCGTTTGCTGCTGACATTGCATTAGGCAAGCTGAAAATTAGAATAAAAGCAATTATACTAATATATTATATAAAGAGTTAAATTTGCTTTTATATTCACATCGTTCAATTTACGTAATAATAATTCGTAATGAAATCAATCAAAGCAATGTCACCAATTAAAGTGGTGAAATATTTTCAACAGAATTTTACATTAAAACCTGTTGGAGGTTTTTACCAATTATATATAACTTGCATATCAAGTACTGCATTGAATATAATTTGCTAGCCATAACAATATACTATGCTGAAAAAATAGTATACTTATACCTTACACTAGTGCAATGTAACAAACTTGCTGAGATATTCTTATTCTATACCATTGTTAACAGTTTTAAGAACAGAGGCTAGCTATCGTATAAACTTCCTAATTTAAGAGACCGTTGCATAAGAAATTGCAAATTTGTAGGATACTCTGGTTATAAATTCTTTGGAGGTGCCTGTAAATGTAGAGGAGAAAACAGATCTCTATTTACTGATTATCATGTACTGTAAATTTGTTGAATAAGAACATCGGATATATAGCCATCAATCTTCAATTAACATTTTCTTTATTATAATAATATGATGTCATATATTATTTTATTCTAGAAAAAATATAGAAATTATGTGATAAGTAACTTTGTTTGTAATCTTCATGTTTCTTAAACTACAACAAGTGTTTTGTTTTTTTATCATTATTTGTGATTTTGTTGTTGGTGAAATAATTTATGCACAGTTCATGTGGAAAATGCTTTAATTATTTTTTTAAGTGTTGTTAATTAGAAAGATGTACTAGTTTTCTTTAAAAAGCTGTATGAAGTATTTTGATATTGACACACATGCACGCAAGTTTAAAATGTTTATCAAATAAATTTATTATACAGCTTAAACTTTGATTAAAACAAATACTCTAGTTCAAATTTTTTGAAACATTAGCTAATAGTTTTTATTATATAGAACAGCAATTGCATGCATCCTATAGCATACCAAGCACTAATTGGTTTAGCATGACAGTATATAAATATTCAAGTACTAAAATGCAAATATATAACAAATATTTTTATTTTTTGTTTTATATTTATTATAATAGATAATAGTGGTGTTTTTTGTATTCTATCAACTGCCTGACTGTGTATGTGCTATGATCATGCTTCATGTACTTCAACCTCTTTCTGCTCATGCACTTTTCACAAAAACTGTTATATCTCGTGCAAAATCAATGTAATATGCTGTGATCGTTCTTTCATTAAACATTTTCATAGCTATATAATAATTATTGAAATATAACCAAATTTTCAAGTAGAATTATTATTAGTTATAGCAATTTAAAATATATATAGTTGGAGATCCTAAACTAAAATATTTAAATGCAGTGTTGAGCAAGGCCTCGTCACAAAAAAGAGTTTTGGTATGGATTTAGAATAGATGGTTTAGTAAAGCTTACACATTTATTAATTTTTCTAAATCATAAAAACAACAACCAAAATAATGTAAATAATGTAATGTACTATATTTACGTCACAAGACAGTGCTAAAAGACTATCACAGGTTCGGTTAATTGATCTCTATACTAACGCACTACCATGCGTATAAGTCTATACAACATAATATTACATATGCTGTGTCACATTGTTTGACCTCATTGTTATTAGATATAATGTAAAAGGGACACAGAGGTGACAAAATGATAACTATATTATTGTGAATGATTACGCGTAGTGGTTATTTGATAATTGTATCATGCTATAGGAGATAGATTCCAAAATAATTCATGACTTCCATTTTTGCCAGATTAATTACTATATATAAACAGTGTAGCGACTCCATGTGTATATCAATCCTTGCAAGCATGAATGTATCTTAACAATTCTCATACTATTTCTCACTCAATTTTTCACATTTCTCATTATAATATCCTTTTATAAATGTCCAATTAGAACAAGATTTATGCCAAAACACATTGCAAGTTAAGTTCATGAATTTACAATCATTGCGTATACTTACAGCAAAAAATACTAATAATTGGGTAATTCTAAAATTTGAGACAACTAAAATGCTTCAAACAAAATAAATGCTGCAATAAATTGGAAAAAAAATCACTAGATATCTAGTGATTTTTTTTTCAGTTTATTGCAGCATTTATATAAGCGCTATTTTTTAATCAAGAAAATTCACTCTGATTTTGAAAAGCATTAATAAGAAACTTTTAAAAAATATATCAAAAACACCAAGAGTTTGGAGAAAACAGCATTCCTTATTATTTCACAATACATGAACGCTTTATCGACGAGTTATTTATCCGATTAATCTTTTATTATACTTTTTGCCAATTCTAAAAAACCTTGAGGTAAAAAAATTATAGTATAGCCTATAATAAACTACTCTGGTACTTTTAGTAAAGTTTATATAATAGCATCTGGAAAAGGTTTGATTGCCAAATATATTAGTATTAGAGTAAATATATGTAAATAACTTGAATGTTTAGTTTCAACATAACTTACAAATTACTTTTTGAAAAATTGCTTTACTATAGTTGATGATTTCTTGCCTTGTAATAAGAACTTATTGCATCATTTTTTGACCAGAAAAATGATAATCACACAAGCATGTTCAAATTTTAATGCAAGAAAGCATTTATCACTTCATTTGACTGCATACTCAATTTTTGGCAAGAAATTTATATCAAAAATAAAATAGTTTTTAGATAATTTTTCTACAATTTTAAATAAATTTTTGGGTGTACTAAACTTAACTTTAGATTAAAATATTTCAAAAGCTTAGACAGAGACTAATTGGCTAAAAAATCTAAACATCTTCAAACTTGGTGTTTTGCCAAAAATTAAAATCTGAGCTCATTGATTATATATAAAATGATTTCTAGCATTTTTCTTTATTTTTTCAAACTGCCAATGAGTTCTAAAGTCCTTTAGCAGAGGTGCGATAAACGCAACATTTTAATGATACAATAAATTGAGTGAGTCAACTAATTTAACTCTGTATTATATACATACATGAACAAGGTAAGAAAAACACTGTTGTATTCTAAGATGTTTTCTATACTGCAAGTTGATCGAGTTGGATGACTTGAATATATATAACAATGAAAATCTCATTCATCTCACAAAACTGCATTGTCTTGTGTTTTATAAGTGCATTACCCACAATATCAAAAATATAATAATGCACTATTTACCATTTCCTGTTTATCTAGCAATCTATCAAAATTATATGTTACTATAATATGGTTTATTACAAGCTCATAGTCAAATTACATGACTTGACAATATCCTAAAGCAATGAACCTCCCCCACAATGTGCATTCTACATATATGAAGATTATCAGTTGATAGTCTGCAGAAAATATTTTTTATAAATCATTTAGCAAAGCTTTGACATTATTTAACTTAATGGTATGTTTTTGAGATTTAATTGAAGGCAACAAACTGGATAAAGATTAGGAAATGTTAGATTAATAATTATTTCCTATTGATTGAAGTTATTAGCCAATCAACTTTAAGCTGCATGCAATACCCTAGGGAACTATAGAAAACATATATATAACTACAGTCTATATATAGTGTCTACCTGAAAAGGTCTATAATATATTAACTGCAGCTACATGTGTACATTAACTGACAATTTTTAAACATTTGAATGGTAACATATTTGTTTTTACTGATGAGCACACCTATCACTGGTAGTTTCCATAGTATTCTTTGCACCGATATTTGTAGTTTATTAAGTATTTATATCAATGTTAGTTTGTATTTGTTAGTGACTATATATAGCTAACATATTATTTGCTTAATTCAATTATGTTTGCTTACATAGGAAAGTATAATATTGAATGCGGTATCATCCAAAGTTGCACAATTGAACACAGCAAAAGAATATATAATATAAAGTTTTGTTTTTATTTATATTTTTATACTTATATATAGCATAAATCAAACTGATCTAACATTTATAGGAACAAAAAGAATAAAATATGAATACTCTTTTTTTTCTTTTTAATTACCATGATTATCTTTCTGTACATTGGGTGAGTTGAATATAATCATATTAGGTAAATTATTTGTAAAACTTCTTTTCATATTTAGTATTACACATGCAGTAATATATATTCAAAAACATTTTGGAAACAATTGTCAATATTACTTGTATTTATAATATTGTATACTTATAACTGACTATAATACAATGGACATATCATACGCTGCAAAAATTATAATAATATTTCTTATAAAGGAGCTTGAATAAATATTCTGCATGTGGAAGCTCCATATTACAAATATTAAAATTTAGCAGCTGTTGTGAAATAATTTCCAGAAACCGATGGTGCACATTTTTTGCACATGTGTAGGAAAATAGTCATCAAATTTGATACATGACTGCACTGATTTAAGGCCTGCGCTTTCTATTTAACATTTAATTATTGATGACACAATGCTGTTAGTTAACTATTATTTTGTTCTTGTAACATATAACCAGAAACATATATATGCTGATATTTATAAAATCATCTTGATTTTTATATTTTTCACAATAAAACAAATGCAATGCATTCATGGCAAGTTTATAAGTGTCATTTTTAAATACGTAGCTTTTTGAAATTCACAATTTTAAAACTATAAAAAATTTTTTATAAAATGTTTGAGCTTTTATAGAGTTACTTCAATTATTAGTTCATTTGCTGCTGACATTGCATTAGGCAAGCTGAAAATTAAAATAAAAGCAATTATACCAATATGTTATATATAAAGTGTTAAATTTGCTTTCATATTCACATCAATAAAAGCTCAAAAATTTTATAAAAATGGTTAAAATAATCAACAAAAAAACCAATCTCTAAAAACCCATGCATAAGATTTTATTTATAGCTTCAAAATTATGAATTTCAAAAAGCTATAACATATATATATATATATATATATATATATATATATATATATATATATATATATATATATATATACCTCAATCTGTGGACAGCAGCTGTTTCGGGGTTTGTCCCCTCATCAGCACAGAACAGAGTACCATGGCCCACACCTTCGCAATAGTAGAAACTTATGTTTCTACTAAAGCATATTTAAAAGGTGTGTAAACTCAAGCCAGAGAGCTCAAGTGACTCTAGGGGTCACCTAGGAGTCACGAGCCTTGCAAAATGCTAGCAGCTTGAGTTTGTGACCATGGTGAGAGAGCTCAATCACTGAATGTCATTGCTGAGCATTAAGTGAGAGCATAATACCTCAATCTGTGGACAGCAGCTGTTTCGGGGTTTGTCCCCTCATCAGCACAGAACAGAGTACCATGGCCCACACCTTCGCAATAGTAGAAACTTATGTTTCTACTAAAGCATATTTAAAAGGTGTGTAAACTCAAGCCAGAGAGCTCAAGTGACTCTAGGGGTCACCTAAGAGTCACGAGCCTTGCAAAATGCTAGCAGCTTGAGTTTGTGACCATGGTGAGAGAGCTCAATCACTGAATGTCATTGCTGAGCATTAAGTGAGAGCATAATACCTCAATCTGTGGACAGCAGCTGTTTCGGGGTTTGTCCCCTCATCAGCACAGAACAGAGTACCATGGCCCACACCTTCGCAATAGTAGAAACTTATGTTTCTACTAAAGCATATTTAAAAGGTGTGTAAACTCAAGCCAGAGAGCTCAAGTGACTCTAGGGGTCACCTAGGAGTCACGAGCCTTGCAAAATGCTAGCAGCTTGAGTTTGTGACCATGGTGAGAGAGCTCAATCACTGAATGTCATTGCTGAGCATTAAGTGAGAGCATAATACCTCAATCTGTGGACAGCAGCTGTTTCGGGGTTTGTCCCCTCATCAGCACAGAACAGAGTACCATGGCCCACACCTTCGCAATAGTAGAAACTTATGTTTCTACTAAAGCATATTTAAAAGGTGTGTAAACTCAAGCCAGAGAGCTTAAGTGACTCTAGGGGTCACCTAGGAGTCACGAGCCTTGCAAAATGCTAGCAGCTTGAGTTTGTGACCATGGTGAGAGAGCTCAATCACTGAATGTCATTGCTGAGCATTAAGTGAGAGCATAATACCTCAATCTGTGGACAGCAGCTGTTTCGGGGTTTGTCCCCTCATCAGCACAGAACAGAGTACCATGGCCCACACCTTCGCAATAGTAGAAACTTATGTTTCTACTAAAGCATATTTAAAAGGTGTGTAAACTCAAGCCAGAGAGCTCAAGTGACTCTAGGGGTCACCTAGGAGTCACGAGCCTTGCAAAATGCTAGCAGCTTGAGTTTGTGACCATGGTGAGAGTGCTCAATCACTGAATGTCATTGCTGAGCATTAAGTGAGAGCATAATACCTCAATCTGTGAGAGCATAATACCTCAATATATATATATATATATATATATATATATATATATATATATATATATATATATATATATATATATATATATATATATATATATATATATATATATATATATATATATATATATATACTTAATAAACTACAAATATCGGTGCAAAGAATACTATGAAAACTACCAGTGATAGGTGGGCTCATCAGTAAAAACAAATATGTTACCATTCAAATGCTTAACAAATGTCAGTTAATGTACACATGTAGATGCAGTTAATATATTATATATACCTCTTCAGGTAGACACTATATATAGACTGTAGTTATATATATGTTTTCTATAGTTCCCTAGGGTATTGCATGCAGCTTGAAGCTGATTGGCTAATAACTTCAGTCATTAGGAAATAATTATTAATCTAACATTTTCTAACCTTTATCTAGTTTGTTGCCTTCAATTAAATCTCAAAAAAATAATAAGTTAGGAATAATGTCAAAGCTTTGCTAAATGATTTATAAAAAATATTTCTTGCAGACTATCAATTGATAATCTTTATATACGTAAAAGATTAGGCTATTGTCAAGTCATGTAATTTGACTATGAGCTTGTAATAAACCATATTATAGCAACATATAATGTTGATAGATTGCTAGATAAACAGGAAGTGGTAAATAGTGCAATATTATATTTTTGATATTGTGGGTAATGCACTTATAAAACACAAGACAATGCAGCTGTGTGAGATGAATGAGATTTTTATGGTTATATATTCAAGTCATCTAACTCGATCAACTTGCAGTATAAAAAACATCTTAGAATACAACAGTTAATGTCTTACAAGACACCGAGCTCCATGCAGTGTTTTTCTTATCTTGTTCATGTATGTATATAATACAGAGTTAAATTAGTAAACTTACTCCATTTATTGTATCATTAAAATGTTGCGTTTATTGCACCTTTGCTAAAGGACTTTAGAACTCATCGGCTGTTAAAAAAAATTGCTATAGAAATCATTTTATATATAATGAGTTCAAATTTTAATTTTTATCAAAACACCAAGTTTGAAAATGTTAAGATTTATTAGCCAATTATAGTCTCTGTCTAAGCATTTGAAATCCTTTAATCTAAAGTAAAAGTTTAGTGACGTACCAAAAAATTTATTTAATCTTGTAGAAAAAGTATCTAAAAACTATTTTTTTGATAAATTTATTGCCAAAAATTGAGTATGCAGTCAAATGAAATAATAAATGCTCTCTTGCATCAAAATTTGAACATGCTTGTGCAATCATCATTTTGCTAGTCAAAAATGTTGCAATAAGTTCTTATTACAAGGCAAAAAATCATCAATCATAGTAAAGCAGTTTTTCAAAAAGTAATTTGTCCTTTATGCCGAAACATTAAAGTTATTTACATATATTTACTCTAATACTAATATATTTGGTAATCAAACTTTTCCCAGACCCTATTGTATAAACTTTACTAAAAGTACCAGAGTAGTTTATTATAGACTACTATAATTTGTTCACCTCAAGTTTTTTTAGAATTGGCAGAAAGTATGAAAGATGAATCGGATGAATAACTCGTCGATAAAGCGTTCATGTATTGTGAAATAATAAGGAATGCTATTTTCTCTAAACTCTTGGTGTTTTTGATATTTTTTTTAAAAGTTTCTTATTAGTTTCTTTTTATTTAAAAATAGCGCTTATATAAATGATGCAAAAGATTGTAATAAAAAACAAGAGATATTTAGTGAATTTTTTTCCAATTTATTGCAGCATTTATTTTGTTTGAAGTATTTTAGTTGTCTCAAATTTTGGAAATACCCAATTATTAGTATTTTTTGCTGTAAGTATACGCAATGATTGTAAATTCATGAACTTAACTTGCAATGTGTTTTGGCATAAATCTTGTTCTAATTGGACATTTATAAAAGGATATTATAATTAGAAATGTGAGAAATTGAGTGAGAAATAGTATGAGAATTGTTAAGATACATTCATGCTTGCAAGGATTGATATACACATGGAGTCGCTACACTGTCTATATATAGTAATTAATCTGGCAAAAATGGAAGTCATGGATTATCTTGGAATCTATCTCCTATAGCATGATACAATTATCAAATAACCACTACGCGTAATCATTCACAATAATATAGTTATCATTTTGTCACCTCTGTGTCCCTTTTACATTATATCTAATAACAATGAGGTCAAACAATGTGACACAGCATATGTAATATTATGTTGTATAGACTTATACGCATGGTAGTGCGTTAGTATAGAGATCAACCAAAACTGTGATAGTCTTTTAGCACTGTCTTGTGATGTAAATATAGTACATTACATTATTTACATTATTTTGGTTGTTGTTTTTATGATTTAAAAAAATTAATAAATGTGTAAGCTTCACTAAACCATCTATTCTAAATCCATACCAAAACTCTTTTTTGTGACGAGGCCTTGCTCAACACTGCATTTAAATATTTTAGTTTAGGATCTCCAACTATATATATTTTAAATTGCTATAACTAATAATAATTCTACTTAAAAATTTGGTTATATTTCAATAATTATTATATAGCTATAATGAAAATGTTTAATAAAAAAACGATCACAGCACATTACATTGATTTTGCACGAGATATAACAGTTTTTGTGAAAAGTGCATGAGCAGAAAGAGGTTGAAGTACATGAAGCATGACCATAGCACATACACAGTCAGGCAGTTTATAAAATACAAAAAACACCGCTATATTATCCATTACAATTAATATAAAACAAAAACTAAAAATATTTGTTATATATTTGCATTTTAGTACTTGAATATTTATATACTGTCATGCTAAACCAATTAGTGCTTGGTATATGCTATAGGATGCATGCAATTGCTGTTATATATAATAAAAACTATTAGCTAATGTTTCAAAAGATTTAAGCTCTATAATAAATTCATTTGATAAACATTTTAAATTTACGTGTGTGTCAAAATCAAATTAATTCATACATGCAGCTTTTTACAGAAAATTAGTACATTTTTTTAATTAACAACACTAAAAATATAATTAAAACATTTTCCACATGAACTGTGCGTAAACAATAAAGTCACAAATAATAGTAAGAAAGCAAAATATCTGTTGTATTTTAAATGTACCACTTGTTGTATTTTAAAAAACATGAAGATTACAAACAAAGTTACTTATCACATAATTTCTATTTTTTTTCTAGAATAAAATAATAATATGACATCATATTATTATAATAAAGAAAATGTTAATTGAAGAGTGATGGCTATATATCCGATGTTCTTATTCAACAAATTTACAGAAAATGATAATCAGTAAATAGAGATCTGTTTTCTCCTCTACATTTACAGGCACTTCCAAAGAATTTATAACTGGAGTATCCTACAAATTTGCAATTTCTTCTGCAACGGTCTCTTAAATTAGGAAGTTTATACGATAGCTAGCCTCTGTTCTTGAAACTGTTAACAATTGTATAGAATAAGAATGCCTCAACAAGTTTGTTACATTGCACTAATGTAGGATATAAGTATACTATTTTACAGCATATAGTATATTATTATAGCTAGCAAATTATATTCAAAGCAGTACTTGATATGCAAGTTATATAAAATTGGTAAAAACCTTTAACAGGTTTTAATGTAAAACTCAGTTGAAAATATTTCACCTCTTTAATTGACGACATTGCTTTGATTGATTTCATTACGAGACATTATTACGTAAATTGAACAATTATAGAGTTACTTAGATTATTAGTTCATTTGCTGCTGACATTGCATTAAGCAAGCTAATATTTAGAATAAAAGCAATTATACTAATATGTTATATAAAGTGTTAAATTTGCTTTCATATTCACATTGTTCAATTTACGTAATAATAATTTGTAATGAAATCAATCAAAGCAATGTCATCAAATTTTACATTAAAACCTGTTGGAGGTTTTTACCAATTATATAATAACTTGCATATCAAGTACTGCTTTGAATATAATTTGCTAGCTATAATAATATACCATAATATGCTGAAAAAATAGTATACTTATACCTTGCACTATAGTGAAATGTAACAAACTTGCTGAGATATTCTTATTCTATACCATTGTTAACAGTTTTAAGAACAGAGGCTAGCTATCGTATAAACTTCCTAATTTAAGAGACCGTTGCATAAGGAATTGTAAATTTGTAGGATACTCTGGTTACAAATTCTTTGGAGGTGCCTATAAATGTAGAGGAGAAAACAGATCTCCATTTACTGGTTATCATGTGCTGTAAACTTATTGAATAAGAACATCGGATATATAGCCATCACTCTTCAATTAACATTTTCTTTATTATATTAATATGATGTCATATTATTATTTTATTCTAGAAAAAATATATAAATTATGTGATAAGTAACTTTGTTTGTAATCTTCATGTTTTTTTAAAATACAAGTGGTACATTTATAATACAACAAGTGTTTTTTTTCTTAATATTACCGGTATTTGTGATTTTGTTGTTAGTAAAGTAATTTATGCACAGTTTATGTGGAAAATGCTTTAATTATCTGTGTTTATATAGTGTTAATAATTAGAAAGATGTACTAATTTTGCAAAAAGCTGCATGTATGAATTATTTTGATATTGACACACATGCACGTAAGTTTAAAATGTTTATCGAATAAATTTATTATACAGCTTAAACTTTGATTAAAACAAATATTCTAGTTCAAATTTTTTGAAACATTAGCTAATAGTTTTTATTATATATAACAGCAATTGCATGCATCCTATAGCATACCAAGCACTAATTGGTTTAGCATGACAATATATAAATATTCAAGTACTAAAATGCAAATATAATAAATATTTTTAGTTTTTGTTTTATATTAATTGTAATGGATAATATAGCGGTGTTTTTTGTATTTTATAAATTGCTTGACTGTGTATGTGCTATGGTCATGCTTCATGTACTTCAACCTCTTTCTGCTCACTTTTCACAAAAACTGTTGTACCTCGTGCAAAATCAATGTAATATGCTGTGATCGTTTTTTTATTGAACATTTTCATTATAGCTATATAATAATTATATATATATATATATATATATATATATATATATATATATATATATATATATATATATATATATATATATATATAACCAAATTTCCAAGTAGAATTATTATTAGTTATAGCAATTTGAACTATATATATTATAGTTTGAAATCGTAAGCTAAAATATTTAAATGCAGTGTTGAGCAAGGTCTCGTCACAAAAAGGGCTTTGGTATGGATTTAGAATAGATGGTTTATAATGACGCTCACACATTTATTAATTTTTCTAAATCATAAAAACTACAACCGAAATAATATATACAATATAATGTGTCAAAGCTTGTATAATACAAATAAAACTTGTAAAAATATCATAGCAGACATCAAGATAATATTAGAAGATAAAAGCAGTAAATTCTCTCATAAAAGCATCATGCGGTAAAAAAATAGAAAATAGTAATAGAAGACAATACATCTGTTTTCCTGACAAGCTAGTCATTTTTAAGCATAAACCTAGCTTTCTAAACAACTTTAAGTCACTTAAATTAAAACACGACTTAGGTTATATGAGTGGCTGCTCTAATGTTGTAAGAGTTTCTATCCTACCTTAAATACCAGCTGTCAATCATAAAAAGTAACTAAATCTAAGATAAGTAACAATCATATATTATAGTCTGCTGATTATGGGAACACTTGTGATGACTTTACAAAGGAAAATAAATTAGTTCATAGCTGTTAACGCCCTTAATTAGAAGCTAACTTTAACTAAGGTGGTGGCTAAAATAAGACTCATATCTTTATTTAGTAGTTGTTTTTTGCAGAAAACATTAAATTACTTAAATCAATATAATCATCATTAAAATCTAAAAATTAAAGTTCAACAATTTCCAGTGGTGTTTGCAACAATAAAGGCCATAATTATATTAACTCTTTGTTTAATTCTTTACATAATTTTTTTATTTCACAATTCAAATTTCTTTTAAATCACTGCTTGTGTTTTTATTAAACAGTAATTCTGACTATAGTGAATCTAAATGAGTCATACCTAAAGCTCTCATGGAAGAAGAGTTTACTTTTAATGGTATATAACTCTACAGGATCAGATCCTGTGTATATAGTTGCATCAAAACAGAAAGCGTTAGAATACTACATACTTGCATATTGATACTACTTTAAGAGTTATCCATGACAAACGCAATAAAATGAATTAAAACTGTTAACTGCATGAAATCTAATTTTTTATATTAGGGCACTTCCAGGTTTTTTTTAAATAAATTAATTTAAGCATGATTTTGATATGAAAAATGAAGATTCTGAAATAGCCTTTAAAAATATGAATGATACTTTTTCTTGCAATGTATGAATCCATCTATAATATATAGAAGTTGGAAATTTATCTATTACATCTTTTAATTAACTAAAAAGTAGATCTCCATTTCCGGCAATTAACTTGCATGTCAAAAAATATAAATGTTTGATTATGTACAAAAGCTCATTTTTAACTTGCAGTGGCTGGAAAGTATACTTCTACTAAGACAGACAGAGATGGACTAATTTTATCTTGTACAGATACAGAACATTTTAACTGGAAGGATGGAAATACTGAACAAACTACTCTCATCACCGTGTGAGAGTTATGAACATTCATGCACATGAGAATTTGTTTATACTGTTTATACATCTTTCAGATTTGGCAAAAGCGGGTCTTTTTCGAAAGCCAGTTGTCAACCCTGGAAAATCTGATGTTAAACTAGAGTGTAGTCAACTTGTGGATGCTAATCCACCACCCTCTACCTTCACTTGGACATTTAATGGAATTGTGACTACAGAAACATCTAATAAGCTGACTTTGAGTTCTCAGACAGATGATGTAACAGAAATAGCTTTGCGTACAGCTGAAAATTTTACGAGTATAAAGCATTCTAACTTGCAGAAAAGAAACTGTTATACCATGCATCATAACATGCAGTGTGGGTATTATGATTTAGGTTGGGAGAAAAATTATTTGAGATGTCTTCGAAGCTGAAATGAGGTCTTCAGGTTCAACGAGTTCCTTCTAACGTAATACGCCATAGAGTAAGATGATCGGAAGACAGGATGTATTCTAAGTTTCTGACGTGAAAATTGTTGGAAAAGCAAACTAGGTAATGCTGGAAGTGGTAGTACCATATCCTCTCACTACAATATTATATATCCATGTAATTGTATATTAATTTTTATTTCATATATTACTGTTATATATGCATTGTTGTATGTTTACTTTATTCATTTATGATGTTGCATCTATAGGCTGGCTTAAAGCTATTTAAATACCATCTTATGCTATTACGCTATTATATTTTCAATTGGACATTGATTGAATTACAAATACATTATGCATTGAACCTGTGAGCTATACTAACTAAATCATGCATGCATGTAAAGAAACAGAACCTTATTTATCAGTGTCTGTAATAAACATATACACCTAGATTACTATAGTATATGGGAACTCTATTGCGCATGATTAGTCATAGTATCTAGAACATATAACTGTTGTAATCATAAATTCCAAAATATACTAGAAACAGCTATTGAAAACATAGCTTGTAAGGGCCATTGATATGAACTATGTGATGCAATGTGTGCTATTTGGCAAGAAACGTGTTATAAATATCAGATACAAGTGTTATATAATATTCGTTTATAGCTGAACAATATATGTATGAAACATATGTGCATATTTCATCATATCATTTTGTATATTTTAATGTTGGAACTTCAACCTGCAATGAGTTAAACTCTAAAGCTAGAAATTGGCTAAAATGTAAAAAATGATAAAAATTATGTTGTAATTATAATGTGGAAAGTTAAATTAAATGTACTGTATATATGATATAGTAACTTTCTTCAAGTTTTGATATATAATTATATATTATATAAGACATTATATGATCTAAACTTAGAGAGTTGAAGGATGAAGTATCTTTTTTAATGAAGACAATGCATTCTTTTGTTGCTCCTGTGCTTTATAAAATTATATGAAAATAACATAATAATAAATGACAACTATTTAAATTAGGCAAACAAAATTGTTTGTTTTATGCAAATATAACTTTGGATCAGTCATAATTTTTCATTTACTTTCATATGAATATGCAGGGCAAACAGAATTGTTACACTGCATACAAATATCAGATACTATGATTTAGCTCAATCATATACTGTAAATCAAACAGGAAAAGCTATATGAATCTCATTTAGAATAGGAATGTTTAAAGATGCCAAGATTAAGATATATAATACATGTTTTGTAGCTGTAAATAATCATACTCACCTTGATTGTGACATCTGATCCATCTATTATGGGACTGGAAATTACTTGCATACAGATAACAAAGTTTGCAATATGAAAGTTAGATGCATGTTTTGCCTGGAGCAGAGCAAATTAAACCATGCAGCTGGTATAGAGGTATGCATGAGAATTTTTTTTTAACTAGTGTTGCACATAACCTTCTAAATTATTGCACTAACAATGTTGGTTAACAGCTATAGTTGTGAAATTTTATTTAACCATAATGTTTCTATTTTCAATTTTGGTAGAAAACAAACTCGTGATAAAGTTCTTAATTCTTCTAGACTATGTTCAGACTTTGTTACACCTGTTTAATACATGTAGTAGTTTTTAATATAACCAAATAAAGAAATATATATATACATGTAAAAAAAAATATATATATTTATATATATATATATATATATATATATATATATATATATATATATATATATATATATATATCTCAATCTGTGGACAGCAGCTGTTTCGGGATTTGTCCCCTCATCAGCACAGAACAGAGTACCATGGCCCACACCTTCGCAATAGTAAAACTTATAGTTTTACTAAAGCATATTTAAAAGGTGTGTAAACTCAAGCCAGAGTGCTCAAGTGACTCTAGGGGTCACCTAGGAGTCACGAGCATTGCAAAATGCTAGCAGCTTGAGTTTGTGACCATGGTGAGAGTGCTCAATCATTTAATGTCATTGCTGAGCATTAAATGAGAGCGTAATATATATATATATACATATATATATTATGCTGGGGACCAGAGCATCAGTAGTTTTCAAATTGCTTTATTTCAAATTTTCTGGATCACTATACAATCAAGTCACAATTTAGTTATCACAGGCTATATACATATTTTGTAGCGTACGTATATAAATAAGTTATTTAACATATTGTGGTTTTTCACTGAATATAACTTCAGTTTTATGCCTTCAAGGGCCACAAAATGTAGGCTGGGAACCTCATCTGGCCTTGGGACTGCTTCTTGAACAGCCCTGCATTATACTAATTTTTCATGCATAGGCCTATATGTTGGTATAATTGTCTTGATTGTGTATTTTTGTTGATCCTGATACACCAACTCAAGCTGCTGTCTTGTTGAGAAGGGTAGTTGTGAGTGTTTATGTAAGTGTAAGTTTGTTTGCATAAATAGTATAATCATAAATTTATGCTGATATTAGCTCTTATAGCTGCAGTGGTAGATGTATATACTATACTATAGGTCCATTTACAGATGTGCCCGACAGCAACAATCATTGTGGAGCCTGTTTTGGCAATAGCAAATTTGAAAATATTAGAATGCACATGCAGAGCTAAATATGGTCAAAACTAAACCATGCCTCTAAAGTATATTAACATAATTGGAAGTTTTTTATTTGTTGTCGTGAACATCTGCACAAGTAGAAATCAATGTGCATGTATTCTGTTATGGTTTTGTGAGTAGGACAGTTGAGGAAATTCAATAGAGTGTATACAAAACTACATCTTACATAAACTGCATTTTTAAAGCGTAGCATAATGAGAGTAAGTTTTTGATTAACTACTGTAAACATTTGAACAATTTTATCATTAAATATTATTATTAATAACGCCTTTAGTTGATGCTGCCTTGTTTTATAACAACTAAAAACAATATATTTTTGACAAATTTGGTTGCCAGTGTTAGACGCAATGTAGTTGAATGCTTTGGGTTCCAAAATGAGTGTTGAATACAAAACCATCACAGTACTGCATGCCTACATTGTAAGTTCATAAATTTATACTTAATTAGTTATATAATGCTGGTGGATAATAGTATAAAGTACAAAGTAAAATTAATCTAAGTTAATGTATTGAAAAAGTAAACCTCTCTTAACAGCATTATGCTTATACTATCTTGGCTTTTCAATTTTGCTGAAATTGATGTATCATAATAGTAATACTAATAAGTGAATCTTCTGAGCTATACCTCTGATTTTGACATGGTCAATAAACTAATTTTATATATTTTATATTTGTCTGATGCTATATCATGGTACAATGTATATACACTGTTTTTTCATTTAAATAGTGCAGCTGTTTGTTTTACAAGGCTTACTTTTTGTTTTTGTAGAAATAACTTCTAAAAAAGTACTCTTATCATCTCCTCTTTCAAATCCTCTACAGTAAAGCTTCCTTCCAAGTGTTGAATCAGTTATAGTGAATTGAACAGAAAGAGTGAATCCTTCCGGTCTGCCCACTGAGTTACAGTCTGCATTACTGACTCCAGGTCCTTCTATTCCAGAGACAGCATTATTGTCTGAAAATAATGAATTAGCAACCAACGCATTTTCACTTTCACTACTTGGAATACATCCAGTTCTGTAGATTTTGCTATCTCCATCAGCTTCATATCGTAACTGTAAGGTTCTCAGATCAGTATAACCAGATGCTTCACATGTGAAAGTTATCTTCTCATCTTTATAGAACTCTGGTGAAGTTGTAGTACTGTATTCTATCTCTGTAGACGGTTGTGCTATATAAACATAATGCTTCAAGTTACACATGTAATATTTTTAAAATAGAGACAGTTACTTTCAAAAGTTTACCCGTGACTTCAAACAAAAATGTTAAAGAGGGAATTTCTCCCACACTTCTTCCTTCAAATCCTCTACAGCAGAGCTTCCATTCGATTGTTGGATCAGTTACACTGGGTTGTACAGAAAGAGTTGATCCTTCCAGTCTACCCATTGAATTACATTCTGCATGACTGACTCTAGGTCCTTTTATTTCAGAAACAGCATTAATGTCTGGAGGTAATGAAGCAACCCATACCGTTTCATTTTCACCACTTGGAATACATCCAGTTCTGTAGATTTTGCTGTCTCCATCAGCTTCATATCGTAACTGTAAGGTTATCAGATTAGTATAACCAGACGCTTCACATGTGAAAGCTATCTTCTCATCTTTATAGAAATCTTGTGTAGTTGTTGTACTGTAGTCTAGCTGTCTCTGTAGAGCATGCTTGTGCTATATGCAGATATGTTATATAATACTTCAAGATACACATATATTACTCTTAAAATAGAAACAGTTACTTTTAAGAGTTGACTTTTAACTTCAAACAAAGTTGCTAAAGAGCTTTCTCCCACGGCTCCTCCTTCAAATCCTCTACAGTAGAACTTTCCTCTGAGTGTTGGATCAGTTATAGTGAGTTGTACAGAAAGAGTGAATCCTTCAGGTTTACCAACTGAGTTACAGTATGCATGACTAACTCCAGACCCTTCTATTTCAGAGACAGCACTGATGTCTGAAAATAATGAATTAGCAACCAACGCATTTGCACTTTCACTACTTGAAATACATCCAGTTCTGTAGATTTTGCTGTCTCCATCAGCTTCATACCGTAACTGGAAGGATCTCAGATCAGTACAACCAGATGCTTCACATGTGAAAGTTATCTTCTCATCTTTATAGAACTCTGGTGAAGTTGTAGTACTGTATTCTATCTCTGTAGAAGGTTGTGCTATATAAACATAATACTTCAAGTTACACATATAATATTTTTAAAATAGAGACAGTTACTTTCAAAAGTTTACCCGTGACTTCAAACAAAAATGTTAAAGAGGGAATTTCTCCCACACCTCTTCCTTCAAATCCTCTACAGCAGAGCTTCCATTCGATTGTTGGATCAGTTACACTGGGTTGTACAGAAAGAGTTGATCCTTCCGGTCTACCCACTGAATTACACTCTGCATGACTGACTCCTGGTCCTTTTATTTCAGAAACAGCATTAATGTCTGGAGATAATGAAGCAACCCATACCTTTTCACTTTCACTACTTGAAATACATCCAGTGCTGTAGACTTTGCTGTCTCCATCAGCTTCATACCGTAACTGTAAGGTTATCAGATCAGTATAACCAGATGCTTCACATGTGAAAGTTATCTTCTCATCTTTATAGAAATCTGGAGAAGTTGTAGAACTGTAGTCTATCTCTGTAGATGGTTGAGCTATATAGACATATTATATAGTACTTCAAGTTACACATATAATACTTTTAAAATAGAAACAGTTACTTTTAAAAGTTTACCTTTGACTTCAAACAAAAATTGTTAAAGAGAGAATTTCTCGCACACCTCCTCCTTCAAATCCTCTACAGTAGAGCTTCCCTCTGATTGTTGAATCAGTTATAGTGAGTTGTACAGAAAGAGTGAACCCTTCCGATCTACCAACTGAGTTACACTCTGCATGACTGACTCCTGGTCTTTCTATTCCAGAGACAATGTATTGATGTCTAGAAATAATGGAGCAACTCATACCTTTTCACTTTCACTACTTGGAATACATCTAGATCTGTAGATTTTGCTGTCTCCATCAGCTTCATATCGTAACTGGAAAGATCTCAGATCAGTAAAACCAGATGCTTCACATGTGAAAGTTATCTTCTCATCTTTATAGAAACCTGGAGAAGTTGTAGTACTGTATTCTATCTCTGTAGACGGTTGTGCTATATAAACACAATACTTCAAGTTACACATATAATATTTTTAAAATAGAGACAGTTACTTTCAAAAGTTTACCCGTGACTTCAAACAAAAATGTTAAAGAGGGAATTTCTCCCACACTTCTTCCTTCAAATCCTCTACAGCAGAGCTTCCATTCGATTGTTGGATCAGTTACACTGGGTTGTACAAAAAGAGTTGATCCTTCCAGTCTACCCATTGAATTACATTCTGCATGACTGACTCTAGGTCCTTTTATTTCAGAAACAGCATTAATGTCTGGAGGTAATGAAGCAACCCATACCTTTTCACTTTCACTACTTGGAATACATCCAGTTCTGTAGATTTTGCTGTCTCTATCAGCTTCAGATTGCAACTGTAAGGATATTAGATCAGTACAACCAGATGCTTCACATGTGAAAGTTATCTTTTCATCTTTATAAAAATCTGGTGAAGTTGTAGAACTGTAGTCTATCTCTGTAGACGGTTGTGCTATATAAACATATTATATAATACTTCAAGTTACACATATAATATTTTTAAAATAGAGACAGTTACTTTTAAAAGTTTACCCATGACTTTAAACAAAAATGTTAAAGAGGGAATTTCTCCCACACCTCTTCCTTCAAATCTTCTACAGCAGAGCTTCCATTTAATTGTTGGATCAGTTACAGTGAGTTGTACAGAAAGAGTGAATCCTTCCGGTCTACCCACTGAATTACACTCTGCATGACTGACTCCTGGTCCTTTTATTTCAGAAACAGCATTAATGTCTGGAGATAATGAAGCAACCCATACCCTTTCATTTTCACCACTTGCATGGAATACATCCAGTGCTGTAGATTGTACTGTCTCCATCAGCTTCATATCGTAACTGTAAGGTTATCAGATTAGTATAACCAGATGCTTCACGTGTGAAAGTTATCTTTTCATCTTTATAAAAATCTGGAGAAGTTGGAAAGTACTGTAGTCTATCTCTGTAGATGGTTGAGCTATATAGACATATTATATAGTACTTCAAGCTACACATATAATACTTTTAAAATAGAAACAGTTACTTTTAAAAGTTTACAATTGACTTCAAACAAAAATTGTTAAAGAGAGAATTTTTCCCACACCTGCTCCTTCAAATCCTCTACAGTAGAGCTTCCATCTGATTGTTGGATCAGTTACAGTGAGTTGTACAGAAAGAGTGAATCCTTCCGATCTGCCAACTGAGTTACAGTATGCATGACTGACTCCTGGTCCTTCTATTCCGGAAACAGCATTGATGTCTGGAAATAATGAAGCAACCCATACCTTTCATTTTCACTACTTGGAATACATCCAGCTCTGTAGATTGTACTGTCTCCATCAGCTTCATAATGTAACTGTAAGGTTTTCAGATCAGTATAACCAGATGCTTCACATGTGAAAGTTATCTTCTCATCTTTATAGAAATCTGGTGAAGTTATAGCCCTGTAGTCTATCTCTGTAGATGGTTGTGCTGCGTGGAGATATATCAATGTAATACTTTAATTGTTACACAATACCTCTAATGCTGTGTACCAATATAAACAGTCAAAATAGTTCACCTACATGTAAAAAAATTATGTGAAAACGATAATATGATGTGTGCAAATTGTATGTGCCAAATGTTAATAATTCTATAGACCTTAAATTAATGTATATCATCACTAGATTGTAAGACATGGTGATGAACGGTAAATGATATGGACCAGTTAAAGAACAAATTTTATTTGATGTATTGATAGATAAGTAAATCAGACAACACTGGAAGAATTCTTGCAGTACGTTTGTCTGATTTACTTTAGTAGCAGCATCATCTCACTGCAATGATATTATATAAGCAGTTGTATATATTTTATACTATATATATAAATATTTTGTTTTAATGCTAGTTTTAACTAATTTTTAATGATGAATAATATATTATATGCAATAATAACATATATATATAACAAAAAATATAATAAAAAAGTATTACATTAAAATATATATGTTGCTGTGTAGTTTTTTTCTGCTGTTGCGTGATCGCTAAAATTAGAAATCAATTACAATTGTAAGCTTTCCCTTTATTATGTAAGAATATTATTATGCAGTTTCAATTCCGATAATTTTAGATGAACTTCAAAAATTTAAATAAGTTAGGTAAAATTGCATAAATTCAAATTAGGTATATTATATATATATATATATATATATATATATATATATATATATATATATATATATATATATATATATATATATATATATATATATATATATATATATATATGTTGTTTTGCTGTTGTCATGCCTGGAGATGTGTATATCGTGGGATATATTAATTTCTTAATAAATAAAACAGAAGTTTCAAATTCTTCTTTAATTTAAGGTTTTTTATCATGCATTTCTATATT
This sequence comes from Bugula neritina, assembly GCA_964035545.1. NCBI lineage: Eukaryota > Metazoa > Bryozoa > Gymnolaemata > Cheilostomatida > Bugulidae > Bugula > Bugula neritina. The sequence goes on from OZ037773.1 coordinate 3,162,675, forward strand.
ATAGAAAACATGATGTATAGAATACAATATGGTTACATATAAGACATTATGGCCATAATATATATAGAGAAAGCAGAATGATCATATATATGTTATAAAAGGCAATCTGACCATATATGTATATAGAAGATGCAATATATGATTGTATTTATATATAATACACTAATAGTTTCATTTATGGGTACAATATGATCATCTTATTATATATAGAGAAATGTTATAATTATCCAATATAAAATACAACAATGGTAAAGTATATTAAAAGGTATATTTTAATATATTAAAATGTTTTTTATGTTATATTAAAAATATATATTATATTTTATATAATATATATTTTTAATATATATTATATAATATAATTTTATTATTAAAAATATATATTATTATATAATATATATTTTTAATATATATTATATAATAATAATAATTTTAATATATATATATAAAATATATACATATATTAAAAATATTATGTTATATTAAAATTAAATATTTATATATTTACATAGGTAAAGTATATTAAACCGATTACCCTAGGTAATGTAGATACTATAATTCACCAGTGAATTAAAAATCTAACAGCTTGTATGAAGATTTCTTATGGGAATTCTGAGAGAACATAACTTCTACATCTTGACTTTAGAACTCCCAGTCTATACACTCTTGTATAATGCAGCACATGTATTACCAGTATATATAGTAAAGAAGAAAGCAATTATAACAGATTCTCTTGATAATTATGAGACACTCTAAGCATATAAAATAACTTTTAAAACAGTGGTATGTTATATGTATAATTATATATTATATTTTAATATCAATGATAATATCTGTATTTGTTATGCATATTGATATAATATTAGAGTGCATTTATAGCTTGTGGGTTTTTTATTATAGCATATGACTATATTACATTGTTTTAAAAATGAGAACTGCAATAGTTATAAATTCTCTGATTTCTGTATACAATTATACAAGCTTCAACAGATATAAAAACCTGTATAATTTATATGCACAGTGTTGTCTGTATAAGTATTGTATCATTCACTCCACTACAATAACAATACTAAAGTTCTAATATTCAATGCATGCAGTAGCTTGTTTTGTTTGTGGATAGTTGTTTATTCATATGAATTTATTTTCTAGTTTATTTATACAAGAATAACCAAAAAAATGTGACGCTATATAATATATTGTATTCATTATGTGCATACATGTATAAAAATAAGTTATATTTTGTGTAGCTAACTTGAATATTTCATAAGTGCTTAATATATAGGCAAAATGTTAGTAGTATAGCTGTATATACTTAAGGTATAGGTATGCATGTATAAGTTTCAATTATTGACAATATGCATACTAATCAGCAATTATTAATAATATTGATAGGAATAACAAGACTTTCTGATCGACTACTTAGTCACAAGTCATTCCTATTGCTCTCTCCAGACTATGGCTTCATGTTTACATAGAAGTTGATGTGATTGGTATCTCATAACCATCCTGATCTTCTGACTGGGAGACTCTAATCTGATTCATACTATGTTTTTGGGAGTTGTCAATACACTCATAGCTATGGTCTTCAGTTCCAGTGACTGACAACTCCTCATATGTAGAAGGAACTGTGGTAGTTGGAGTCTGTGGCATTTTTCCTTAAAATAAGTTTATTTATATTTTGAACATTAATAGAATAAGAAGTGACTTAACTTCGGTGTCACTATAGTAGAAACTATTAAGCAGTGGTTCTATGTTAAAGCTAGGTAAAGGAACACTGTTATAGTATAAAATCACCAAAAGAAGTCTAAGAGCAATGCTTTGTTAAGTATATAAAATTTGGCTCCTGATTAGCCAAGAAAACACTAAAATATTATAAATTAGTTATAAACTTGTGAGTAATATGATTGAGCATGTTTCTACAGTATTACATAATTCATGCAATAAAGTCGCTATGAGTTAGCAGTTTATTCAAATTATGTAATCTAAATTAATTGTATTACAAAATTCTAATACAGGCTGCTGTTATGAATAGATGCTGCTAATCAAAGACTGTCTAAGGTTGTTTACTGACTTTATTATAGTCCACAAAAATACGCATTTATGAAGTGTATATGTAACATAATGTTCACCTTTTGACTTTCTTTTGTTATAGATGGCAACTACGACTACAGTTATTAACACTCCACTCAGAGTACCAACGAACCCTCCTATCAAGGCTCCATTATTAACTGGCTTCCTTGTAGATGTAGTGGTAGAAGTTGTAGTAGGCAGCAATGAGGATATGTTGGCAGCATTATCCCATGCTATATTCCACTTTATGGTAACTGAATTTGCTGAAACACATTAAAAATTCAAGTACTTTTTCCGAGAATATTCTTTTGATAAAACACTCGTACAATTATAATTGTTTAGCATTATAATTAGCTAGTATTGCTTTATAATTATTTCAAAATAATTATAAGACAATACTAGCTGTGATCCAATTATAAAAACGTAGGAAAATTATTACAATTGAGGCAATGACTATAAAGCACATGATAAATATTTTAAATTTAATTACATACATAAACCATTTTCAGGCGTACATTCAACTGTTTCTGTTACACCATTTGTTTGAGAGCTCAAAGCTAGCTCATTAGATAGTTCTATCATTAGTACTCCATTGTATTTCCAAAAAAAGGCAGAAGGTGTTGGGTTAGCATCCACATATTGGCTACAATCTAATTTAACATCATGTTGTAGAGGGTTAAACTTTTTCACAATTGGATTTTGAACACCAGGTTTTCTAGTCAAGTCTACAAAACGTAAGCATATCAGTTTTGACGTTATTAAATATACCAGGGGTTTTACATTTAAAATATGAACGTGAGTTTGCGTATAAATGTACGGAAAGTGAAGGGCTAATGATACTCACATGGTGATTTGATGGTAGCAGTTTGTTCAGTGTTTTCTCCCTTCCAGTTAGAATGTTCTGTATCTGTAGAAGATAATGTTAGTCCAGCTCTATAAACTTAACATTATTACAACACAATGTAAGTTTAACCTTACAATATTTTTTGCAATATGGCAACATTGTTAAGCAATGTTCTACTGTTTATACGTATTTTTAAATAACTGGATGCATATATCACAGTAACACAGAGACAGAATGTTTTATATGGCCTCGACCGAGGAGCAGGCTCTTGAGGGCGTCACCCAACATTCTGTTGTTCCGCTCGGCGACTCCGTTCCCTTGCGGGTGATATGGGGTGGTCCGACTCTGGTTCACCTCCCATATCCGGCAGAGGTCTCCCATGAGCTGGGACTGGAACTGGGCACCCTGGTCTGTATGTATCTATTCAGGTGACCCGAGGTAGCAGAATACATTTTGCTCCAGGGCCTGGGCCACCGTGCGGGCCGATGCGTCTGGAATAGCCAGAGCATCTGCCTACCGGGTGAAGTAGTCCGTGAGCACCAGTATCCAGGTGTTCCCTCTGGCATAGGCATAGGCCCAACGAGGTCTACCGCCACTACTTGCCACAGTCGACCAGCGTATAGCCAGCGTCGACCATTGGTTTCCGTGGGGCGGCGATGCTTACTAGCTTGGCAGATCTCGCACTGCCGTACCCGCAGTCGTACATCCCGAGTCATTCCGGGCCAATACCAACGCAGCCGCATGCACCTGATGACCCGACTGGCTTCAGCATGAGCCTGTTTATGGGTGTCCCAAATCAGTTCCCGTCGGAGGGCGCGTGGACAGATGACGCGGTCCCTCTCCTGCTGACGGTTGTCTGCGGCTAACGTCATCATCGGAAGACCATCTAGACTGACCTTGAGGGAATCTCAGCAACAACAGAAAAGTTGGACCTCCCTGCCGCTGCTGTTCCTCGCTAGGTTGTCAGCCCTCCTTCTTGGCCCGGAATATGTCCGCTACTGCCCCTGGTAGCGTCTCCTGGAGTCGGCACAGATCCTTGACATTCTGGTACAGAGTGGGGTTAGCACGAAGTGCCTGGATGTCCTCAGAGTGGGTTTCGGTCCGAAGATGGCCGTGCTCCCACTGATAGACGGCGCCCTCCCCTAACTCCGTTTCCACGTCAAGGCGAGCGGGTCCCCTGTCCGGTCTCTATATGCAGGCATTGCTTGCAGTCCTCTACCGGCCGACGATTCATGCCGTCGGCGTTCCCGTGCTTCCAGCCAGCACGGTGCTCTATCCGGTAAGAGAACGCGGCAAATATCTCCAGCCAACGAGCTACCTGGCTTGAGGGCTCCGCACGTTTACACAGCCATATCAGTGACGCATGGTCTGTTCGCAATCGGAACGTTCTCCCATACAGATATGGTCGAAAGTGCTTGACCGCCTTGACTACTGCTAGGAGCTCCTTCCTAGTGGTGCAATAGTTCTTCTCGGCAGCCGCGAGAGTCTTGCTATAGTAAGCTACAACCACCTCACTTCCACCCTGGACTTGGGACAGAACAGCTCCCACATTGTGGTCACTGGCGTCTGTGTCCAGGATGTACTCCTTGGCTGGGTCAGGATACGCCAGAATTGGCGCCTCCATTAGCCGTTGCTTGAGGTGGTCAAACGCCTGCTGCTCCTCCTGTGCCCACTGCTACCGGACCCCCTTGGCAGTCAGCCGATTTAACGGCTGAGCCATCCCTGCAAAGCCAGGTTTGTACTGCCGGTAGTGCCCTACTAGGCCCAGGAATGCACGCAACTCAGGGAGATCGCGGGGGACAGCCCACTTCTTCACAGCCTGTACTTTCTCTGAGTCAGTAGCGACCCTATCACGGCCAACAACGTGGCCCAGGTACGTAACCTTCGGCTGTAAGAGTGCACACTTGAAAGGCTTCAGCTTCAGTCCAGCTGCCCGAAGACGGTCAAAGACCTCCCGCAGACGACTGACATGAGTCGCAAAGTTGGGAGATTACAATGACGTCGTCCAGATAGATCAGAAGGGTCTTCCAGTGTAAACCACTGAAGACCTGCTCCATGAGTTGTTGGAAAGTTGCCGGGGCAGACGTAAGCTCGAATGGCAGTACTTTTCACTTTCAGAGCCCATCACGAGTAATGAATGCTGCTTTGTCCTGAGCATCAGGGCTGAGGGGCACTTGTCAGTATCCGCTAAGTAGATCCAAAGTACTAAAGTACTTGCTACCCGCGAGGGCATCCAGAGACTTATCTATCCGTGGGAGAGGGTAGGCGTCCTGGATGGTAACGCTGTTGAGTTTGCGTTAGTCCAACACAGAACTCAGATTAGTATAACCAGATGCTTCAAATGTGAAAGTTATCTTCTCATCTTTATGGAAATCTGGTGAACTTGTAGTACTGTAGCCTATCTCTGTAGAAGGCTGTGCTGGAGATATATTATAATACTCTAAGTTACGCACTACTTTATATTACTTGTAATTATTTTCTATTTGAAGGAGCCGATATCACCTTGCTGTAGCGTTATGTTTGATAGACACAGAAAGATGGTAAGATGCTGCAAAAACAGAGTGCTGCAGAAAGCTGCCATCAAGCCTCAAGCATATGTAGAACAGTCATTGTAAAATCTACCGACTACAGAGAGAAAGAGAGAGAGAGAGAGAGAGAGAGAGAGAGAGAGAGAGAGAGAGAGAGAGAGAGAGAGAGAGAGAGAGAGAGAGAGAGAGAGAGAGAGAGAGAGAGAGAGAGAGAGAGAGAGAGAGAGAGAGAGAGAGAGAGAGAGAGAGAGAGAGAGAGAGAGAGAGAGAGAGAGAGAGAGAGAGAGAGAGAGAGAGAGAGAGAGAGAGAGAGAGAGAGAGAGAGAGAGAGAGAGAAGAGAGAGAGAGAGAGAGAGAGAGAGAGAGAGAGAGAGAGAGAGAGAGAGAGAGAGAGAGAGAGAGAGAGAGAGAGAGAGAGAGAGAGAGAGAGAGAGAGAGAGAGAGAGAGAGAGAGAGAGAGAGAGAGAGAGAGAGAGAGAGAGAGAGAGAGAGAGTATACAATACCAATATAATTATGCTGTTGAAGGTAAATTATTTCGTGATTTTAAAATATTTGCATTGTGTTATCAGATTCAATAAAAAAAACTATTGCAAACGCTAGTTGGTAAATATTGATAACCTTCTACACATCCTACAAAAAGAGTTTTAAATCTAGAGCCGGAAAATTATGAAACAATATATTATATAATAAGGCAATCAGCATATAAATTGCTACCTATAGCAATGAGCACTGATTTGCTATAATACTGCTTGCCAATATATACAACCATTATAATGTATACAAATTATAATTATATTAAATTGTAATAATATAGATCGAGTATAGAACAATTGTTACCTGCAGCGTAGATAGATAAGCAGACCAAACAATACAGGAAGTGGTAGTAGCACATCATCTCACTATAACATAGTACACATAGTAATTACAATTTTACAATAATTTCATAGTTTATGATATTTTTTCATTTTATTTAAATATTTTAAGTTAGTTTTGAATATCATTCCCTTCATTTAGTTTTTTAACTGCTGATTGCTAACATCATAATTCAAGTATATAACTTAACTCTATATTCTATCAATAAATTATATTCACAATACAAATAACGGTTGCAGCAAAAAAGTTCCCAGTGTAATTTACTATTCTAACTACTCTAACTTAAGAGTCATATGTATATTTGTCAATTCTGAAGTTTTCAAAAACACTAATTTCTATAAATAGATTTTTCTCTAGCAGTGAATTTGCGGTAAATATACAAAACTAATTGTACGTGAATGCAGGGAGGATATAACTTCTATTACCTTCAGTTTATTTCTGCATACATATATTATCAGTATGTGACAAGTATTTATTAATTGCCATTGTTAAATTGAAGTGTGTCAACTAAACTACTTCCAACTATAGAACTGATGCTGTTATAAGCACATATATGGTTTTATAACAATAATTAGCAACAAGTTCAATATAAGATCGCTCATAGAGACTTTACTTATAGGTAACATTGTAGTATGTTGAATAAATTGAATTTTTTTTAATCCAAAAGACGATTCTATATTTCTTTGTATCCTAATGTTGAAACGAAATAGTACAGTATATTCAATAAAGAAATCTCAGGAAGCGATATTATATTAGGGTATAGGGGCACACGGGTGTATTTTAGCAAACGAAAATATGCACCACAAGTAAAAAAAGTTTTTACTGTACATAATTATGCCCATGTCAGATTACAGTCAAAACCCAACTGTGAACGCGTTTTTGAGACTGAGCGTTGCACTCTGTGACGTCACAACTGTCTGATTTCTGAACGCCACTGTCAATTTTTTATGATGCATTCAGCATTTGATATGTCAAATGCTTAATTTTTGCGCTTAGTGATCATTCATTTACTGACTTGATTAGGAGGATTAACTGGGGCGCGCGCGCCCATCGTTCATAGCTTCTAACCGGTTTACTTTCCTCCGCAGTGAGAATAAACCCTTCGTACACTGCTGCAATCGCCTGTGTAGCCGATGGACTTTATCCTCATGAGTGCAGGATTGGGAAAAAATGTTGCAGGGAGGGAGGTAAAATTGGTTGGGCGAGGAATGGTATGTGGAGTTTAGGGGAAAGTGCTGATGAGTCGGGAAGTAGTGTTGGAGGATCGTGAGGTAGGGTTAGTGCTAGAGGGTTGGGAGTTAATGGTTGACGTTCAGGAGATAGTACTGGAAAGTCGAGAGGGTCGGGGTCTTTTCCGTATTAGGGAAACTTGAGTGGGGTCCAGCACAGGGTTGTTGTTTACTCTGACCAGCACAACCTAAAGAGGTTGGGTGGCTACTGGCTGGCTGGCTGTCGTGAATTCCTTGACATCTGTGTCCTCTCTCACTAGGGACACGTCAAAAACCCCTGGATGAGAGCTGCTCGCTTGCGGGGTCCCCGAGGTGGGGCATGATGAGGTCGCGGAACTCCGGGAATGTGGTTTCATCAACCACAAATGTCCTACCCACTTGGCAATGAGCTATGCGCTGGTGGCGCAGCACATAGTCCCGCTGGTAGGAGTACTCCCCACACTGGCAAAAGACATTGGCATAGTGTTAGGGGCAAGAACCCTCAGTCGCCGAACAATGGAAAAAAAATTTTCTGCATTGGCGACACTTGAGATTGCCCGTTTCACCACGCGCTCTGCCAATTCAGAGCCAGGCTTCTTTTGTGATTCAGTGTTGATAGGTGGCCACCATTTTAGGCAGCCTCCATCCATGGACGTTTTTGCCAATCTGTACCGCTCCGCCGTCCAAGATAACCTGCTCTTTCTTCGCAGGTAGTTGTACTTCTTTGGGTTTTGAAATAGGCTCCACTAGAGTGACAGGATGTTGCTCATCAAGTTTGGGGGAATCCTACAGGCCGGTGGCAGCTGAACCAGGGTTTCTAGTGAAAAAGGGGCCGAGCTGACTCGCCCCGGTTTCAGTAAAGTCTGTCAGATTATCTGGAACAGTAAAGACAGGCTGTGACTGTCCGATTGTACTACTGCCGAAATTTGGCATTTGCCTATACAGTGCTCTAACAGCCAGAATTTCAGGTAAATTTAAGATTGCTGCCAACCCCATGTCCTGATTCGACAAGTTGTCCAAGGAAGATTCGTCTCCTAATTTCATGTGGAATTCTATAAGTAGGGTGGTTTCAACCCAATTGATTAAAGAAGATTGATTAAAAGTTGGGCTAAACTCCGAGAATGGAGAGTCAAGTCTTAAAAAAATACCTGACTGATCGTGGTTGTCCGACGTTTCTGGTAAAGTTATTCCCATTTTATATTGTTGAGGAGTTGAAATTGTGCGTCTCTTTGCGACTGAAGTAAGAGTTAAAATGATTAAACCTTGTGGCGTCAGATTTTCATATGACAACCCTTCGGTCACATGCTCGGTCAGTTTCTCTGACGATCTTCAGTAGGGTAACTTTACATGTTGGACCTCTTCCAATTTTTGGCCCGCGTTTTCAACTCTCTCAAGAGAACCTTTCCATCTTATGAGGCGTTTGTCCACGTGAAGGTCAAAGTATATACCTGTACCAAGTGCACAACTCTTTGGTAGGGGTGTTCCCATGTACCCCACGTAGTAATCAGCCAGATATCCTGAGAATTTCCTGCTTTTTTGCTGTCTCTCCAAGTTGATAGACACTGGTGCATCAGCTTTTCTGGTGGTTTTGGCAAAGGGAGGTGTTTCACCATTGTTCTCTCCAGTCGTGGAGACATCTTCTACCTCTGGGGCCGCTGAGATTGGCCCTGGGGCTAGCTGACCTAAGGATCTAGAAGAAAGAGGAGGGTCAGGTGTTTTGTCAGGTGTACTGTCAGGCTCATCAGGATCACAAACAATTATTTCCCACTCTCTAGGTCAGGCTACCCATCCTCTGGACATGGGCCAACAGGTTGGCTCCAGGAGCGGGGATGCTTGGCCTGTAGCCTCCGGGCTACTATAGTATAGTTTTAACCGTTGCTCGTTCTGAACCAAAATTTTTGTCTTGAGTGTTTCATGCAATATGTGTGGTTGGGTAAGACCTCCACTAGACAGGAGGGCCCCATGAACTTGGGCTGCAGTTTAGCCAACTGTCTGCAACGCCTACGGTAGCTAACCATTCATACCCAGTATCCTACATGTATAAGGGGAGTTCTTCTGAGTCCTCCGTTCTCACTCTCCACTGTTTTTTTCAGAGAGCATTGTAAACCTCCTCCATAGTATTTATCAACTTCCCTACATACTCGTGTACTGGGGACTTGGGTGCTAGAACGTAGTAGTTTAGGTGTTCTGGAACCCGGGTCTCTCGATCAAGCATCAAGAGGTTTGAGGTCTCCTGTGTGCTAGAGTGTAATGTGCTACAGTAGGCCCCCATGATTTGAGACAACACCACATCCTTTTCCTCTTGACTCCGGCCTAAGATCAGGCTTCTGAGGGCGTCACCTAACATACGATTGTTCCTTTCCACAACTCCGTTCTCTTGCGTGTGGTATGGGGTAGTCTGATTATGGTTCACCCCCGTATCTGGCAAAGGTCTTCCATTAGTTAAGACTAGAACTAGGCACCCTGGTCAAAGTGGGTCTGTTCGAGTAGTCCAAAGCAGCAGAACACACTCTGATCCAAAGCTCGAGCCACTGTAGGAGCTGATGCATATGTGATATCCAAGGCAACTGCCCAACGAGTGAAGTGGTCCGTGGGCACCAGTATCCAGTTGTTCCTTTGGCGAATAACAGCATTGGTCTGACTAGGTCAAATACTACTACCTGCCACGGTCGACCAGCGTACAGCTAACGCCGACCGGTGGTTTACTTAGGGCGGCCATGCTTGCTAGCCTGACAGACCTCGCACTGCCGCATCCGCAGTTGCACATCTCGAGTCAATCCGGGCCGGTACCAATAAAGCTGTAGACACCTGATGACCCGAATGGCTCCAGAATAGGCCTGTTTATGGGTGTCTGACATCAACTCCTATCAGAGAGTGTGTGGACATACGACGTGTTCCTTTTTCTGGTGACGGTTGCCTGCTGCCAATGGTATAGTAAGAAGGCCATCTGAGTTAACCTTGAGAGAATCTCAGCTGCGACAGAAATGTCGGAACTCGACATTACACTGCTGCTTCTGCTTTCCAGTAAGTCGGTGACCCTTCTTCTTAAACCAGAATATGTCAGCTACTGCCCCTGATAGTGTCTCCTGGAGCCGGTACAATTTCTTGACGTTTTGGTACAAAGTGGAGTTGGCCCGGAGAGCATTGACGGTGTCTGATTGGGTTTCGAGTCGAAAATGACCATCCTCCCAACTATTGACGTCACTGCCCCAACTTTTCCTTTACGTCCAGGTGAGCGAGTCTCCCCCTCTCGTCTCTCAATGTGCCAGCGCTGCTTACAGTCCTCCCCGGGCCGGCAGCTCATGTCATCAGCATTCCCATGCTTTTTCCCAGCACAGTGTTCTATTCGGTAAAAAACTCAACAAGGATCTCCAGCCAGTGAGCTACCTAACTGGAAGGCTTAGCACGTTTGCACAGCTATATCATTGATGTATGGTCAGTTCTCAACCTGTATGCTCTTCTATACAGATATGGCCGGAAGTGCTTGATTGCTTTGACTACTGCTAGGAGCTCTTTTCTGATGGTGCAGTAGCTTTTCTCAGCACTCGACAGAGTCTTGCTGTAGTAAGCCATTACCACCTCTGTTCCACTCTGGACCTGGTGCAGGACAGCCCCCACACTGTGGTCACTAGTGTCAGTGTCCAAGATGTACTTTTCAGATGTGTCAAAATACGCCAAGATAGGCACCTCCATTAGCCAATTCTTGAGGTGGTCGAAGGCCTGCTGCTCCTCCTGTGTCCACTGCCATCAAACTCCCTTGGCGGTTAGCCAATTCAAAGGCTGAGCCACTCCTGCAAGCCCTTGTATATACTGCCTATAGTACCCTACCAGGCTCAGGAATGCCGGCAAATCAAAGAGGTCTGGGGGGGGACAGTTTATAGTTCAGTTTCAACTGTGGTCTGACAGCTTTGAAATTTCGTAATTTGCTAAACATGTAAAATGTGTTTGTTTGTAATTTGTAGCACTAAAGAAAAATGGGTTTGCTAAATAAGCCAGCCAATTAAATAATTATGACAGAAAATATTCGAACTTGTTGTTCAGCAATCTCAACGCATGAACTTCGTGTACAGTATGCACACATTTTTTACTTGAGCTGCAAATTTTTGTTTGGGAAAATATGCAAGCTGTGGCTTCATGCTTAGACTTTTGATTGCTTGGGCTATCTAAACAAATAGCATGTGCGTGACTCCTTCACTAGAAGTTTCACACATGCTTTAATAACACTAGTTGTTATCACACATGCTTTCCGGCAAACTGCCTTAAAAAGTTTGATTAATCTGTAAATACTATAACCAATCTTTTTATAAATTGTAGGCTGTTTATAATTTTTTATATAACCCACATAGTTTTTTTCTTATCACTTCAGCTCTACAAGAAGTACTAAATCTATATAGATTGTTAGATATGATAAAGCAGCATTCAGTGAAATAAAGCTCCGCCACAAAGCCGTATATATTATAGTATTTGTAGTATTTTATGTACTTACATATATATTCACCAGATTTGGTATTGAAACAGTAAAATTTGGAGGTAAAGTAGTTGGCTACAAGAGTCAGTATAACTCATCTTTATAACAAACTTATCAACTGTGAACTGTATAATGAATCTACCGTTTTAGTACCACATAGTGTAGTTACTATAATATATACTTTTTGGTTTGGATACTATTATATAATAATAATTATTCCTACTATAATTAGTAGTGTTTTATACTCACAATGTTTCTTGTCAACTTAGTATCAATTTGCTGACCTTTGACTTACATCACATATTCTAAAGCTGTATGAGAAACATAATATCTGCTGCTTGGGGCTATAAAGAGAAATTTAATTTCAATATCCCATCTTTAAACGCAACCCACATTCTTATACACTTATAGTAGAGTGAAAACTAGTCTTTGCTAAAACTAAACAAATTAATACAATGGCATGAGACTATCAAAACTATCCTGAAGTTTCTATTGGCTATAATCAGAGTGTATTGTTAACTGAACAATGTACATATTGAATAGACATACTTAACTTCCTTGTTGCTTGGCTATATACAGTGTTAGCTAGTATTTACAGAATAGTACTAACTACTGTACACTTTAAAAGAATGGATAACTCTGATAACTATGCATATTATAATACGTTCACTGCAACAAATTAGGGAATTAGTCTGTCTTGGCCTAAAAGTTGTTAAATCATTTGCAATATCACTTTTCATAAAGTGATGAATCTTAGAACAAATGTTGGTAAGTGTTTTTATAAAAGCATGAAATAGTTTATGGTATTATATATGTAATGTAATAGGTATATGCGCAGTTAAAATGTTCTTGGTAAACAACATTGGAAAACAACTTGATCCTAGTTTATTAATAGTTATTGTTAGATTCTGCAGGACTGTTTTAAGAAGTGCAACTTTGAAACCATTGAGTGTGCAGCTATAGAAGGTGAAATAACAACAATCTTTAAACAAGCTTAGGCTATATTGATGCGAATATATGTACAAAGAATTTTGATTTTTCCATAAAAATTTTTTTTGAGTAAAATGCACTTTTTAGACATCATGACAAATCCATGAGCCTATTAAGAGTTGAATGATAAGGTTACAGGTTATGATAGATATTCTCACGTATACAACATATTAGGTTTTTGTATCAGTTACAGTGAGTTGTACAGAAAGAGTGAACCCTTCTGGTTGGAATTACATTCTGCATGACTGACTCCAGTTCCTTTTATTCCAGAGACAGCAATAATGTCTGGAAATAATGAAGCAACCCATACCTTTCACTTTCACTACCTGGAATACATCCAGTGCTGTAGATTGTACTGTCTCCATTACCTTCAGATCGTAACCGTAAAAATCTCAGATTAGTATAACCAGATGCTTCACCTGTGAAAGTTATCTTCTCATCTTTATAGTAATCTGGGGAAGTTCTAGTACTGTAGTCTATCTCTGTTATAGATGGCTGTCCTGGAGATATCTTATAATACTTCAATTGTTACACAATACCTCTAATACTGTGCACCGATGTATTTTCAAAATAGTTCGCCTATAACATGTAAAAAAAAATTTATGCAAAAAGGATAATTATATAGACCTTATTGTATACCTGTTACCTGATTTCAAGACATGGTAACAGGTAACGGTAAATGATATGGACCAATTAAAAGCAAGTTTTACTTGATGTATTGGTAGATAAGTAGATTAGACAACACTGCGCAAGAAGTAGTAGCATCTCGATCATCTCCCTGCATGCAATAATACTATAAGCATGCAGTAGTATATATATTTTTTGCACTATATATATACTAATATATTGTTTTAATACAAGTTTTAACCTATTTTCAATGATGAATATATGCAGCAAGCACCTATAACAAAATCAATACTATAATAAAAAATTCCTATGTTGTATCATTATAAATATGTTGTAGTTTTTTCAGCTGTTGCATGATTGCTACGAAATTAAAAATCAATGGGATATAAATTTATTAATAAATTCACTAAGAGTCTCATTCTTCCTTAATTTTAAGAGTTTTATCTTTTATATAAATTATAGAAGACATGATAATGTATATAGAAGACAATATGATTCTATATAAAAACAATATGATTCTATATTATCAGATGCTGCATGTGAGCATATAATATAATGATCAACATGTTAAAACAGCGGTATTATTATATGCACTTTTGAAACAGCGGTGTTATATGTATATATATTTTATTATTACCCAGCGCATCACCGTTAATATCTGTATTTGTTATGCACGGACCTATAATTTAGAGTATGTTTCACTCGTGGGTTTTTTATTATAGCATATGGCTATATTACATTGTTATAAAATTGAGAACTTTAATAAGTATAAATTATCTAATTTCTGTATACAATTATACAAGTTTTAACAGGTATAAAAACCTGTATATATGCACGCTGCTGTCTGTATAAGTATTGCATCACTCACTCCACTACAATAACAATGAAATGATTCCCCTTTTTTTTTCAAAAATAACAATCACAAGAATAACTAACTATAAGATTTTGAATATTCAATGCATGCAGTAGCTTGTTTTATTTGTGGACAATTGCTGATTCATATGAATATATTTTCTAGTTTATTTATACAAGAATAACCAAAGAAGTGTGAGATTATATAATTTATTTATTATGTTGTGCATACATGTATAAAAAAAAGTATATTTTGTATACTTGAATATTTCATAAATGCTCAATAGATAGGCTATATAGTGTATATATATACATATATATATATATATATATATATACATATATATATATACCTGATGATCGTAGCTCGCACTACGTGAAACAATATTGTAGTCAATAGAATGAAGATCTAAGTTTATTTTTCTATCCAAAATTGTATTAGTACCAAATATATATATATATATATATATATATATATATATATATATATATATATATATATATATATATATATATATATATATATATATATATATATATATATATATATATATATATATATATATATATATATATATATATATATATATATATATATTCAAGGTATAGGTCTGTTTGTGTTTGTTTTATACACATTAAACATATGCATACTAATCAGCAATCATTAATAATATTGCAAAGAAAAACACATTATTTTGATCGATTACTTGTAGTCACAAGTCATCTTCATTCCTTTTCCTCCCCCAGACTATGGCTTCATGTTGACATAAATTGATGTGATTGGTATCTCATAACCATCCTGATCTTCTGAATGGGAGACTCTAATCTGATTCATGCCATATCTTTGGGAGTTGTCAATACACTCATAGTTATGGTCTGCAGTTCTAGTGACTGACAACTCCTCATATGTAGAGGGAACTATGGTAGTTGGAGTCTGTGGTGTTTTTCCTTAACAGAAGATTATTAATATATGATGAATATTATAGTTAGTTAGTTGATCATATATATATCACTATTAGGAACTAAGTAGAAGCTAAGTAGAAATGGTTGATTGAGTATATAATGTCTCCTAATTGCCAATGAAACACTAAACTAAAATTCAAAAACTTGTGGGTCTTAGTTCAATTATTGTAAGATAGTTTTATAATAAGCTACTGTATATTAGCATATTTAAACAGTATGACATATATATGCACAAAAGTGTCCATCAGTTTGAAATATATTGAAGTATTGAATTTAAATTAAGTTTATTGCAAAATTAGAATCCAAGCTGTTGTTATGACTGCATACTGCCAATCACAAGCTGCTGAGCTGTTTGCTGACTTTAATATAGTTTATTAAAGTATGTGTTTTACAAGTGTACGTAGCATATAACATTTACCTTTTGACTTTCGTATGTAGATGGCAACTGCAACTGTAATAGTTATCAACACTCCACTCAGAGTACCAATGATCCCCCCTATTAGACCTCCATTATTCAATAGTTTCTTCGTAGATGTAGCTGGCAGCGTTGTGGATATTGTGGCAGCATCATCCCATGTTATGTTCCACTTTATGGCAACTGTCTTTGCTGAAACACATTAAAAAATTGAATCCTTGTTTAGAGAAATGTACTCGAGTACAAGCTTTCATGCAAAATAATTATAAATCACTGTTATAGCTGTTATCCAATTGCAAGAATGTAGTAAATTTATTACAACTAAGGCAATAGCTGAACACAAATGATAAATATTTTCTATTAAAGCACATACATAAACCATTTTCAGCTGTACATGAAGCTGTTTCTGTCACACCATTCTTTTGAGAACCCAGAGTCAGCTCATTAGATGTTTCTGTTGACACAACTCCATTATATGTCCAAGTGAAGGTAGAGGGTGGTGGGTTAGCATCCACATGTTGGCTACACTCTAGTTTAGCATCAGATTGTTCAGGGTTGAACTCTTTCACAATTGGATCTTGAACACCAGGTTTTGTAGCCAAGTCTACAGAACATAAACATATTATCAGTCTTAAGGTAAAAAGGTATACCAATGAATTTATAATAATATGTGAATATACATTTCCGTATGCATATGCTTATAACACTCACACTGTGGTGTGATGGTAGCAGTTTGTACAGTGTTTCCTCCTCTCCACTTAGAATGTTCTGTATCTGCACAGGATAAAGTTAGTTCAGCTCTGTCTGTCTCAGTAGGAGTATATCTGCCAGCCACAGTGTTACCATTTACTTCTGAATATTAAAATATATTTGCTCGTGTCAAGCAATGATACTGAAGAACAACAAAGTATCTGCTCCTATGTTCACAAACTTATCAGTATTACAGCATAACCTCATGAGTTTTATGATCTTATAATCACATTCGCAAGATGACAACATTGCTAAGCAATATATGTTCTACCGTATTAATTAAATTATTAAAAAAGTTTGTAAGTTCCAAAGAAGTTAAGTCTAAATTTATAAAAACTCAATTTTATCCTTATAATGACATTCACGTTAAGATTACACAATTAGACACAAAATTTTGTAACTTCCCAAGGAGTTGAGTCTATATTTATAAAAATAGCGGCTCTAGAAAGTTAACTTTATTTTTAGATTAAATTGACACCCAAAACTATGAACCTAAAAATAATTGTTTTTATTTTTTAAAGTAAAAAGACTGAAAACTAATTACACTCATTTAGTATTATTAGAAAATTGTCTTTCTGTCACAGTCACACACAAATGTAATTTTATTTTGAAGTACAGCAAATATCTTCTGCTTTTTACAATGCAAAGAAAACTATATAATTTATAGCTTATAACTAGATAGAAAATTATGGAACACTTTTTTCAATTTTATTTATAGTTAAACAGTTCTATAATACTCACTGTATTCATAGACTGACACAGGATCTGCTCCTGTAGAGTTACAATCAAAACTGAACTCTTCTCTTTCTATGATAGTTGCTGGTTTATTGAGTGATATACCAGTCGGAGCCACTGTTGAATAAAAATGTAAGTAATAATTTAAATTTAATGCATGCCTCCCGGAAATAAACGAGATATACTCCAAAATCATAGTTTGATGGTTAAAACTATAACAAAAGTCAACGCTGTTAATTTTAATTTTAGCCATGGAAAAACATAAACTAGTTATGAAAATGTCATATACATGTAAAGCATTTGTATAAAATACTATAAAGCATAGATATAGTTTTGTTTAGGGCCTAATTATATACTCGGAAAATATTTATGATGCATACGAAATAAGCATCAGTGGGGAGCAGCCGTGGTCTAGGGGTTAAAGGGTTTGCCTAGTAAACACGAAGGTCATGGGTTCGAGCCCTGACAAAGGCCATTGGTGATGTTAGGAAGAGCATCCAGTCATAATTGCTCCTGTGCCTCATTTAAATAAGTCCTTAGCCCGCTTTAACAAAAACCCTTTCTATCAGGGGTTTCTCACAGGGATAGCGACTATAATAAACTTGCGTGAGTTTTTTTTATATACCAAATAAGCGTCAGTATTGTCATCAACCATCACCTATAATACCATATATGGCAACAGTTGAATTCCACAATAGAAGTAAGCTGCGTTCTACAGAGCTCTACTGAAGTTAGCTAAAGTGACATCAGAAGACAATCAGTCATCATAATATTGAAACGGAATAATTAATTTTAAGAATTTACCTTTGACTTCCATTGAAACTTCTGAGGAGAGATATTCTCCCACACCTCCTCCTTCAAACCCTCTACAGTAGAATTTCCCTCTGAGTGATGAATCAGTTGCAGTGAGTTGTACAGAAAGAGCAAATCCTTCAGGTTTACCAACTGAGTTACAGTCTGCATGGTTGACTCCAGGTCCTTCTATTCCAGAGACAGTAGTAATATTTGGTGTTGATACACTAATCCATACTGTGTCATCCTCAGGATTTGGAACACATCCACTTTGATAAATTGTACTGTCTCCATCAGCTTCATATCGTAACTGTAAAGTTCTCAGATCAGTATAACCAGATGCTTCACATGTGAAAGTTATCTTCTCATCTTTATAGAAATCTGGTGAAGTTGTAGTACTGTAGTCTATCTCTGTAGATGGCTGTGCTGAAGATGCAAGATAATATGTAATACTGCAAGTTGCACACTACCATTATAATAGTGTGTATACCAATTTATATAACGCCTAAACGAAAAATTAAAGAATATAATAAATGTTGATTACTATAATAATTAATTTAAGATGCATATATGCAGTCATGAAGTTCATCTCTGTTATAGATTCCTGTGCTGTAAATAAATTATAGACGTCCAGTTTGCACAATACCTTTATCCCTGTATATATGGCTGTACTAGAAAAACCTTATATGGAACATGGAAGCAATATATAATTATTACATTATATAATATAGTTATAAAGCATTATATAGAACAATTGTTACCTGCAACGTGGATAGATAAGCAGACCAGACAATACAGGAAGTGGTAGTAGCACATCATCTCACTACAATATAGCATTAGGTTTTTTATTCTTTTTATATTTTATAACAGTATTTAATGTTGTATAGAAGTTTAGGTTATTTATACTGATGTATCTAATAAAACTGTGTAAAATTGATTCTATGTTATTATGCTATATTTTCAGTTTCCGATTGAAATTAGAGTATATTAATTTAAGTACAATCCAAGTCTATTATAGTTTATGGGTAAGTCGCAATACAAATAGGTGCTGTTTAAACCAAAAATTTCAGAGCAAACGTTACTAATATCCTAAACGCCGTAGCGTAAAAGTCATATGCATAGGTTCTAGCTCTCTAAAGTTTCTCAAAGGTAAACTAATTCTTATAAATATATCCCTTTCTAGCAGTAAAGACACATGCATTACATGCATGAAATAATTTGTATATGAATGCAGAGAGAATATAACTATGACATCTTCAGTTTATTTCCACATACACCATTTATCAATATATAACATTTAAGAATTGCCATTATGAATTTTAAGTGTCAACTAAAATGTTTTCTACTAAATAACTGAAACCTTTAGCATACAATAATATAGCATTATATAAGCAATAGTCAAAAGCAAGTCCAATATTACTACTCCAGGAACTATACTATAACCTGTACAATGTGGTATATTATGTGGTATATATAATATGATTTCATTATCTACAAAAAATTTCGTGTTTTTCTTTGTATTGAATTATCTTACGACTGAATAGTATTCAATGAAGAAATCTTAGTCAGTGATACTATGTTAAACTTTTTATGGTGCTTAGGGTATCTAAACAAGAGCCATGTGTAACATTTTTTAAGTAGAAATTTGAGCAATACTCTAATAACATGCATATGGAATTATTAGCATGTGCTGCATGTCAGTCAACCTACCTTAGAAACTTTGATTACTCTGTCAGTACTAACCAAGTCTACTAGAAATTATATGTATTGCGTTATACTTGCATATTTTTTTCCTAATATTATCTCTGCTCTATAAAATAGTAAAGCTACGGGCTTTATAGATATGATAAAGCAGCATGTGCTTTTAAATAAAGCTCTGTTGTATACGTATAATACTTGTATAGTACTTGTATAGTGCTTGTAATATGCTTGTATAGTGCTTGTATAGTGCTTGTATAGTGCTTGTATAGTGCTTGTATAGTGCTTGTATAGTGCTTGTATAGTGCTTGTATAGTGCTTGTATAGTGCTTGTATAGTGCTTGTATAGTGCTTGTATAGTGCTTGTATAGTGCTTGTATAGTACTTGTATATAGTACTTGTATATAGTACTTGTATATAGTACTTGTATATAGTGTTTGATACTTACATAAATTTGCCAGATTTGTATTGAACCATGCAGTAACAGTTGGCAGTAAAGAAGTCAGTTTCAGTATAACTAGTCCCTATCAAACCTATCAACTCAATAATAAATTGACACTAACTATAATGTCATGGAGAGTTACTACTGAATACTTCCTGGTTCTCATACTAATTCACAATTATAGTTGACAATATAACAGGAAAATCTAATAGCTCTTATCTTATTAACTAATAAGCTTATTAATGTAGCATATGAAATGAGAATAACTGTTTTGTGGAATACATTACCAGCTGTTATAATGACAGGGTTCATATATTATTAATATACATTGTATAAGTAATATAGCTATTATAGTAGCAGTTGTAAACTATGCTTCCTTTTCGTTACTGTACACAATCACCATAGGCTTTATATAATAAGATTGTATAGTTGTTGCAAACCCTAGTTGTTATTTGAATTAATTTTCCTTACAGTGAAACTAGTATTACACCACATACCACAAGCACCACTTCATATAACATGAGCAGAATGCTGTTTTTGGAGTGTCAACATTTGGAAGTTATCTGTTCACTGATGGAAGCAACAAGTATTTTAATATCAGTAAACTAGTTGATATTCTAAGCTATAATATGATAACTCAATATATCTTGTTTATGTGTTGGCTTCTCCTACTCATTGGATTCACTCTTTGTTTAATATATGAAGCAAAACAATATTATGGTAAAAAAAGTGCTCATAATCCTATTTATAACAATTAGCTGTCGCATTTAAGTCCTCATATATAGCTATTTATAAATATGATATTATTTAGTTATATTTTATTATCGATATACTATATATAACATAAATTCATATAATTTGTACAAAATATCAATGTTCAACATGTCATGTCTAGTATAATAATATGATATATCATGTCATTATATAATGTGTTAATACATAACAATATATGACATACAAGTATATAACATACCAGTATAATTATCAACTATTCCTACTATAATAGATAGTATTTTATACGAACGTTGTTTCTTGTCAATTCAGTAAAACATACTAAGAAACAAGATTTATTAACCTTGATTACACTATTTTAGTGTCAATTTGCTGACTTTTAACTTACATCACATATTCCAAAGTTTTCTGTGAAACATAATATCTGCTGCTTGGGGCTATAAAAAGAAATTCAATTTTAATAACTCATTTTTAAAGCATAACTCACATTCCTATACACTTATGTAGTATAGAGTGAGAACTAGTCTTTACTAAAACATCATCCAGTCATAATTGCCCCTGTGCCTTATTTAAAAAAAAATCCTTAGCTTTAACAAAAACCCTTCTACCAGGGGTTTCTCACAGGGATATAATGCCTATAAACTTGAGTGAGTTTTTTTATATATATGTAAATGAATATGGAGATGGTGGATATAGTTTTTAAGAGAGGAGAATATGGGGCAGAGATAAATTCTATTTGTCAATTTCAATGACTCATTTTTTAAAGCATAACCCACATTCCTATAAACTTATATTATAGTAGAGTGAGAACTAGTCTTTACTAAAACTAAACAATACACTAACACAAGACTATCAATTATGTCTTGAAGTTTTTATTGGCTATAATCAGTGTGCATTGCTTGTCTATGTTAAGTAATCAATATACATATTGAATACACATACTCAGCTTTCTTGTTGCTTAACTATAGCTAGTATTTGTGAAATTATACTAAGAACTATTGTACACTGAGAAAGGAAGCATAACTCCAATAAATATTGCAAAGAATAAGGGGAACAGTCTGTGTAGGGCCTATAGGCATATAACTTGTAGTCGAGTAAGTTTTTGCAAAAACATTTTCATAAAGTAAAACATTAATGAAAACATATAGTGGTGAATTTTCATGATATAATGAGATATTTAATAAAAGTATGCAACATATAAACAGTTAAATTTTTTTGGTGAACAATAATAAAAATAAGAGTAGCTTGATTTTAGATTAATAATAATTGATGCTAGACTCTGCGAGGTTATTTTAAGAAATGTATTTTTAAAAGCCTTAGTCTAAGCTTTGTAAATGCTTAAGTATGCTTAAATATTTTTAATGAGTAAAAAAGATGCCTTTTATTATACATCATGACAAATCAGTAAGTCCATGGAGCTAGTGTGATAGAGTTACAGTAGGTGATGAAAGATATTATCACTTGTACAAGTTTATGAGGTTCTGCAATGAAATATGATTATATAATACTTAAAACTATAATAGAGCATAACTCAAACACAACTGAGTATGTATTGCATTCTGGAGTTTGACTTGAAAAAAGCTGATAAAGCATCATCTGTTATATAATTATTTCAAAAGTATTATCATATGATTATTATAAATTAAATGAGTTGATTGTCAGATGTCACTTGGTGTAAGAGTGACTTTGTTTGGATGAGTGATATTATCAGCTGGGAAAATAAATTTAAAATAAAAAAGAGGTACAAGCCTTATATCAGTAACAGTATATAAGTAAATGAATAGGGAGCAGCTGTGGTCTAGGGGTTAGAGCGTTTGCCTTGTGAACCCAAGGTTATGGGGTCGAGCTCGGACAAAGGCCATTGGTGATGTTAGGAAGAGCATCCAGTCATAATTGCTCCTGTGCCTTATATATTTAAAAAAATCCTTAGCTTTCACAAAAACCCTTTTGTCCTGGGGTTTCTCACAGGGATAATGACTATAAACTTGCGTGAGTATTTTTATATATAAGTAAATAAATATGGAGATGGTGGATATAGTTTTGAAGAGAGGAGAATATGGGGCAGAGATAAATTCTATTTGTCATAAATAAGTTAAGATTGGGTGCATGATAAACTTTGGGTTTTCGAACTGAAAAGAACTTCTATCAAACTATTATATTCTAATTGGTATTATACTTCTAAAGATTTTATTACATAACCAACTTTATATATATAATTTAGAAACTATCGGATATCATACAATGAGTCATTACATAGATATAGAATAATAACTACTAAATTATTAGGCATTTAATTATCTTAAAACAGTTCTTTTCAGCTGATGATGTCTGTCATGTTTGCTTTCTGAGTATTTCTAAAAAGTGTGTATCCGCAATACAAGTTATTGGGATAATGTGACAACCTGAATAAAAGCTTAAAATGAGTTCAAAACAAATGCTACAATTGAATAAATACATGGAAAATTTCCTACAAAAGAATCTAATAAAAGCAAGCTAGCATCGAAGCCAAATTTATACTAAATTTGATTATATCAGTTATATATATATCATTATAATGTATGTGTTACTGTCCTATATAATGTTTATATTAACGTACAATAAACAACATATTCAATATACAGCTGCACATGAGTGTAGCAAAATTTGGTAAATTGAAAGTAAAACAGTTTGAAGATATGACATGCCTGCATATGTTAGAACTGACTCAACGTTGTTCTGCCTATAATATTTACCAAATATTTAATTTCTTGTTGAATATAAAAGTTCCCATTATTGTTGCCTACAATTCATAGTAATAGTATTAAAATATTTCATTGCAGTTAATAAAAATATATTAATGGAAAACATTTATAATAATATAGTGCTGGCTACAGTAATAATGTTTATCTAGCTTTTGATGTTGACATAAGTTTGTCCAGAGTGTGCCTCATAGTTATCTGTATTATCTGTTTGTCTTTGAGATACATCAAGTGAGTCATAGTTGTGATCATCTATTCTAGTGGCACGCATCTCTGTGTATGTGGAGTTATCAGTCTTAGCAGCGGACATATCTGTGTATGGGGAGTTATCAGTCCTAGTGACAGACATATCTGTGTATGGGGAGTTATCAGTCCTAGTAGTAGACATCTCTGTGTATGGGGAGTTATCAGTTCTAGTGACAGACATTTCTATGTATGGGGAATTATCAGTCTTGGTGACAGACAACTCTGTGTACAGGGAGTTATCATTCCTAGTGACAGATAACTCTGTGTATGGGGAGTTGTCAGTCCCAGTTCCAGCCTGTGACCTAATTCCTTAAAGAAAACAAGACAAGCCAGTTTTATTTTGCAACAACTTTTTGGATTGCGACTTCAAGTGTGATTGTTATATATATAAATATAGTGAAATCATTATTTCATTCCACAATTTTATCAACCAATAACACCTTTTAGTTTTCCAAGATGAAATGCTACTCCAGCTGTGATGATAAGTAATAGACAACCACCAGCTAATCCTCCTCCCAGAGCAGCTTTGTCTATGCTCGCACATGGTGGTCTTTCAGAAAGAGTCGTGATTGGGATTGTGCTTGGTAGAATGATAGAACTATCCCACTTTATTTTCCATGTAATAATAACCGATTTAGCTGCATAATAAAGAACAATGTTGCTAATAAAGCAGATCTTTCAATAACACTATTAAAAATTTCCGATAACAAATAGTCTCTGATCTTCATAATTAATACCATAGTTAAGTTAACTCTCTAATAAACTGAATGACATGATTATTGAAAATAAGGTGCCAAACTTTAAAGTAAGTGCATGCATTAGTTGTCACCTAGAGTGGTGAAATTTAAATAATTTCTTACATAAACCATTTCCAGCTGCGCATGAAACTGTGTCTGTTAAACCATCTGTTTGAGAATTCAGACCCAGCTCATCAGCTGATCCTATGATCAAAGCTTCATTATATGTCCAAGTGAAGGTTGAGAGTGGTGGATTAGCATCTACATGTTGACTACACTTTAGTTTAACATCAGATTGACCTGGGTTGTACTCTTTCGTGATTGGATCTTGAACACCTGGTTTTCTAGCCAAATCTGCAGTGCACCAATATGAAAATGTTGAAATTAATAAGTATATCAGGCATTATATATATATATATATATATATATATATATATATATATATATATATATATATATATATAAAATATATGATCTTTAATTTCATTTACTTGTACTAAAAGTGAAGGGTCTATATGACACTCACACTGTGGTGTGATAGTAACATTTCTTTCAGTGTTTCCTCCCTTCCAGTTAGAATGTTCTCTATCTGTACAGGATAAACTTAGTCTAACTCTGTTTGCCTCAGCAGGAGTATACTTTCCAGCCACTGTGTTCCCATTCACTTCTGTACATGAATATATATGTTTAAGTCAAACATCAACATTGGTTAGAAGAATATCAAAAAAAAAGTATTTGGTTCTAAGTTTAAAACTTTCTCAACATAACGACATAATATGACCCTAATATGTCACTATTATATATAAGCATTTACAAGATGACAACATTGTTCAATAATGCTATATCCTGTATACACCTATTTGTATTCTCAGCTTTCTGCTACATAAATAAAGAATCTACAATCATGCATTAGTTTTATTCAGTAAGATGGAGTGAGTCGGAAAAAATAAGTATGAATCCTATTTGCATATATATAGAACTATACTCACTGTATTCATAGACTGACACAGGATCTGCTCCTGTAGATTTACAATCAAAGGTAAACTCTTCTCCTTCTATGATAGTTTCTGGTACATTTAGAAATATATCAGTTGGAGCAGCTGTTGAATGAAAATAAGACATGCAAAATATATTTTAAGTTGAGGAGTCAAATAAAGTAAGAGCACTTGCTAATACTTTAACTTAATGTCTTGGCTTATATGTGATATAGATATGAAAAATGTCAAGTGAGATAGAAGCATTCAAAACATTATACTTTTCTCCTTCTGTAATAGTTTTTGATTTCCTGAGGTTAATAAGCTGCAACCACAGTTTTAATAGAAACGCATTCATAAACTGAAAATAAACATTCGGTTTACAGAAATATTTCCAATAAAGTTGTTTTACTCATTAAAGTTCTTAATTTTTAATTAAAATACACAAAAATCTAACTAACATGGCAGCATGCTAAATGCTTAAAAATAAAACTTATTTAAACTATTATGGTAGCAATTGGATCCCACAGCATATATAGAGATGAATGACATGTTTTAAAAGCTGAAGTTCATTGAAGTTGCATCTAAAAATTATGGTCTGCCAACATAATATTGAAATACAAAGATTCACTTTAAAGAGGTTACCTTTCACTTCCATTGAAACTTTTGAGGAAAGAATTTCTCCCACGCCTCCTCCTTCGAATCCTCTACAGTAGAACTTCCCTTTGAGTGTTGAATCAGTTATAGTAAGTTGTACAGAAAGAATGAACCTTTCAGGTTTACCAACTGAGTTACAGTATGCATCACTGACTCCAGGTCCTTCTATTCCAGAGACAGTAATAATATCTGGAGTTGATGAACCCTCCCACACTGCGTCATACTCAATACTAGCAGCACATCCACTTCTGTAGATTGTACTGTCTCCATCAGCTTCATAATGTAACCGTAAGGTTATCAGATCAGTATAACCAGATGCTTCACATGTGAAAGTTATCTTCTCGTCTTTATAGAAATCTGGTGAGCTTGTAGTACTGTAGTCTATCTCTGTAGATGGCTGTGCTATATATAGATGTATAGTAACAGCCCAGGTTACAAAATACATCTAATACTGTGTGCCAATATATATATAGTCAAAAACGTCTGGTTGTAAAAAATTACTTAACGAATAATAACAAAAGTGTATACAAACTGCATATACCAAATTTTGAGAATATGAACCAATTGTAAACCAATTGCACTCCATTAAAGGACATGACAGTGAGAATAAAATATTTAACAAGCAGTCTTTACTTATTCCTACTTATTCATACTTATTCATATCTTAACTTTTTCATATGAATGTTCATAACACTAACACTGTGGTATAATAGCAGCAGTTCGTTCAGTGTTTCCTCCCTTCCAGTTAGAATGTTCTGTATCCGAACAGGATAAAGTTAGTCCAGCTCTGTCTGTCTCAGTAGGAGTATACTTACCAGCCACTGTGTTACCATTTACTTCTGAATATTAAAACATATCTGTTTTTGCCAAGTTATGATGGTAAAGAACAACAGATGATCTGTTCCTATATGTTTATAAACTTATCAATATTACAACACAACCTCATAATTTTTATTATACTCCTATATATAATCCCATTATAGCAATATGACTTGTAAATTGCTATAAGCAATGCTCTACCAGTTACACAAAATTTTGAAACTTCTCAAAGAGTTAAGTCTAACTTTGTAAAAATAACAACTCTAAAAACTTAACTCTTTTTTTAGAAGAAGCTGACACCTAAAACTCTAGATTTACAAATAACTGTTTTAAATTTATAAAATAAAAAGTATGAAAAATAATTACACTCATGTAGTATTATTAGATAATTGTATTTATATATGTCACAGTCACATACAAACGTAATTTATTTCATATTACATGTAGCAAATATTTTATGATTTTTACTATATGCAAAGAAAAGCTATTAATTTATAGTTTACTAGGTAGAAAGTCATGGAACACATGTTTGAATTTTAATTAATTAAACACTTCTATATATATACTCACTGTATTCATAGACTGACACAGGATCTGCTCCTGTAGAGTTACAATCAAAAGTGAATTCTTCTCCTTCTATGATATTTTCTGGTTTATTGAGTGATATACCAGTTGGAGCCACTGTTGAATAAAATCGCAAATATTAATTTAAATTTAATGCATGCCTCCCAGAAATTAACGGGATATATAATCCAAAATTTAATTTGAGAGTATAGAACTATATAGCAAAAATCAATGCTGAAATTTTTAATTTCACCCATGAAATTACACACATTAATTAGCTATGAAAGTGTCAAATATAGCATTATTATAAAATGCTAAGCAGATAGTTTTGTTTAGGACCTATAATAGTAATATACTCGAAAAATATTTATGGTGCATACTGAGTAAATTTTAGTGATGCCATCAACCATCACCTATCATGGCAATAGATGAATAGAAGTTTAATCTGTGTTGTATAATATAGAGCTTTACTAAAGTTAGTTACAGTGAAACAAAAAAGACAACCAGTTATGCTATAATAATTTTGAAATAGAATAATTTATTTTTAAGATATTACCTTTGACTTCCATTGAAACTTCTGAAGAAAGAATTTCTCCCACACCTCCTTCAAATCCTCTACAGTAGAACTTTCCTTTGAGTGATGAATCAGTTATAGTGAGTTGTACAGAAAGAGTGAACCCTTCAGGTTTACCAACTGAGTTACAGTATGCATTACTGACTTCAGGTCCTTCTATTCCAGAGACAGTAATAATATCTGGAGATGGTGCACTTTCCCATACTGTGTCATCCTCAGCACTTCTACTACATCCACTTCTGTAGACTGTACTGTCTCTGTCAGCTTCATATCGTAGCTGTAAGGATCTCAGATTAGTATAACCAGATGCTTCACATGTGAAAATTATCTTCTCATCTTTATAAAAATCTGGTGAAGTTGTAGTACTGTAGTCTATCTCTGTAGATGGTTGTGCTATAAGAAAAATATATAACATATAAAACTCTAAGATCCCCAATATGTACGTACTTTATGATACTGTGCACCAATATATTTTGCAATCCTTAAAGTTCTGTGTATCCAAATTATATATAATATAGTTGAAGCATAAAACAATTGTTACCTGTAGTGTAGATAGATATATAGACCAGACAATACAGGAAGTGGTAGTAGCACATCATCTCACTACAATATAGCATATAGTTTTTTATTGTTTTTTTATTTTATAATAATATTTAATATTGTCAAGAAGTTTATGTTTATGTTTATGTACGTCTAAAATGCACTTAAACGTATATAAAGCTGTGTATAAATGATATTATGTTATTATGCTATGTTTTCAGTTTAATCCGATTGCTTTAAGATTTTGATCCAAGTATAGCCTAAATTTATAGTCTTTGAGTCAGTCGAAATACATATAAGTACTGATTCAACTAAGAATTTCAGAGCAGACTTTACTATCTTAACTCAGTTTTTCATTGAACACTTTAATAGTCATATGCATAGGTTCTTGCTTTCTAAAGTTTTTTTTAAAGGTTAACTAAATCTTATAAATACATATCCTTTTTAGCAGTGAAAACACAGTACATACATAAAATGAGTTGTACAGAGAATATAAAGAATATATAGCTCTTACACCTTCAGTTTATTCTTGCATACATGTGGATTGTAACCACTATCAGTACAATGTATAAGAATTGTCATTATTAAGTTTAAGTGTCAACTAAAATTCTTTCTATACTAAATAACTAAAACTTTTAGCATACAATAATACAGCATTATATAAGCAATAGTCAAAAGCAAGTCCAATATTACTACTCCAGGAACTATACTATAACCTGTACAATGTGGTATATTATGTGGTATATGTATATAGTATGACTTCATTCCACACAAAAAAAAAAAAAATCGTTTTTTTATATTGTAATAATATAGTGAAAAAAATAATATTCAATGAAGAAATCTCAGTCAGTGATACTCCGTTGGACTTTATATGATGCTTGGGCTATCTAAACAAAAAACATGTGTAACATTCCTTAAGTAGAAGTTTGAGCAATACTCTAAAAACACATGGAATTATTAGCACGCTGTCATGCATGCAGTCAACTATAGCTGCCTTAAAAACTTTGATTACCCTGTGAATACTAACCATACAAGTCTAATATAAGTTGTATGTATTGTGTTATACTTAGATAGTTTGTCCTTAATGTTAACTATCTACTGCATAAAATAGTAAAGCTGTGGAGGTTATAAATAGGATAAAGCAGCATGTGCTTTGAAATAAAGCCCTATTGTATAGTATAGTATTATAGTACTTGTATATATGTGTTTAATACTTACATAAATTTGTCTGATTTGTATTGAGGCATGTATAGTAACAATTGGCAGTAAAATAGTCAATTTCAAATACCCGGATAACTTATAGTCCTCATCAAACTTATCAAGTCAATAATAAATCAACATTAATAATGTCATAGAGAGGTACTACTGAATACTTCCTGGTTCTCATACCAATTCATAATTATAGTTGACAATATAACAGGAACATATAATAGCTCTTATCTTATTAACTAATAGGCTTGTAGCATTGAATGAGAATAACCTCTTTGTAGAATATTCATCACCAGCAAGTATAATATGACAGTTAGAGTTCATATATTATTATACATTGTATAAGTAATATATGTAGCTATTAGTAGCAGTTGTGAATTATTTTTCCTTTTCGTTACTGATGTACACAATCACCATAGGCTTTATAATAAGATTGTATAGTTGTTGCAAACCATGGTTGTTATTTGAATTTATTTCAACTATATATCGTAAAACTAGTATTACAGCGCATACCACAAGCACCACTTCATATGTAACATAAGCTAAATGCTGTTTCGAGGATGTGAACATTGGAAGTTATCTGTTCACTGATGAAAGCAACAAGTTTTATTTATCATCAGTAATTAGCTAGTCTAAAATCTTAGCTATAATAACTCTACATATTTATTGTATGTGTTGAGTTCTCCTAGTCAGTTGATTTACTCTTTACTTAAAATATCTATCAGAATAATATTATGATAATATATATTTTTAATTCTATAATTTATTTTTGCATTCAAGTCCTCCATAAGTTATAACTATTTTACTATTATATATTACATCATCATGTTTTATTTTCAATGTATAGCATATTCATGTATATAAAATATATCAGTTTATATAGCGTATATCAATAATTGAATATAACATCTCAATATAAAACATCCCAATGTATATATAACATATCAATGTATTACATATCAAATTATTATAACATAATTATTATATTAGTATTCATACATGCTAATCCTCCCACTGTCCTAACACTTTCACTGCCCTGTAACTATTGACTATTCCTACTATAATAAGTAGTTGATTATACTTACATTTTCTGTTGTTAACTCAGCGGTATTTATAAAATTCCATGAAACTTCATATATTGTCCTCAATTACGCTGCAGAAAGCTGAGTGTCAATTGTTGCTGATCTTCAACTTGCAGTATATCACATGTTATAAAGCTGCATTCTGGGAAACATAATACTTGCAGCTTGGGGTTTTAAAAAGGAAACTATAGTTTCAATGACTCATGTTTAAACACAACCCACATTCTTACATCAAGCAGATTGAAAACTAGTTTTTACTAAACCTATTGACTCTTATAAAACTGACAAAAGACTACTAACCCTGTCCTTAAGTTTCTATTGGCTATAATCAGTGTGTATTGTTTGTCTATGTTAAGTGAACAATGTACATATTGTGTAGACATATTCAACTTCCTTGTTGCTAGAGATAAGCTATAGTATGTAAGGAATAATATTTATATGAACTGCAGTATGCTGCGAAAGAAAGGATAACTCTAATTAATATGCAAATATGCATATATGCACGCTTGTGTGTGTGCGTGCGTGCCTGTGTGCGTGCGTGCCTGTGTGTGTGTGTGTGTGTGTGTGTGTGTGTGTGCGTGCCTGTGTGCGTGTGTGTTTGTGCATGTCCATGTGTATGTTCGTGTATGTTCGTGTGTGTGTGTGTGTGTGTGTGTGTGTGTGTGTGTGTGTGTGTGTGTGTGTGTGTGTGTGTGTGTGTGTGTGTGTGTGTGTGTGTGTGTGTGTGTGTGTGTGTGTGTGTGTGTGTGTGTGTGTGTGTGTGTGTGTGTGTGTGTGTGTGTGTGTGTGTGTGTGTGTGTGTGTGTGTGTGTGTGTGTGTGTGTGTGTGTGTGTGTGTGTGTGTGTGTGTGTGTGTGTGTGTGTGTGTGTGTGTGTGTGTGTGTGTGTGTGTGTGTGTGTGTGTGTGTGTGTGTGCGTTTGAGTTTGCATTTGTATGTGCATATGTGAGTGTGCGTGTGCAGACATAACTATCAAGTTTATATATTATAGTGTTAATAATGGGTGCATTTCATTTTTATTGATGTGGGCCATGCTTACATGTTACAGATTTTTACTTATTATTGAGATTGTGCCACTGTATCAGCAGCAGCCATTGAACTTAGTTATCAGAGAAAATTGATTGATTAATAGTTTTTTGTTGAAAACAAAATTTATTTGAAAAAAAACTTTCAGACAAGATATACTACTATTTTTTGAAAGACATCACCATATTTTATTATGAAAAGCTGATGTTATTCAATAGTTATATGAAAACTTTTAGAGCTCTTTTGAAGCATATTTTGCTAAGCAAATGCTTCAATATAGACAATAAAGACTGTCTCCAAAACTGCAGTTATTTGATGCATTTACAATTTCCAGAACCAATACTAAATCTTCTGTACCCTTGCTTTAAGCATCTCTGCCGGCAGTTCCAATTTATGTTGGGCTTTTCGCTGCGTCGGCAAGCTTCTGCTACGGAAGCTGTTATAAATATTTTACGAAATAGTCAAATTTTAGTAAAATAAATACACTCAAACAGGATATGTATAAACTGTGCATGCATTGCATAATGTGAAATTTTATTCTCATGGTCAATAAACACACATACTGTTCTAAATTCAAGTAATAATAGTTATTATGGTAAGAACTTCTTTAACTGGTTTCCATGAGAATTTGGGCTCTGAAATGTCATCATATTATAAAATATATATAAATGTCATCAAAAATTTGAATATGGAAGTCAGGTTTTATGATTATAAAATAGAATACATGTAATTAATTTGATCCACGCAATGCACAGATGGTATTCATGGCGCATAAAGGAAAAACAATGACCTTCATATTTGGTGTGTTACTGTAAACAACGATCAATATACATATACAATTCATGTCGTTTAACATACATTGAAAAGTATGAAATATAACTATGATTCATTTTTCACATTTCCTTCACATCAAGTTTCAATGTCACTATAATTAATTCTAATCATGTTTATTATATTTTTAAAACTTTATAAACAAGTATGCTGTTTGAGAAACATGCTCCCATGCATTGGTCAATAAAAAGTTCTATCTAATTCGAATAAAATTGTTGCCCTAAAAATTATTCTTTATTCATTTAAACAAATTGTATGAGTAAATTAGAAAGTTTTTTTTTTCAACAAAAATTATTTTTTATCTCTTTACAACATTTTTTGAGTAAATTAGCAATTTATATTTTTTAACAAGTAAAAAATATTTTTAAGATCTATAATTGGTATACCTCTAAAAAGTTTATTACATAACCAACTTTATACAGTTTATATAATATTATATAATAATAATCGGATATCCTACAATTAAGTATAACAGAGATAGAATAATAATTATTATGTCATGTCTAATCATCTTAAAAAAAGTTCTTTTTAGATAATGATATTTTTCAACAGCACTAAAAATAAATATGCTTGCTTGTTGAGTATTTCTAAAAATGTGTATCAACAATACAAGTTATTGGAATAATGTGACAACCTAAAGAAAAGCTTAAAATGAGTTAAAAACAAATGTTACAATTGAATAAATATATGGAGAATTTTCTATAAAAGAATCTAATAAAAGCAAGTTGGCATCAAAGCCAGATTTATACTTAATTTGGTTATATCAGTTATATATATATCATTATAATGTATGTGTTACCTTCCTATATAATGTTTATATTAACGTACAATAAACAACATACCCAATATACATGAGTGTAGCAAGATTTGGTAAATTGAAAGTAAAACAGTTTGAAGATATGACATGCTTGCATATGTTAGAACTGACTCAACTTTCTTCTGCCTATAATATTTACCAAAATATATTTAATTTCTTGTTGAATATAAAAGTTCCCATTGTTGCCTACAATTCATAGTAATAGTATTAAAATATTTCATTGCAGTTAATAAAAATATATTATTGGAAAACATTTATAATAATATAGTGCTGGCTACAGTAATAATGCTTATCTAGCTTTTGATGTTGACATAAGTTTGCCCGAAAGGTGCCTCATGGTTATCTGTATTGGCTGCTTGTCTTTGAGATGTATCTAGTGAGTCATAGTTGTGATCATCCATTCTAGTGGCAGACATCTCTGTGTATGGGGAGTTATCGGTCCTAGTAGTAGACATTTCTATGTATGGGGAATTATCAGTCTTGGTGACAGACAACTCTGTGTACAGGGAGTTATCATTCCTAGTGACAGATAATTCCGTGTATGGGGAGTTATCAGTCCCAGTACGAGCTTGTGACCTAATTCCTTGAAAAAAAAGACAAGCCAGTTTTATTTTGCAACTAATTTTTGGATTGCAGCTTCAAGTGTAATTGTTATATATAAATATGATAGAATATCATTATTTTATAACATCATTTTATCAATCAATAACACCTTTTAGTTTTCCAAGATGAAATGCTACTCCAGCTGTGATGATAAGTAACAGACAACCACCAGCTAATCCTCCTCCCAGAGCAGCTTTGTCTATGTTCCCAGATGATGGTTTTTCAGAAGGAGTCAAAATCGGGATTGTGGTTGATAGTGTAATAGAACTATCCCACTTTATTGTCCATGTAATAGTAACTGATTTGGCTGCATAATAAAAGCAAAATTATTATAATAAAACGGATCTTTCAATAACACTATTAATAGTTTTTGACAATAAATAGTCTCTGATCATCACAATTAGTACCATATAGCTAGGTTAACTCTCTAATTTAAGTTGTATGACATTGTTATTAAAAGGAAAGTATCAAAATTTAAAAAAGTGCATATATAAATTGTCAGCAGTGGTACAATTTAAATAATTTCTTACATAAACCATTTCCAGCTGCGCATGAAACTGTGTCTGTTAAACCATCAGTTTGAGAATTCAAACCCAGTTCATCAGATGATCCTATTAGCAAAGCTCCATTATATGTCCAAGTGAAGGTTGAAAGTGGTGGGTTAGCATCCACATGTTGACTACACTTTAGTTTAACATCAGATTGACTTGGGTTGTATTCTTTCGTGATTGGATCTTGGACACCTGGTTTACTAGCCAAATCTGCAGTGCACCAACATGAAAATGTTGAAATTAATAAGTATATCAGGCAATATATATATATATATATATATATATATATATATATATATATATATATATATATATATATATATATATATATATATTTATATATATATGAAAAGGAAAATTAATCCATATGTATTGAAAGAGAAAAGTTAATGACGCTCACACTGTGGTATAATGGTAACAGTTTGTTCAGTGTTTCCTCCCTTCCACTTAGAATGTTTTGTATCTGTACAAGATAAAGTTAGTCCAGTTCTGTCTGTCTCAGTAGGAGTATACTTTCCAGCCACTGTGTTACCATTTACTTCTGTACATTAATATATATGTGTAAGTCAAACATCAACATTGGTTATAGAAGAACATCAAAGAAAAAGTATTTGGTTCTAAGTTTACAACTTCCTCAACATAACGACATTATAGTATATGAGCCTAATATGTCACTATTACGTATATATATATATAAGCATTTACAAGATGACAACATTGTTCATCAGTGCTATATCCTATAATATACACCCATTTGTATTCTCAGCTTTCTGCTACATAAATAAAGAATCTAAAATCATGCATTAGTTTTATTCAGTAAGATGGAATAAGTCAGAAAAACAAGTATGAATCCTATTTGCATATATATATATATATATATATATATATAGAACTATACTCACCGTATTCATAGACAGACACAGGAACTGCCCCTATAGAGTTACAATTAAAACTAAACTCTTCTCCTTCTATGATAGTTTCTTGTACATTTAGAAATATATCAGTTGGAGCCGCTGTTGAATGAAAATAAGACATGCAAAAATATATTTCAAGTTGAGGAGTCAAATAGAGTTTATAAGAGCACTTGCTAATACTTTAACTTAATGTCTTGGCTTATATGTGATATAGATAGGAAAAATATCAAGTGAGATAGAAGCATTCAAAACATTATACTTTTCTCCTTCTGTGATAGTTTCTGATTTCCTGAGGTTAATAAGCTGCAACCACTGTTTTAATAGGAACGCATTCATAAACTGAATATAAACATTTGGTTTACAGAAATATTTCCAATAAAGTTGTTTTACTCTCGCATTAAAGTTCCTAATTATGAACAATAATAGACAAAAATCTAACGATAGCATGGCACCATGCTAAATGTCTGAAAATAAAACTATAAACTGTTTTGATAGCAGTTGAATCCCACAATATAGAGATAAATGACATACTTTAAAAGCTGAAATTAATTAAAGTTGCATCTAAAAATTATGGTCTGCTAACATAATTTTAAAATAGACAAATTTACTTTAAATAGGTTACCTTTGACTTCCATTGACACTTCCGAAGAGAGAATTTCTCCCACACCTCCTCCTTCAAACCCTCTACAGTAAAACTTCCCTTTGATTGTTGAATCTGTTACAGTGAGTTGTACAGAAAGAGTGAACCCTTCAGGTTTACCAACTGAGTTACAGTCTGCATGGCTGACTCCAGGTCCTTCTATTCCAGAAACAGTAATAATATCTGGAGTTGAAGAGCTCTGCCATACTGTGTCATCCTCAGCACTTCGAGTACATCCATTTTGATAGACTGTACTGTCTCCATCAGCTTCATACCGTAACTGAAAGGTTCTCAGATCAGTATAACCAGATGCTTCACATGTGAAAGTTATCTTCTCACCTTTATAGAAATCTGGTGAAGTTGTAGTACTGTAGTCTATCTCTGTAGATGGCTGTGCTATATATAGATGTATATATAGTAACAGCCCAGGTTACAAAGTACATCTAATACCGTGTACCAATATATATACAGTCAAAAACGTCTGGTTGTAAAAAATTACTTAATGAATAATAACAAAAGTGCATACAAACTGCATATACCAAATTTTAAGAATATGAACCAATTGTAAACCAATTGCACTCCATTAAAGGACATGACAGTGAGAATAAAATATTTAACAAGCAGTCTTTACTTATTCCTACTTATTCATACTTATTCATATCTTAACTTTTTCATATGAATGTTTATAACACTAACACTGTGGTGTGATGGCAACAGTTTGTTCAGTGTTTCCTCCCTTCCAGTTAGAATGTTCTGTATCTGTACAGGATAAAGTTAATCCAGCTCTGTCTGTCTCAGTAGGAGTATACTTACCAGCCACTGTGTTACCATTTACTTCTGAATATTAAAACATATCTGTTTTTGCCAAGTTATGATAGTAAAGAACAACAGAGGATCTGTTCCTATATGTTTATAAACTTATCAATATTACAACACAACCTCATAATTTTTATTATACTCCCATATAATCCCATTATAGCAATATGACTTGTAAATTGCTATAAGCAATGCTCTGCCATTTACACAAAATTTTGAAACTTGCCAAAGAATTAAGTCTAAATTTGTAAAAATGACGACTCTAAAAACTTAACTCTTTTTTTAGAATAAGCTGACACCTAAAACTCTAGATTTACAAATAACTGCTTTAATTTTATAAAATAGAAAGTATGGAAGATAATTACACTCATGTAGTATTATTAGATAATTGTATTTATATATGTCACAGTCACATACAAACGTAATTAATTTCATATTACATGTAGCAAATATTTTATGATTTTTACTATATGCAAAGAAAGGTAATTAATTTATAATTTACTAAATAGAAAGTCATGGAACACATGTTTGAATTTTAATTAATCAAACACTTCTATATATACTCACTGTATTCATAGACTGACACAGGATCTGCTCCTGTAGAGTTACAATCAAAAGTAAACTCTTCTCCTTCTATAATAGTTTCTGGTTTATTGAGGGATATACCAGTCGGAGCCACTGTTGAATAAAATCGCAAATATTAATTTAAATTTAATGCATGCCTCCCAGAAATAAATGAGATATATATATTCCAAAATTTAATTTGAGGGTATAGAACTATATAGCAAAAATCAATGCTGACATTTTTAATTTCAGCCATGAAATTACACACATTAATTAGCTATGAAAGTGTCAAATATAACATTATTATAAAATGCTAAGCAGATAGTTTTGTTTAGAAACTAATAGTAATATACTCGAAAAATATTTATGGTGCATACTAAGTAAATTTTAGTGATGCCATCAACCATCACCATGGCAACAGATGAATAGAAGTTTAATCTGTGTTCTATAATATGGAGCTCTACTAAAGTTAGTTACAGTGAAACAAAAAAAACAACCAGTTATACCATAATAATTTCGAACTTATAGAATAATTTATTTTAAGAATTTACCTTTGACTTCAATTGAAACTTCTGAGGAAAGAAACTCTCCCACACCTCCTCCTTCAAATCCTCTACAGTAGAACTTCCCTTTGAGTGTTGAATCAGTTGCAGTGAATTGTACAGAAAGAGTGAATCCTTCAGGTTTACCAACTGAGTTACAGTATGCATGACTGACTCCAGGTCCTTCTATTCCAGAGACAGTAACAATCTCTGGAGTTGAAGAGCTCAGCCATACTGTGTCATCCTCAGAACTTGGAATACATCCACTTTGATAGATTGTACTGTCTCCATCAGCTTCATATCGTAACTGTAAGGTTCTCAGATCAGTATAACTAGATGCTTCACATGTGAAAGTTATCTTCTCATCTTTATAGAAATCTGGTGAGCTTGTAGTACTGTAGTCTATCTTTGTAGATGGTTGTGCTATAAGAAAAATATATTACATATATAAAACTCTAAGATCCCCAATATGTACGTACTTTATGATACTGTGCACCAATATGTTATGCATGCAGTCCCTGAAGTCATGTGTATCAACCCAATTACATATAATATAGTTACAGGGCATTATATAGAACAAGCCTTACCTGCAGTGCAGATAAATAAGCAGACCAGACAAGACAGGAAGTGGTAGTAGCACATCATCTCACTACAATATAGCATTAAGTTTTTTTATTCATTTTATATTTTTTAACAGTATTTAATTTTGTATAGAAGTTTAAGTTATTTATATCCATGTGTATCTATAATGCAGCTATATTCATAAAATTGTGTAAAAATTATATTAATAATATGTTATTATGCAATGTTTTCAGTTTCAATTGCTATATTAGATTATAATCCAAGTATAACCTAAATTTATACTCTCTGGGCAATTACTCGCAATACATATAAGTACTTTTGTAACTAAAGATTTTCAGAGCAGACTTTACTATCTTAACTCAGTTTTTCATTGAACACCATAAAAGTCATATGCATAGGTTCTAGCTCTGTAGGGTTTCTGAAAGATAAACTAATTCTTATAAATATATCCTTTTCCTAGCAGTAAAGACATGTGCATGAAATGAGTTGTCTTATATGAATGCAGAGAGAATATAACTTCTATACATTTAGTTTATTGCTGCACACATCTGTAGATTATAACCACTATAAGAAAATAACATTTGAGAATTGCCATTCTTAATTTTAGGTGTCAACAAAAACTCGTACTACTAAATAACTGAAGCTTTTAGCATACAATAATATAGCATTAGAGCAATAGTATAGAAAGCAAGTCTAATAATACGGCATCATGCATATGGAACTACTATAACTTGTACAATGTGGTAGGTTATGTGGTATATGTATAGTATGATTTCATTTCATACAAAATATTTTTGTTCTTTTTTCTTTGTATTGTAATATATTATCACAAAATAGTATTAAATGAAGAAATCTCAGGCAGTGATATATTATATTAGACTTTATGGTGCTTTAAACAAATAGCATGTGTAACATTCCTAATTAAGTAAAAGTTTGAGCAATATATGCTAACTATAATAACACATGGAATTATTAGCACGCTGTTATGCAGTGAACTAGCCGCCTTAAAAACTTTGATTAGTAAACTTTGATCTCTGTCAATACCAACCATGCAAGGCTAATATAAATTGCATGTATCGTGTTTTACTTGCATATTGTGTTCCTTAATCTTAACTCTACTGCATAAAATAGTAAGGCTATAATGGAGCTTATAGGCTTATTTTACTGCCAACTGTTACTGCATGCCTCAATATAAACCTTGCAAATTTATGTGAGTATCAAACACTATGTACAAGTACTATACGTATACAACAGAGCTTTAGTTAAAAGCACGCTGCGTTATCATATCTATATATAGATATGATAAAGCAGCGCATACTTTTATCATCAGTAATTAGCTAGTCTAAAATCATAGCTATAATAACTCTATATATGTATTGTATGTGTTGGCTTCTTTGAGTCATTTAATTTACTTTGTGCTTAAAATATCAAACAGAATAGTATTATGGCAAGAAATTTATATTTTCATTTTATAATTTACTTTTGAATTCAAGTCCTCCATAAGTTATAGTTATTTAAATATGATATTATATCATCATGTTTTATTCTCAATGTATAACATATTCATATATATAACATACAATATATCAATATAAAACATATTAATGTATATAACAATATATAGCATATCAAAATACAGTATAACATATTATCAATATATATAACATATTAATAATATAGTATAACATATTAATATATTATAACATAATTATTATGTTACTATTTACACATATGCTAATCTCCTCACTGCCCGAACCCTTTTACTGCCCTGTAATTATTGACTATTTCTACTATAACAAGTAGTTTTTTATACTTACATTTTCTATTGTTAACTCAGCAACATATATAATATTCCATGAAACTTCAGGTATTGTCCTCAATTACGCTGCAGAAAGCTGAGTGTCAATTGTTGCTGATCTTCAACTTGCAGTATATCACATGTTATAAAGCTGCATTCTGGGAAACATAATACTTGCAGCTTGGGGTTTTAAAAAGGAAACTAGTTTCAATGACTCATGTTTAAACACAACCCACATGCTTACATCAAGCAGATTGAAAACTAGTTTTTACTAAACCTATTGACTCTTATAAAACTGACAAAAGACTACTAACCCTGTCCTCAAGTTTCTATTGGCTATAATCAGTGTGTATTGTTGGTCTATGTTGAGTGAACAATGTGCATATTGTGTAGACTCACTCAACTTCCTTGTTGCTAGAGATAAGCTATAGTATGTAAGGAATAATAGTTATATGAACTGCAGTATGCTGCGAAAGAAAGGATAACTCAAATGAAGATGCAAACATGCATATATGCACGCCTGTGTGTGTGTGTGTGTGTGTGTGTGTGTGTGTGTGTGTGTGTGTGTGTGTGTGTGTGTGTGTGTGTGTGTGTGTGTGTGTGTGTGTGTGTGTGTGTGTGTGTGCGTGTGTGAGTGTGTGCGTGTGTGCGTGTGTGAGTGTGTGCGTGTGTGCGTGTGTGCGTGTGTGCGTGTGCGTGTGTGCGTGTGTGCGTGTGTACGTGTGTGCGTGTGTGCGTGTGTTCGTGTGTGTGTGTGTGTGTGTGTGTGTGTGTGTGTGTGTGTGTGTGTGTGTGTGTGTGTGTGTGTGTGTGTGTGTGTGTGTGTGTGTGTGTGTGTGTGTGTGTGTGTGTGTGTGTGTGTGTGTGTGTGTGTGTGTGTGTGTGTGTGTGTGTGTGTGTGTGTGTGTGTGTGTTTGTATGTGCGTTTGAGTTTGCATTTGCGTGTGCGTGTGTGAGTGTGCGCCTGTGCAGACATAACTATCAAGTTTATATATTATAGTGTTAATAATGGGTGCATTTCATTTTTATTGATGTGGGCCATGCTTACGTGTTACAGATTTTTAATTATTATTGAGGTTAAGGAGGTATTGAAAAAAGTATATATATTATGGTTGATTTTGCCACTGTATCAGCAGCAGCCATTGAACTTAGTTATCAGAGAAAATTGATTGATCAATAGTTTTTTGTTGAAAACAAAATTTATTTGGAAAACAACTTTTAGACAAGATATACTAATATTTCTTGAAAGACATCACTATTCTATTGTGAAAAGCTAATGGTATTCAACATAGTTATATAAAAACTTTAATGCTCTTTTGAAGCATATTCTGCTAAGCAAAGGCTTCAATATAGGCAATGAAGACTGTCTCCAAGCAGTTATTTGATACATTTACAAATTCCAGAACCAATACTGAATCTTCTGTACCCCTGCTTTAAGCATCTCTGCCGGCAGTTCCAATTTATGTTGGGCTTTTCGCTGCGTCGGCGAGCTTCTGCTAACTTTTACGAAATATTTTACAAAATAGTCAAATTCCGGTAAAATAAATACAAACAGGATATGTATAAACTGTGCATGCATTGCATAACGTCAAATTGCATTCCCATTGTTAATAAACACACATATTGTTCTAAATTCAAGTAATAATAATTATTATAGTAAGAACTTCTTTAACTGGTTTCCATGAGAATTTGGGCTCTGAAATGTCATCATATTATAAAATATATATAAATGTCATCAAAAATTTGAATATGAAAGTCAAGTTTTATGATTATAAAATAGAATACATGTAATTAATTTAATCCACGCAATGCACAGATGGCATTCATGGCGCATGAAACAAAAACATTACCTTCATATTTGGTGTGTTCCCGTAAACAACGATCAATATACATATATACAATTCATGTCGTTTAACATACATAGAAAAGTATGAAATATAAGTATGATTCATTTTTCACATTTCCTTCGCAACAAGTTTCAATGTCACTATAATTAATTCTAATCATGTTTATTATACTTTTAAAACTTTATAAACAAGTATGCTGTTGGAGAAACATGCTCCCATTGGTCAATAAAAAGTTGTATATCTAATTGGAATAAAATTGTTGCACTAAAAATTATTCTTTATTTGTTTAAACAAATTGTATGAGTAGATTAGAATGTTTTTTTTTCCAACAAAGATTATTCTTTATTTCTTTACAACATTTTTTGAGTAAATTAGCAATTTATATTTTTTAATAAGTAAAAAATATTTTGAAGATCTATAATTGGTATACTTCTAAAAGGTTTATTACATAACTAACTTTATATAGTTTATATAATATTATATAATAATAATCGGATATCCTACAATTAATTATAGCAAAGATATAGAATAATAATTATTATGTTATGTCTAATCATCTTAAAAAAAGTTCTTTTCAGATAATTATATCTTTCAACAGCACTAAAAATAAACATGCTTGCTTGTTGAGTATGTGTATTGACAATACAAGTTATTGGGATAATGTGACAACCTGAATATAAGCTTAAACAATCAATGAGTTGAAAACAAATGCTACAATTGAATAAATATATAGAGAATTTTTCACAAGAGAATCTAATAAATGCAAGTTGGCATCAAAGCCAAATTCGTACTAAATTTGAATATATTAGTTATATATATCATTAAAATGTATGTGTTACTGTCCTATATAATGTTTATATATTAGCGTATAATAAACATCATATCCTGCAATATACAGCTGAGTGTAGCAAAATTTGGTAAATTGAAAGTAAATCAGTTTGAAAATATGACATGCCTGCAGATTTTAGAACTGACTCGACTTTCTTCTGCCTATAAACTACATAGTATCCAAACTCTATTCTAGAAAATCATAACATATTAAAATTGTAGCAGTTTTTCAAAAGTTTGAATCAATGACACGTTTGCTTATGTCTATAATAGAAAATTTCTAATTTATTAAGGAATATAATTTCTTATTGAATTATATAAAAATTCCCATCTTTGCTTACAATTCATAGTAATAATATTAAAATCTTTCATTGCAGTTAATAGAAATATATTAATGAAAAACATTTATATAGTGTTGGCTACATGCAGTAATAATACGTATCTAACTTCTGATGTTTACATAAGTTTGCCCGGAGAGCACTCCATGGTTATCTGTATTGGCGGTTTGTCCATCAGATATATCTAGTGAGTTATAGTTGTGACCATCCATTCTACTGACAGACATATCTGTGTATGGGGAGTTATCAGTCCTATTGACAGACATATCTGTGTATGGGGAGTTATCAGTTCTAGTGACAGACATATCTATGTATGGGGAGTTATCAGTTCTAGTGACAGACATATCTATGTATGTGGAGTTATCAGTCCTAGTGACAGACATATCT
The DNA here is from genome assembly GCA_964035545.1 of Bugula neritina. Classification (NCBI taxonomy): domain Eukaryota; kingdom Metazoa; phylum Bryozoa; class Gymnolaemata; order Cheilostomatida; family Bugulidae; genus Bugula; species Bugula neritina. Next base: position 3,206,886 of record OZ037773.1, read on the forward strand.
ATGTATGGGGAATTATCAGTTCTAGTGACAGACATATCTATATATGGGGAATTATCAGTCCTGGTGACAGACAACTCTGTGTATTGGGAGTTATCATTCCTAGTGACAGACAATTCTGTGTATGGGGAGTTATCAGTCCCAGTTCCAGCCTGTGACCTAATTCCTTAAAGAAAACAAGACAAGCCAGTTTTATTTTGCAACTACTTTTTGAATTGCGACCTCAAGTGTGATTGTTACATAGTATAAAGATGTTAAAACCATTATTTTATAACGTAAATTTATCAATCTATAATAACACCTTTTAGATTTCCAAGATGAAATGCTACTCCAGCTGTGATGATAAGTAACAGACAACCACCAGCTAATCCTCCTCCCAGAGCAGCTTTGTCTATGCTCCCAGATGATGGTTTTTCAGAAAGAGTCGAAATCGGGATTGTGCTTGGTAGCATGATAGAACTATCCCACTTTATTGTCCATGTAATAGTAACTGATTTGGCTGCATAATAAAAGCAAAATTATTATAATAAAACAGATCTTTCAATCACACTATTAATAGTTTTTGATAATAAATAGTCTCAGATCATCACAATTAGTACCATATAGCTGGGTTAACTCTCTAATTTAAGTTGTATGACATTGTTATTAAAAGGAAAGTATCAAAATTTAAAGAAGTGCATATATATAAATTGTCACCAGTGGTGCAATTCAAACAATTTCTTACATAAACCATTTCCAGCTGCGCATGAAACTGTGTCTGTTAAACCATCTGTTTGAGAATTCAAACCCAGCTCATCAGATGATCCTATTAGCAAAACTCCATTATATGTCCAAGTGAAGGTTGAGAGTGGTGGGTTAGCATCTACATGTTGGCTACAATCTAGTCTAGCATCAGATTGACTTGGGTTGTACTCTTTCATGATTGGATTTTGAACACCTGGTCTCTTAGCCAAATCTGCAGTGCATCAATATAAAAATGTTGAAATTAATAAGTTTATCAGGCGTTTTATATATATGATCTTTAATTTCATTTATACATGCATGTACTAAAAGTGAAGGGTCTATATGACACTCACACTGTGGTGTGATAGTAACATTTCTTTCAGTGTTTCCTCCCTTCCAGTTAGAATGTTCTGTATCTGTACAGGATAAAGTTAGTCCAGCTCTGTCTGTCTCAGTAGGAGTATACTTTCCAGCCACTGCTTTGCCATTTACTTCTGTACATTATTAATATATCTGTATTTTTTAAACATCAACATTGACAAGAAAAACATCGAAGAAAAAAGTGTTTAGTTCTAAGTTTACAAGTTTCTTAACATAACAACATAATATGAGCTTAATATGTTAATACTACATATAGCATTTACAAGATGACAACACTCTCTCTCAATGCTATATACCATATACACTAATTTATATTCTCAGCTTACTGCTGCACAGACAAGGAATCTAAAACCATTAGTTTAATTCCATAAGATTAAAAATCAGAAGACATATTTAGAGCTTTACTCACTGTATTCATAGACTGACACAGGATTTGCTCCTGTAGAGTTACAACCAAAAGTAAATTCTTCTCCTTCTATGATGTTTTCTGGTTTATTGAGTGATATACTATTTGGAGCCGCTGTTGAATAAAAATTAGACTACATGCAAAATATATTTCAAGTTAAAGAGTCAAATAAAGTAAAAACAGTAATTGCTAATACTTATACTTAATGTCTTGGCTTATATGTGATTATATTATAACCATAATACCATTATACCATAAACCATTATACCATAATAATTTTGAACTTATAGAATAATATATTTTAAGATATTACCTTTGACTTCCATTGAAACTTCTGAGGAAAGAATTTCTCCCACACCTCCTCCTTCAAACCCTCTACAGTAGAACTTCCCTCTGAGTGTTGAATCTGTTACAGTGAGTTGTACAGAAAGAGTGAACCTTTCAAGTTTACCAACTAAGTTACAGTATGCATTACTGACTCCAGGTCCTTCTATTCCAGAGACAGTAGTAATATCTGGGTTTGACGATCCTTCCCATACTGTGTCATCCTCGGAACTTGGAGCACATCCACTTTTGTAGATTGTACTGCCTCCATCAGCTTCATATTGTAACCGTAAAGATTTTAAATCAGTATAACCAGCTGCTTTACATGTAAAAGTTATCTTCTCATTTTTATAGAAATCTCGTGAAGTTGTAGTACTGTAGTTTATCTCTGTAGATGGTTGTGCTAGAAATAAATAATAACAGTTCAATTTACAAATGAGACCTCTATAATACTGTGTACCAATATATATATATATATATATATATATATATATATATATATATATATATATATATATATATATATATATATATATATATATATATATATATATATATATATATATATATATATATATATATATATATATATATATATATATATATATATATATATATATATATATATATATATATATATATATATATATATATATATATATACACATATATATATTAATATATATACATATATTTATATATATTCATACATATATATATATTTGTATATATTAATATATTTTTATATATTTATATATATGAACATGAATTTTTATGTGCTGAAAGGCGAGAGTTAAGTAACAGACAACCACCAGCTAATCCTTCTCCCCCAGCAGGTTTACCAATGTCTACACTTGTTGCTGTTCCAGAGATAGTTGTGGTTGGAATTGTGGTTAGTAGTATGACAGATCTATTCCAATTTATTTTCCATGTGATGGTAATTGATTTAGCTACATAATAAAAACATTATATTGTAAATAAAGCAGAACTGTCAAAAACATTGTAATTATGTTTTGATATTGTGTTATCTTGCATCAATCATATTTAGTACTGTAAGTAAGTTCACCATCTAATAAAATGTATTGCATAATTAATTTCAATAATTTATATAAGCTTAAAGTAACGGCATGCAATAATTATCATCAGTGGTACAATTTAAACAACTTCTTACATAAACCATTTCCAGCTGTACAAGAAGCTGTTTCGGCTACACCATCTGTGTGAGAAATCAAATTCAGCTCATTAGATGTTTCTGTGGTGACAATTCCATTATATGTCCAAGTGAAGGTAGAGGGTGGTGGGTTAGCATCTACATGTTGGCTACACTCTAGTTTAGCATCAGATTGTCCAGGGTTGAACTCTTTTACAATTTGATCTTGAACACCAGGTTTTTTAGCCAAGTCTACAGAACATAAACATATTATCAGTCTTAAGGTTAAGAGGTATAACAATAAGATTATAATAATATGTGAATATATATCTTCGTATGGATATGTTCATAACACTCACACTGTGGTGTGATGATAGCAGTTTGTTTAGTGTTTCCTCCCTTCCACTTAGAATGTTTTGTATCTGTACAAGATAAAGTTAGTCCAGCTCTGTCTGTCTCAGTAGGAGTATACCTGCCAGCCACTGTGTTACCATTTACTTCTGAATATTAAAATATATTTGTTCATGTCAAGCAATGATACTGAAGAACAACAAAGTATCTGTTCCTATGTTCATAAACTTGACAGTATTACAGCATATATAACATCATGAGTTTTATGATCTTATATAATCACATTTGCAAGATGACAACATTACTAAGCAATGTTCTATACCATATTAATTAAATTATTAAAAGATTTTGTGAGTTCGATCCAATGAAGGTAAGTCTAAATTTATAAAAACTCAATTTCATCCTTGTAATGACATTCACATTATATAAGATATTATACAATTGCACAAAGTTTTGTAACTTTCCAAGGAGTTGAGTCTAAATTTATAAAAACAGCAGCTCTAGAAAGTTAACTTTATTTTTAGATTGAATTGACACCCAAAACTATAGACCTAAAAATAATTAAAGTTTTTTTTTTTAAAGTAGAAAGACTGAAAATTAATTACACTCATTTAGTATTATTACACAACTGTCTTTCTGTCAGTTACACACAAACGTAATTTTATTTTGTAGTACAGCAAATATCCTCTGCGTTTTACAATGCAAAGAAAACTATATAATTCATAGTTTACTAGATAGAAAATCATGGAATACTTTTTTCAATTTTAATTATTTAAACAGTTCTATATATACTCACTGTATTCATAGACTGACTCAGGATCTGCTCCTGTAGAGTTACAATCAAAAGTAAACTCTTCTCCTTCTATAATGGTTTCTGGTTTATTGAGTGATATACTAGTCGGAGCCACTGTTAAATAAAAACGCAAGTAATAATTTAATTTCGATATATACCTTCCGAAAATAAACGGGATATATTCCAAAATTTTAATTGGAGGGGTAGAACTATAGCAAATATCAATGCTGATACTTTCAATTTCAGCCATGGAAATACGCGCATTAATTAGCTATGAAAGGGTCAAATAAAGCCTTCTTTTAAAATGCTAAGCAGATCTAGCTCTGTTTAGGACCTAATAGTAATATATTTAAAAAATGTTTATGATGCATACTAAATAAGCCTTAGTAATGCCATCAACCACCATCTAACATGACGATAGATGAAATCCATGACAATAGATAAATGCCTCAATATATATAGAATTTTACTGAAGTTTATATCTAAAGTGACAATAGAAGACAATCAGTCACTATATAATATTAAAATAGAATAATTATTTTTAAGAGTTTACCTTTCACTTTCATTGATACTTCTGAGGAGAGAAATTCTCCCACACCTCCTCCTTCGAACCCTCTACAGTAGAACTTCCCTCTGAGCATTGAATCAGTTATAGTGAGTTGTACAGAAAGAGTGAACCCTTCAGCTTTGCCAACAAAGTTACAGTCTGCATTACTAACTCCTGGTCCTTCTATTCCAGAGACAGAAATAATATCTGGAGAAGATGAACCCTCCCACACTGTGTCATCCTCAGGACTTGGAGCACATCCAGTTCTGTAAATTGTACTGTCTCCATCAGCTTCATAATGTAACCTCAATGATCTCAGATTAGTATAATCAGATGCTTCACATGTGAAAGTTATCTTCTCATCTTTATAGAAATCTGGTGAGCTTCGAGTAGTGTAGTCTATCTCTGTAGATGGTTGTGCTATAAGAAAAATATATTACATATATAAAACTCTAAGATCCCCAATATGTACGTACTTTATGATACTGTGCACCAATATGTTATGCATGCAGTCCTTGAAGTCATGTGTATCAACCCAAAATTACATATAATATAGTTACAGGGCATTATATAGAACAATTGTTACCTGCAGTGCAGATAAATAAGCAGACCAGACAACACAGGAAGTGGTAGTAGCACATCATCTCACTACAATATAGCATTAAGTTTTTTTATTCTTTTTATATTTTATAACAGTATTTAATGTTGTATAGAAGTTTAGGTTATTTATATCCATGTATTGATTATGCACCTATATAAAGCTGTGTAAACATGATACTTTGTTATTATGCTATGTTTTCATTTTCATCCCATTACTATAAGATTATAATCCAGCTATAACCTAAATTTATAGTCTTTATTTTGGTAAGTTGCAATTCAAATAAGTACTGATTTAACTGAGAATTTTAGAGCAGCCTTCACTATATTAACTCAGTTTTTCATTGAACACCTTAAAAGTCATATGCATAGGTTCTAGCTCTGCAGGGTTTTTGAAAGATTAACTAATTCTTATAAATATATCATTTTCCTTGCAGTGAAGACATGTGCAGTACATACATGAAATGAGTTGTATAGCTAGAGAATATAGGGAATATAACTCTTACACCTTCAGTTTACTCCTGCATACATGCATGTAGATTGATAAACATTATCAGTAACACATTTAGGAATTGTCATCAATGCTAAATTCAAGTGTCAACTAAAATTCTTTCTACTAAATAACTAAAACTTTTAGCATACAATAATATAGCTTTATAGCAATAGTTGGAAGCAAGTGCAATATTACCGCTCATGGAACTGTAACTATAACTTGTACAATGTGGTATGTTAGTTGTATATGTATAGTATGACTTCATTCCACACAAAACAATTTTCAATTTTTTTCATATTGTAATATAGTGAAAAAAATAATATTAAATGAAGAAATCTCAGGCAGTGCAGTGCTTGGGCTATCTAAACAAAAAACATGTGTAACATTCCTTAAGTAAAAGTTTGAGCAATATATGCTAACTATAATAACACATGGAATTATTAGCACGCTGTCATGCAGTCAACTAGCTGCCTTAAAAACTTTGATTAATCTGTGAATTATACTAACCATGTAAGTCTAATATAAGTTGTGTGTATCGTGTTATACTTGCATTATATTTTGTCCTTAATCTTGACTCTACTGCATAAAATAATAAAGCTATAATAGACGTTATATTATAGATCTGATAAAGCAGCATGTGCTTTGAAATGAATCTCTATTGTATACCAAATAGTAATTGTAGTGTTTGATACTTACATAAATTTGTCAGATTTGTATTGAACCATGCAGTAACAATTGGCAGTAAAGGAGTCAGTGTCAGTATAACTAGTCCCCATCAAACTTATCAACTCAATAATAAATTGACACTAACTGTTATGTCATGGAAAGTTACTACTGAATACTTCCTGGTTCTCATACTAATTCACAATTAGTTGGAAATATAACAGGAAAATCTAATAACTCTTATCTTATTAACTAATAAGCTTGTTATAGAATTGAATGGGAATAACTGTTTTGTAAAATATGCATCACCAGTTTTTATCATAAAAGTAAGAGTTCATGCTTTGTTATATAGTAATATATGTAGCTTTTAATTAGTAGTTGTGTGAATCATGTTTCCTTTTTGTTGCTGTAATTAGCAATCATCATATATATAAGATTGTATAGTTGCTGCAAATCATGGTTGTTATTTGAATTAATTTCAACTATATATATATATATATATAGTGAAACTAGTATTACACCACATACCACAAGCACCACTTCTTTATATAATATAAGATAATGGTGTTTCGAGGATGTGAACATTGAAAGTTATCTGTTCACTGATGAAAGCAGTAGACAGAAAGTTTTATTTCTCATCAGTAATTAGCTACGGTAGTCTAAAATAATAGCTATAATAACTCAATATATTTATTGTATGTGTTGAGTTCTCCTAGTCATTTGACTTACTCTTTGCTTAATATGTCTAACAGAATAGTATTGCAATAAAAAATTTATATTTTCAACTTTATAATTTACTTTTGCATTTAAGTCCTCCATAAGTAGCTATTTAAATATGATGTATTATATAATCATGTTTTATTCTCAATGTATAACATATTCATGTATATAACATGTAAATATAAAACATATTAATGTATATAACATATACCATTAATATATCATAAATTAATATATAGAACATATCAATATATTACATATCAGTATATAACATATTATTATATTAGTATTCACATATGCTGATCCTCTCACTGCCCTAACACTTTCATTGCCCTGTAATTATTAACTATATCTCTACTATAATAAGTATTAATTTATACTTACAATGTATGTTGTCAACTCAGCACCATATATAAGATAAGAAAATTGTATGAAACTTCATTTATTACTTTCAACTAGACTCGGAAGACCAGAATGTTAATTATTGCTGACCTTTAAATTATAGTACATCATATATCGTAAAGCTGCCTGTGAGACATATAGTATCTGCTGCTTTAAGTTTAAAAATGAAATTCCCTTTCAATGACTCATATTTAAACACAACCCACGTTCCCACATCAAGCAGATTGAAAACTAGTTTTCACTGAGGTGTCTATTGGCTATTGTAATCAGTGTATATTGTCTGCATATGTTGAGTCAACAATTTGTATTTATTGCATATAGAAATACTTGATTTCCTTGTTGCTAGAGATTAGCTATAGCCTATTATGTACGGATTAATATTTAGAACTATAATATGATGCGAAAGAAAGGATAACTCTAATGATAATGCAAATATGCATATTCAGGCCTGTGTGCGTGCTGTGCGTGTGTGTGTGTGTGCGTGTGCGTGCGTGTGCGTGTGCGTGTGTGTGTGTGCAGGCATAATTATCAAGTTTATATATAGTGTTAATAATAGGTGCACTTCAGTTTCATTGATGTGGGCCTACCCTTATATGTTAAATATTTATTTTTATTATTGAGGTTAAGAAGTATTGAAAGAGAGTATATATTATTGTTAATTTGGCCACTGTATCAGCAGCAGCCATTGAACTTAGTTATCAGAGAACATTTATTGGTCAATAGTTTTTAGTTAAAAACAAAATTTATTTTAAAAGATAACTTTCAGACAAGATATAGTATAGCAATATTTTATGAAATATGTCACTATTCTATTGTGAAAAGCGATGTAATTCAGTATAGTTATATAATAACTTTTAGCGCTCTTTCGAAGCATATTCTGCTAAGCAAAAGCTTCAATGTAGGCAATAAAGACTGTTTGCAAGATGCAGTTATTTGATGCATTTACAAATTCCAGAGCCAATACTAAATCTTCTGTACCCTTGCTTTAAGCATCTCTGCCGGCAGTTCCAATTAATGTTGGGCTTTTCACTGCGTCGGCCAGCTTCTGCTACGGAAGCTGTTATAAAGATTTTACAAAACAGTCAAATTAAATACACTCAAACAGGGTAAGTATAAACTGTGCATGCATTGTATAATGTCAATTTTTTCCCATATATAGTTAATAAACACACATATTGTTCTAAATTCAAATAATTATTATAGTAACAACTTCTTTCGCTGGTTTCCTTGAGAATTTGTGCTCTGAAATGTCATCATATTATTTAACATATATATACATATATATATATATATATATATATATATATATATATATATATATATATATATATATATATATATATATATATATATATATATATATATATATATATATATATATATATATATATATATATATATATAATGTAGTGTGTTCAGATTGTTAATGATACATATATATTTTATTTAAAAAATCTTACACGACTATATAGTTTCGTGCAGTAAACTGCACTCCTCAGGTGTTAGACTAAAAATAAATAAAATCTATGAAGCATACCGATTATTCAAATTTTTACATAAAGAAAATTATCATGCTAAACACAACGTAAAACGAAATGCAAACATAGTAGTGGATTTGGTGTTATCTATTAATTAATTAAATTGCTCTTTTTCTAAAGGATTAAACTATAAAAGCTAGATGTTTGATGGAAAGGCTAATTTATAATAGGTAGTACTATGGTTGAGAGTTGTTAGTATTGTTATGTGATGTTGCCCAGGTAGTGCTTACGTGCATGTCTGCATGTGGATAGAATTTCATTTCTGTTATTAAGGGAAGATTTGCTGGGCTGGTATATTATGAAATATTTTTCCCATAGGCAGAGGTTGCATCTTTTAGTGACTTTGTTGTATGAGTTGGTCTTTTTCATAATTTTCCATGTTATGTCAAAATGGGTGTTCTTGTCTTTTAGTTTCCAGATATATTTGCTCAATTCAGTATGGTTCTTTTTTGTTTTGTTGTTAAAAGTTGATTTGTGGTTATAAAATCTGGTTTTGAATTCTGTTTCTGATGTTCCCACGTAAGTCTGGGGTTGGCTGCCATCTTTGGTTGTAACTGTAGCTTGGTATATGATGCACTTTGTGAGGCATTTTCCATCTAGTGGGCACACTGTGCTGTTTCTGCAGTTACATTCTCGAGGAGGTTGGTTTGCTGGGTTGAGTAATCTTTTATTGTGGCTGTTGATTATGTTGTTTAAATTTCTGCAGCAGCTGTAACTGAGTTTTATGTTGTTTTTGTTGAAAATTTTGTAGAGTTTGTGGTCTTTGGGTATTTCTTCCTCCAGAATTTTAAAAAATTGTTTTCCCAGGTTGCTTGATACACTTTTGGAGAATGGGGGGTTATACCATGTGATGTTTCGTCGTCTTTCTCTTTTTGGTCTGCTAGTGGTGTGTGTTGGCTGGAATGTTAGGTTATGTGTGTATCCACTTTTACTTAGAGCTTCTTGGTGTATTTTTGTTGTTTGACTGAAGACTTCTTCGTTAGATGAGAGATTGGAGAGCCTGTTGTTTATGGCTTGTGGGATGTTTCTTGTGATATGGGGTGGATGGTTGGATTTGGAGTTTACATATAGGATTTCGCTGTTAGGTTTTACATGGGGTTTGTGTGTTCTTTTGCTAATGTCAAAATTTATATCTAGATAGTTGACGACTTTTTTGTTTACTTCAATGGTGATATTTAGATTATGTTTTTGGAAAATTTTGCAGATTGATTTTTTAATTCTATCTATATTTTTTGCAGTGTCGTTGATTACTCCTAGGCCGTCATCACGGTATAGACCGAAGGTATTTCCAAACTTTTGGTTGATTTTATATAGTAAGAATATGCCGACCAGAGTGCAACATTCTGCACCGTCATAGCTGCCCATTGTAATGTCAAATAATGAGCTACATTTTTTACTCCAGGGTTGGCCGGAATGGTATAACAACATTTTTCTGGCATGGAAAATCACGGTGCGGTCTGTGTCTGTTATGGTAGTATGCTCTGCTGCGAAATCAATTGCAGTGTGGAGTAAATTATTAGTTATTGATGGATAAAAGTCGACAATGTCAAATACAATAAAAGATAAGCATTTGTTGTTATCTAAGTTTGTGAACCATTTAATTACCTCGGAAGTATTTGTCCAAATATTCAAAGCTAGTTTTGGAGTTATGGCCTTATTTATTCTGTCTAGTATTCTTTTGCTGATGATGCCTATTTCAGTTTTGCTTGGGTTTATTAGTCTGCACTTAGGGTTATTCATAAAATTAGGCTTGTGGTCCTTTAGTGTTATGTATGCCTCAGTTGTGTTGGTGGTCGTGATTCTGTCTTCGATTTGTAGAGATTTGGCAATATGTTTAGCTTCTAGGTTTATTTCTTGGGGCGTGTTTTGATCAATTTTTTTGTAATCCTTAGTGATGTTGTTGTGCAATAGTTCTCTGTAGTTGGTAATTTCCATATTGTAAAAATTATTTGTTTTGTCAGCAGGTATAATAAGACTATTGGTGCCGATTTTTTGGGCTAGGTCTTGTTTTATTGTTTTCTGGAATTGGCAGTGTACTCTTCTAAATTTGATGTTTTTAATCATGGATCTAATTTTTATTTCGAACCTGGCAAGCTCTTTGATGGTAGGAGGTGCTTTTGTGGTGTTGGTCGGCATATTCTTACTATATAAAATCAACCAAAAGTTTGGAAATACCTTCGGTCTATACCGTGATGACGGCCTAGGAGTAATCAACGACACTGCAAAAAATATAGATAGAATTAAAAAATCAATCTGCAAAATTTTCCAAAAACATAATCTAAATATCACCATTGAAGTAAACAAAAAAGTCGTCAACTATCTAGATATAAATTTTGACATTAGCAAAAGAACACACAAACCCCATGTAAAACCTAACAGCGAAATCCTATATGTAAACTCCAAATCCAACCATCCACCCCATATCACAAGAAACATCCCACAAGCCATAAACAACAGGCTCTCCAATCTCTCATCTAACGAAGAAGTCTTCAGTCAAACAACAAAAATACACCAAGAAGCTCTATGTAAAAGTGGATACACACATAACCTAACATTCCAGCCAACACACACCACTAGCAGACCAAAAAGAGAAAGACGACGAAACATCACATGGTATAACCCCCCATTCTCCAAAAGTGTATCAAGCAACCTGGGAAAACAATTTTTTAAAATTCTGGAGGAAGAAATACCCAAAGACCACAAACTCTACAAAATTTTCAACAAAAACAACATAAAACTCAGTTACAGCTGCTGCAGAAATTTAAACAACATAATCAACAGCCACAATAAAAGATTACTCAACCCAGCAAACCAACCTCCTCGAGAATGTAATTGCAGAAACAGCACAGTGTGCCCACTAGATGGAAAATGCCTCACAAAGTGCATCATATACCAAGCTACAGTTACAACCAAAGATGGCAGCCAACCCCAGACTTACGTGGGAACATCAGAAACAGAATTCAAAACCAGATTTTATAACCACAAATCAACTTTTAACAACAAAACAAAAAAGAACCATACTGAATTGAGCAAATATATCTGGAAACTAAAAGACAAGAACACCCATTTTGACATAACATGGAAAATTATGAAAAAGACCAACTCATACAACAAAGTCACTAAAAGATGCAACCTCTGCCTATGGGAAAAATATTTCATAATATACCAGCCCAGCAAATCTTCCCTTAATAACAGAAATGGAATTCTATCCACATGCAGACATGCACGTAAGCACTACCTGGGCAACATCACATAACAATACTAACAACTCTCAACCATAGTACTACCTATTATAAATTAGCCTTTCCATCAAACATCTAGCTTTTATAGTTTAATCCTTTAGAAAAAGAGCAATTTAATTAATTAATAGATAACACCAAATCCACTACTATGTTTGCATTTCGTTTTACGTTGTGTTTAGCATGATAATTTTCTTTATGTAAAAATTTGAATAATCGGTATGCTTCATAGATTTTATTTATTTTTAGTCTAACACCTGAGGAGTGCAGTTTACTGCACGAAACTATATAGTCGTGTAAGATTTTTTAAATAAAATATATATGTATCATTAACAATCTGAACACACTACATTATATTAGCTCTGTCACCCGTGATATCGAGCACTTTACTTTGCTGGAACTCCAACTAGATTGACAATCAGCATACATTATATATATATATATATATATATATATATATATATATATATATATATATATATATATATATATATATATATATATATATATATATATATATATATATATATATATATAAATAAAATTTATATATATATAAATAAAATTTTCAATAGGAAAACTATAAAAATTAGCTATTCATGCATGCCCAACATGAAAAATATTATTGATGGCTCGAACCATCACAAACTCAAAACCACACACACCCCTACTACCGCTACTAAACTAAATGACACACAATGTAACTGCAAACAACCTTCCCACTGTCCACTAAATGGTAAATGCTTATACAAAGACGTAATATACCAAGCAACTGTAACAAGACAGGACAATAATTCCAGCCATTCATACATAGGACTCTGTTCGACTACCTTCAAAACCAGATTCAATAACCACAAAGCCTCTTTCCTACATGCAGATAAAGCTAACAGCACGCAACTCAGCAGACACATCTGGAATTTAAAAGACAACAAAACGAAATTCAGCTTAAAATGGAATATTTTAAAGATTTGCAAATCATACTCAAACCTAACCAATAGATGTAATTTATGCAACTATGAGAAGTATATAATTTTAAAACAACCGGAATTATCTTCCCTCAACAAACGAAAAGAGCTTTCCACCACGTGTAGACATAAACGCAAATTTTTACTTGCGCACTTAACAGACGCTAGTTAAAACATTCCAGCGTAGTAATACACTAACAATACTAATTTCAAAACAAAATCACTCAAGCGTACACACAACGACCTGATGATCGTAGCTCGCACTACGTGAAACAATATTGTAGTCAATAGAATGAAGATCTAAGTTTATTTTTATATCCAAAATTGTATTAGTACCAAATATAAATACTCTATTTTTCGAAATATTGAGTTCTTTTGATTCATTTTTAATTATAGAAACTATATATATATATATATATATATATATATATATATATATATATATATATATATATATATATATATATATAATGTAGTGTGTTCAGATTGTTAATGATACATATATTTTTTTTTATTTAAAAAATCTCACACGACTATATAGTTTCGTACAGTAAACTGCACTCGTCAGGTGTTAGACTAAAAATAAATAAAATCTATGAAGCATACCGATTATTCAAATTTTTACATAAAGAAAATTATCATGCTAAACACAACGTAAAACGAAATGCAAACATAGTAGTGGATTTGGTGTTATCTATTAATTAATTAAATTGCTCTTTTTCTAAAGGATTAGACTATAAAAGCTAGATGTTTGATGGAAAGGGTAATTTATAATAGGTGGTACTATGGTTTAGAATTGTTAGTATTGTTATGTGATGTTGCCCAGGTAGTGCTTACGTGCATGTCTGCATGTGGATAGAATCTCATTTCTGTTATTAAGGGAAGATTTGCTGGGCTGGTATATTATGAAATATTTTTCCCATAGGCAGAGGTTGGACCTTTTAGTGACTTTGTTGTATGAGTTGGTTTTTTTCATAATTTTCCATGTTATGTCAAAATGGGTGTTCTTGTCTTTTAGTTTCCAGATATATTTGCTCAATTCAGTATGGTTCTTTTTTGTTTTGTTGTTAAAAGTTGATTTGTGGTTATACAATCTGGTTTTGAATTCTGTTTCTAATGTTCCCACGTAAGTCTGGGGTTGGCTGCCATCTTTGGTTGTAACTCTAGCTTGGTATATGATGCACTTTGTGAGGCATTTTCCATCTAGTGGGCACACTGTGCTGTTTCTGCAGTTACATTCTCGAGGAGGTTGGTTTGCTGGGTTGAGTAATCGGTATGCTTCATAGATCTTATTTATTTTTAGTCTAACACCTGACGAGTGCAGTTTACTGTACGAAACTATATAGTCGTGTGAGATTTTTTGAATAAAAAAATATATATGTATCATTAACAATCTGAACACACTACATTATATTACCTCTGTCACCCGTGATATCAAGCACTTTACTTTGCTGGAACTCCAACTAGATTGACAATCAGCATACATTATATATATATATATATATATATATATATATATATATATATATATATATATATATATATATATATATATATATATATATATATATATATATATATATATATATATATATATATATATATATATATGCTATCAAAAATTAGAATATGGAAGTCAAGTTATATAATTATAAAATAAAATAAATGTATAAATAATTTAACCTACCCAATCCACAGAAGGCAATCATGGCGCAAAGAAACAAAAACAATGACCTTCATATATTTCGTGTTCCTGTAAACAACAATCAATATATATGCACAATTTATGGCGTTTAACATACATTGAAAAGTAGGAAATATACGCTTCTTTTACATCAAATTTTAATGTCACTATAATTAATAAATTCTAATTATTTTTAGTATATTTTTAAAACTTTTTAGACAAGTATGCTGTTTAACAAACATGTTCACATTGGTCAATAGAAAGTCCTATCTAATTCTATTAAAATTGTTACCCTAAAAATTATTCTTTATTTGTGTAAACAAATTTTATGAGTAAATTAGCAAGTTTTATCGTTCATTAAAGATTATCTTTTATCTGTTCACCAAGTTTTTTTGCATAAATTAGCAATTTATATTTTTTAATAGGTGAAAAAGATTTTAAAGATCTATAATTGGTATACTCCTAAAAGTTTTCTTACATAACTAACTTTATATAATTTATATAATATTTTATATTAATATTATATAATATCCTACAATAAATTATAACAGAGATAGAATAATAATTATTAGGTTATGTCTAATCATCTTAAAAAAGTCTTTTTCAGATAATGATATCTTTCAACAGCACTAAAAATAAACATGCTTGCTTGTTGAGTATTTCTAAAAAATGTGTTTTGACAATACAAGTTATTGGGATAATGTGACAACCTGAATAAAAGCTTAAAATGAGTTCAAAACAAATGCTACAAGTGAATAAATATAGAGAAAATAATAATATAATAAAAATAATATAATAAAAGCAAGTTGGCGTCGAAGCTAAATTCATACTAAATTTGATTATATCAGTTATATATATCTTTATAATAATGTATGTGTTACTGTCCTATATAATGTTTATATTAACGTACAATAAACAACATATCCTGCAATATACAGCTGCACATGAGTGTAGCAAAATTTGGTAAATTGAAAGTATAAAACAGTTTGAAAATATGACATGCCTGCATATGTTAGAACTGACTCAACTTTCTTCTGCCTATAATATTTACCAAATATTTAATTTCTTGTTGAATATAAAAGTTCCCATTGTTGTCTACAATTCATAGTAATAGTATTAGAATATTTCATTGCAGTTAATAAAAATATATTAATGGAAAACATTTATAATAATATAGTGCTGGCTACAGTAATAATGCTTATCTAGCTTTTGATGTTGACATAAGTTTGCCCGGAAGGTGCCTCATAGTTATCTGTATTAGCTGTTTGTCTTTGAGATACATCTAGTGAGTCATAGTTGTGATCATCCATTCTAGTGGCGCGCATCTCTGTGTATGGGGAGTTATCGGTCCTAGTAGTAGACATTTCTATGTATGGGGAATTATCAGTTCTAGTGGCAGACATATCTGTGTATGGGGAGTTATCAGTCCTAGTGACAGACATATCTATGTATGGGGAGTTATCAGTTCTAGCCGCAGACATATCTATATATGGGGAATTATCAGTCTTGGTGACAGACAACTCTGTGTACAGGGAGTTATCATTCCTAGTGACAGATAATTCCGCGTATGGGGAGTTATCAGTCCCAGTACAAGCTAGTGACCTAATTCCTTGAAAAAAAAGACAAGCCAGTTTTATTTTGCAACTAATTTTTGGATTGCAACTTCAAGTGTAATTGTTATATATAAATATGATAGAATATCATTATTTTATAACATCATTTTATCAATCAATAACACCTTTTAGTTTTCCAAGATGAAATGCTACTCCAGCTGTGATGATAAGTAACAGACAACCACCAGCTAATCCTCCTCCCAGAGCAGCTTTGTCTATGCTCGCACATGGTGGTTTTTCAGAAGGAGTTGAAATCGGGATTGTGCTTGGTAGTGTAATAGAACTATCCCACTTTATTTTCCATGTAATAGTAACCGATTTGGCTGCATAATAAAAGCAAAATTATTATAATAAAACAGATCTTTCAATGACACTATTAATAGTTTTTGACAATAAATAGTATCTGATCATCACAATTATATAGTACCATATTGCTAGGTTATAGCTCTCTAATAAACTGGATAATATTATTATTAAAAAGAAAGTATTAAAGTTTAAAGTAAGTGCATGTATAAATTGTCACCGGTGGTGCAATTTGAATAATTTCTTACATAAACCATTTCCAGCTGCGCATGAAACTGTGTCTGTTAAACCATCTGTTTGAGAATTTAAACCCAGTTCATCAGCTGATCCTATGATCAAAGCTCCATTATATGTCCAAGTAAAGGTAGAGGGTGGTGGGTTAGCATCTACATGTTGGCTACACTTTAGTTTAACATCAGATTGACTTGGGTTGTATTCTTTCGTGATTGGATCTTGAACACCTGGTTTCCTAGTCAAATCTGCAGTGCACCAATATGAAAATGTTGAAATTAATATATATGATCTTTAATTTCATTTACATGTACTAAAAGTGACGGGTCTATATGACACTCACACTGTGGTGTGATAGTAACATTTCTTTCAGTGTTTCCTCCCTTCCAGTTAGAATGTTCTGTATCTGTACAGGATAAAGTTAATCCAGCTCTGTCTGTCTCAGTAGGAGTATACTTTCTAGCCACTGTGTTCCCATTCACTTCTGTACAATAATATATATGTGTAAGTCAAACATCAACATTGGTTAGAAAAACATCAAAGAAAAAGTATTTGGTTCTAAGTTTACAACTTTCTCAACATAACAACATAATATGAGCCTAATATGTCACTATTATATATATATAAGCATTTACAAAATGACAACATTGTTCATCAGTGCTATATCCTATAATATACACCCATTTGTATTCTCAGCTTTCTGCTACATAAATAAAGAATCTAAAATCATGCATTCAGTAAGATGGAGCGAGTCGAAAAAACAAGTATGAATCCTATTTGCATATATATATATAGAACTATACTCACTGTATTCATAGACTGAGACAGGAACTGCCCCTATAGAGTTACAATTAAAACTAAACTCTTCTCCTTCTATAATGTTTTCTTGTACATTTAGAAATATATCAGTTGGAGCCGCTGTTGAATGAAAATAAGACATGCAAAATATATTTCAAGTTGAGGAGTCAAGTAAAGTAAGAGAACTTGCTAATACTTTAACTTAATGTCTTGGCTTATATGTGATATAGATATGAAACATATCAAGTGAGATAGAAGCATTCAAAACATTATACTTTTCTCCTTCTGTGATAGTTTCTGATTTCCTGAGATTAATAAGCTGCAACCACAGTTTTAATAGAAAAACATTCATAAACTGAAAATAAATATTCGGTTTACAGAAATATTTCCAATAAAGTTGTTTTACTCTTGATCGCATTAAATTTTTTATTTTTTAATTAGAATACACAAAAATCTAACTAACATGGCACCATGCTAAAGGCTTAGAAATGAAAGTTCCATAAACTATTTTGGTAGCAGTTAAATCTCACAGTAGAGATGAATGACACATTTTAAAAACTGAAATTAATTAAAGTTGCATCTAAAAATTATGGTCTGCCAACATAATATTGAAATAGGAAAATTTGCTTTATTAAGAGATTACCTTTAACTTTCACTGAAACTTCTGAAGAGAGAATTTCTCCCCTACCTCCTTCAAACCCTCTACAGTAGAACTTCCCTTTGATTGTTGAATCTGTTACAGTGAGTTGTACAGAAAGAGTGAATCCTTCAGATTTACCAACTGAGTTACAGTCTGCATTACTAACTCCAGGTCTTTCTATTCCAGAGACAGTAGTAATATCTGGAGTTGATACACTAATCCATACTGTGTCATCCTCAGAACTTGGAATACACCCACTTCTGTAGACTGTACTGTCTCCATCAGCTTCATATCGTAACTGTTAGGTTCTCAGATCAGTATAACCAGATGATTCACATGTGAAAGTTATCTTCTCATCTTTATAGAAATCTGGTGAGCTTGTAGTACTGTAGTCTATCTCTGTAGACGGCAGTGCTGAAACCACATAAAAACATACATGTAAGCTGCAAAAATTCTTATACGCTACTGTGTTCTGCAAACAGCCCATACTGTGTCATCCTCAGAATTTCTACTACATCCACTTCTGTAGATTGTACTGTCTCCATCAGCTTCATATTGTAACCGTAAGGTTTGCAGACTAGTATAACCTGCAGATGTGTCACATGTGAAAGTTATCTTCTCATCTTTATAGAAATCTGGTGAAGTAATAGTACTGTGGTCTATCTCTGCAGATGGCTGTGCTATTTAGATATATATACAAAAAACAGTCCAAGTTACAAAATATCTCTAATACTCTTTACCAATATTAACTGATAAGCTTGTTATAATAGCATATGAAATGTTTTGTAAACTAGACCTCCCTATATAGCTGTTATAATGACAATTGCAGTTTATATATTATTATTATACATTGCATAAGTAATAAATATATACATACATATATATATATATATATATATATATATATATATATATATATATATATATATATATATATATATATATATATATATATATATATATATATATATATTCATATTTATATACATATATATATATATATATGCATGAACATAAATTTTTATGTGCTGAAAGAGCGTTAATGACACTCACACTGTGGTGTAATAGCTCTTTCCAAACAATCTCGTAATTGTGTACTATTTCTGAAGCAATGAGAACACAACCTCAGAATAAAATGTTATTTTTACTACAATGTGTGTATATTGTTAAGACATCTGCTTATTTATGCTCTATAACTTTAAATAGATAGTTTTTGAGACAGAGAATACAAGCAACTTGAGCATTCGTTAATTAATAATACTCACACTGTGGTATGACAGTAACAGTTTGTTCAGTGTTTCCTCCCTTCCAGTTAGAATGCTGTGTATCTGTACAGGATAAAGTTAGCCCAGCTCTGTCTGTCTCAGTAGGAGTATACTTACCAGTCACTATGTTACCATTTACTCCTGTATATATTAAAATATATCTGTTCATGCCAAGCAATGATACTGAAGAACAACGAAGTATCTGTTCCTATGTTCATAAGCTGATCAATATTACAGCATTTAACCCCATGAGTTTTATGATCTTATAATCACATTCGCAAGATGACAACATTGTTAAACTAAGCAATGTTCTACCATATTAATTAAATTGATACAAAATTTTGTGAGTTCCAAAGAAGTTGAGTCTAAATTTATAGAAATCTAACTTAATCTTAGAATAAACTATAAAACCTTAAACTATAGATTTAAAAATAATTGCTTTTATTTTGTAAAATAGAAAGTCTGAAAACTAATTACACTCATGACTAGTGTTATTAGATATTTATATGTCACATGCAGTCACACACAAACATAATTTATTTTGTAGTACAGTAAATATCTCGTGCTTTTCACAATGCAAAGAAAACTATATAATTCATAGTTTACTAGCTAGAAAGTCATAAAACACTTCTTCCAATGTTAAGTATCCAAACGCTTTTATACTCACTGTATTCATAGACTGACACAGGATCTGCTCCTGTAGAGTTACAATCAAAACTAAACTCTTCTCCTTCTATAATAGTTTCTGGTTTATTGAGTGATATATTAGTTGGAGCCACTGTTGAATAAAAATGTGAGTAATAATTTAAATTTAATGCATACCTCCCAGAAATAAACGAGATATATATTCCAAAATTATAATTTGATGGTTAGAACTATAACAAAAATCAATGCTGTTAATATATATATATATATATATATATATATATATATATATATATATATATATATATATATATATATATATATATATATATATATATATAGAGTGACTTTGTTTGGATGAGTGATATTATATGCTGGGAAAAAAAATTTAAAATAAAAAAGAGGTACAAGCCTTTTATCAGTAACAGTATATATAAGTAAATGAATAGGGAGCAGCTGTGGTCTAGGGGTTAGAGTGTTTGCCTTGTGAACCCAAGGTCATGGGGTCGAGCTCCGACAAAGGCCATTGGTGATGTTAGAAAGAGCATCCAGTCATAATTGCTCCTGTGCCTTATTTAAAAAAGTTCTTAGCTTTAACAAAAACCCTTTTACCAGGGGTTTCTCACAGGGATAGTGACTATAAACTTGCGTGAGTTTTTTTATATATAAGTAAATGAATATGGAGATGGTAGATATAGTTTTTAAGAGAGGAGAATATGGGGCAGAGATAAATTCTATTTGTCATAAATAAGTTAAGATTGGGTGCATGATAAACTTTGGGTTTTCGAACTGAAAAGAACTTCTATCAAACTATTATATTCTAATTGGTATACTTCTAAAAGTTTTATTACATAACCAACTTTATATAATTTAGAAACTATCGGATATCATACAATGAGTCATTACATAGATATAGAATAATAACTACTAAATTATTAGGCATTTAATCATATTAAAACAGTTCTTTTCAGCTAATGATGTCTTTCATATTTGCTTTCTGAGTATTTCTAAAAAATGTCTCTTCGCATTACAAGTTATTGGGATAATGTGACAACCTGAATAAAAGCTTAAAATGAGTTTAAAACAAAACAAATGTTACAATTGAATAAATATATGGAGAATTTTCTACAAAAGAATCTAATAAAAGCAAGTTAGCATCGAAGCCAAATTTATACTAAATGTAGCGAAATTAGCGGTACTTTGCTAAGCTATTTTAGCTATATGAACAACGCACTAAGAAAAGCTTTCTACAGCACAGCCAGTGCTAACTCTGGCACTTGGCAATAGTTAGTGATAGTGAACTGGTGTAATTTTAAGAGAGCAAAATAAGTAAGTTATTTACATTAATTACATTGTTTCCTTTTTGTGGATTACAACTGTTTTTTGTTTTCATATTGTTTATTTATGTTTATCCTGATCATGTAAGTTTAAATTGCAATTATTGTAGTCTTGACGATGTCAATAGAAGTTAAATAAAACATAATAAAGAACTCAAGCCTAGTTCACTACACTAAATTTGATTATATCAGTTATATATATCATTATAATGTATGTGTTACTGTCCTATATAATGTTTATATTAACGTACAATAAACAACACATCCAATATACAGCTGCACATGAGTGTAGCAAAATTTGGTAAATTGAAAGTAAAACAGTTTGAAGATATGACATGCCTGCATATGTTAGAACTGACTCAACTTTCTTCTGCCTATAATATTTACCAAAATATATTTAATTTCTTGTTGAATATAAAAGTTCCCATTGTTGCCTACAATTCATAGTAATAGTATTAAAATATTTCATTGCAGTTAATAAAAATATATTAATGGAAAACAGATATAATAAAATAGTGCTGGCTACAGTAATAATGCTTATCTAGCTTCTGATGTTGACATAAGTTTGCCCGGAAGGTGCGTCATGGTTATCTGTATTGGCTGTTTGTCTTTGAGATGAATCTAATGAGTCATAGTTGTGATCATCCATTCTAGTGGCACGCATCGCTGTGTATGGGGAGTTATCAGTTCTAGCAGCGGACATATCTGTGTATGGGGAATTAGCAGTCCGGGTGACGGACAACTCTGTGTACAGGGAGTTATCATTCCTAGTGACAGATAATTCTGTGTATGGGGAGTTATCAGTCCTAGTTCCAGCCCGTGACCTAATTCCTTAAAGAAAACAAGACAAGCCAGTTTTATTGTGCAACAACTTTTTAGATTGCGACTTCAAGTGTGATTGTTATATATATAAATATAGTAAAACCATTATTTATATCAACCCATAAAACCTTTTAGTTTTCCAAGATGAAATGCTACTCCAGCTGTGATGATAAGTAACAGACAACCACCAGCTAATCCTCCTCCCAGAGCAGCTTTGTCAATGCCTGCACATGATGGTTTTTCAGAAGGAGTCGAAATCGGGATTGTGCTTGGTAGTGTGATAGAACTATCCCACTTTATTGTCCATGTAATAGTAACTGATTTGGCTGCATAACAAAAGCAAAATTATTATAATAAAACAGATCTTTCAAAAACACTATTAATAGTTTTTGATAATAAATAGTCTCTGATCATCACAATTAGTACTATATAGCTAGATTAACTCTCTAATTCAAGTTGTATGACATTATGCTATTAAAAGGAAAGTTTCAAAATTAAAGAAGTGCATATATAAATTGTCAGCAGTGGTATAATCTAAACAATTTCTTACATAAACCATTTCCAGCTGCGCATGAAACTGTGTCTGTTAAACCATCTGTTTGAGAATTCAAAGCCAGTTCATCAGCTGATCCTATGATCAAAGCTCCATTATATGTCCAACTGAAGGTAGAAGGTGGTGGGTTAGCATCTACATGTTGACTACACCTTAGTTTAACATCAGATTGACTTGGGTTGTATTCTTTTGTGACTGAATCTTGAACACCTGGTTTCCTAGCCAAATCTGCAGTGCACCAATATAAAAATGTTGAAATTAATAAGTATATCAGGCATTTTGTATATATGATCTTTAATTTCCTTTACATGTACTAAAAGTGAAGGGTCTATATGACACTCACATTGTGGTGTGATAGTAACATTTCTTTCAGTGTTTCCTCCCTTCCAGTTAGAATGTTCTGTATCTGTACAGGATAAAGTTAGTCCAGCTCTGTCTGTCTCAGTTGGAGTATACTTTCTAGCCACTGTGTTCCCATTCACTTCTGTACATTAATATATATGTGTAAGTCAAACATCAACATTGGTTAGAAAAACATCAAAGAAAAAGTATTTGGTTTTAAGTTTACAACTTTCTCAACATAATATGAGCCTATAATATGTCACTATTATATATAAGCATTTACAAGATGACAACATTGTTCATCAGTGCTATATCCTATAATATACACCCATTTGTATTCTCAGCTTTCTGCTACATAAATAAAGAATCTAAAATCATGCATTAGTTTTATTCAGTAAGATGGAATAAGTCAGAAAAACAAGTATGAATCCTATTTGCATATATATATATATATAGAACTATACCCACTGTATTCATAGACGGACACAGGAACTGCCCCTATAGAGTTACAATTAAAACTAAACTCTTCTCCTTCTATGATAGTTTCTTCTACATTTAGAAATATATCAGTTGGAGCCGCTGTTGAATGAAAATAAGACATGCAAAAATATATTTCAAGTTGAGGAGTCAAATAGAGTTTATAAGAGCACTTGCTAATACTTTAACTTAATGTCTTGGCTTATATGTGATATAGATATGAAAAATATCAAGTGAGATAGAAGCATTCAAAACATTATACTTTTCTCCTTCTGTGATAGTTTTTGATTTCCTGAGGTTAATAAGCTGCAACCACTGTTTTAATAGAAACGCATTCATAAACTGAATATAAACATTTGGTTTACAGACATATTTCTAATAAAGTTGTTTTACTCTCGCATTAAAGTTCTTATAAATTATGAACAATAATAGACAAAAATCTAACTATAGCATGGCACCATGCTAAATGTCTGAAAATAAAACTATAAACTGTTTTGATAGCAGTTGAATCCCACAATATAGAGATAAATGACATACTTTAAAAGCTGAAATTAATTAAAGTTGCATCTAAAAATTATGGTCTGCTAACATAATTTTGAAATGGACAAATTTACTTTAAATAGGTTACCTTTCGCTTCCATTGAAACTTCTGAGGAAAGAATTTCTCCCACACCTCCTCCTTCAAACCCTCTACAGTAGAGCTTCCCTTTGAGTGTTGAGTCTGTTATAGTGAGTTGTACAGAAAGAGTGAATCCTTCAGGTTTACCAACTGAGTTACAGTCTGCATGACTGACTCCAGGACCTTCTATTCCAGAGACATCAGTAATATCTAGAATTGAGAAGCCCAGCCATACTGTATCATCCACAGGACTTCGAGTACATCCACTTTGATAGATTGTACTGTCTCCATCAGCTTCATATCGTAGATGTAAGGTTCTCAGATCAGTATAACCAGATGCTTCACATGTGAAAGTTATCCTCTCATCTTTATAGAAATCTGGTGAAGTTGTAGTACTGTAGTCTATCTCTGTAGATGGCTGTGCTATATAAAGATATGTATAGTAACAGCCCAAGTTACAAAATACATCTAATACCGTGTACCAATATATATATACAGTCAAAAACGTCTGCTTGTAAAAAAGTATTTAATAAATTATAACAAAAGTGTATACAAACTGCAAATTTTGAGAATATGAACCAATTGTAGACCAATTGCACTCCATTAAAGGACATGGCAGTGAGAATAAAATATTTAGAAAGCAATTTTTACTTATTTATACTTATTCATACTTATTCACATCTTAACTTTTTCATATGAATGTTCATAACACTAACACTGTGGTATAATAGCAGCAGTTTGTTCAGTGTTTCCTCCCTTCCAGTTAGAATGCTCTGTATCTGTACAGGATAAAGTTAGTCCAGTTCTGTCTGTCTCAGTAGGAGTATATTTTCTAGCCACTGTGTTACCATTTACTTCTGAATATTAAAACATATCTGTTTTTGCCAAGTTATGATGGTAAAGAACAACAGAGGATCTGTTCCTATGTTTATAAACTTATCAATATTACAACACAACCTCATAATTTTTATTATACTCCTATATATAATCCCATTATAGCATTATAATTTGTAAATTGCTAAAAGCAATGCTCTACCATTTACACAAAATTTTTAAACTTACCAAAGAGTTAAGTCTAAATTTGTAAAAATATAACAACTTTAAAAACGTAACTCTCTTTTTAGAAGAAGTTGACACCTAAAACTCTAGATTTACAAATAGTTGTTTTAATTTTATAAAATAGAAAGTATGAAAAATAATTACACTCATGTAGTATTATTAGATAATTGTATTTATATGTCACAGTCACATACAAACGTAATTTATTTCATATTACATGTAGCAAATATTTTATGATTTTTACTATATGCAAAGGAAAGTAATTAATTTATAGTTTACTAGATAGAAAGTCATGGAACACATGTTTGAATTTTAATTAATCAAACACTTCTACATACTCACTGTATTCATAGATTGACACAGGATCTGCTCCTGTAGAGTTACAATAAAAAGTAAACTCTTCTCCTTCTATGATAGTTTCTGGTTTATTGAGTGATATACCAGTTGGAGCCACTGTTGAATAAAATCGCAAATAATAATTTTAATTCAATGCATACCTCCCAGAAATAAACAGGATATATATTCCAAAATTTAATTTGAGAGTATAGAACTATATAGCAAAAATCAATGCTGAAATTTTTAATTTCACCCATGAAATTACACACATTAATTAGCTATGAAAATGTCAAATAAAGCATTATTATAAAATGCTAAGCAGATAGCTTTGTTTAGAACCTATGATAGTAATATACTCGAAAAATATTTATGGTGCATACTAAGTAAATTTTAGGTATGCCATCAACCATCACCATGGCAACAGATGAATAGAAGTTTAATCTGTGTTCTATATAGAGCTCTACTAAAGTTAGTTACAATGAAATAAAAAAAGAACAACCAGTTATATACCATAATAATTTTGAACTTATAGAATAATTTATTTCAAGATATTACCTTTGACTTCAATTGAAACTTCTGAGGAAAGAAATTCTCCCACACCTCCTCCTTCAAACCCTCTACAATAGAAATTCCCTTTGAGTGTTGAATCAGTTATAGTGAGTTGTACAGAAAGAGTGAACCCTTCAGGTTTACCAACTGAGTAACAGTATGCAGCACTGACTCCAGGTCCTTCTATTCCAGGGACAGTAATAATATCTGGAGTTGATACACTAATCCATACTGTGTCATCTTCAGCACTTCTACTACATCCACTTCTGTAGATTGTACTGTCTCTATCAGCTTCATATCGTAACTGTAAGATTCTCAGATTAGTATAACCAGATGCTTCACATGTGAAAGTTATCTTCTCATCTTTATAGAAATCTGGTGAACTTGTAGTACTGTAGTCTATCTCTGTAGATGGCTGTGCTATAAGAAAAATGTATAACATATAAAACTCTAAGATCTCCAATATGTACGTACTTTATAATACTGTGCACCAATATATTTTGCAGTCCTATTATAGTTGAAGCATATAGAACAATTTTACCTGCGGTGTAGATAGATAAGCAGACCAAACAATACAGGAAGCGGTAGTAGCACATCATCTCACTACAAAATAACATATAGTTTTTTATTGTTTTTATATTTTATAATAATATTTAATTTTCTCTAGAAGCTAAGGTTATTTGTATAACTGATGTGTCTACAACGCACCTATGACACGTATATAAATTAAGCTGTGTGAAAATAATATTACGTTATTGGGCTATGTTTTCTGTTTAATCCAATTGCTATAAGATTATAATACAAGTAGAGTCTAAATTTTTTACTCTCTGAGTAAGTCGCAATACATATAAGTACTTTTGTAACTGAAAATTTCAGAGCAGATTTTACTATCTTAACTAAATTTTTCATTGAACACCTTGAAAGTCATATGCATAGGTTCTAGCTCTGTGAGGTTTCTCAAAGGTAAACTAATTCTTATAAATATATTCTTTTCCTAGCAGTGAAGACATGTGCAGTACATACATGAAATGAGTTGTATAGAGAATATAGGGAATATAACTCTTACACCTTCAGTTTATTCCTGCATACATGCATGTAGATTGATAAACATTATCAGTAAAACATTTAGGAATTGCCATCAATGCTAAATTCAAGAGTCAACTAAAATTCTTTCTACTATAAATAACTAAAACTTTTAGCATATGATAATATATAGCATTATAGCAATAGTTGGGAGCAAGTCCAATATTACCGCTCATGGAACTGTAACTATAACTTGTACAATGTGGTGTGTTATATGTTGTATATGTATATAGTATGACTTCATTCCACACAAAAAATTTTCCATGTTTTTCATATTGTAATATAGTGAAAAAAATAATATTCAATGAAGAAATCTCAGGCAGTGCAGTGCTTGGGCTATCTAAACAAAAAACATGTGTAACATTCCTAAAGTAAAAATTTAAGCAATATATGCTAATAACACATGGAATTATTAGCACGCTGTCATGCAGTCAATTAGCCGCCTTAAAAACTTTGATTACCCTGTGAATACTAACCATGCAAGTCTAATATAAGTTGTATGTATGGTGTTATATACTTGCATATTTTGTTCCTTAATCTTAACTATCTGCTGCATAAAATAGTATAAAGCTATGGACGTTATAGATATGCTAAAGCAGCACGTGCTTTTAAATAAAGCACATGAATTTAAATTTAAATAAAGTATGGTATAGCACTTGTATAGTGTTTAATACTTACATGAATTTGCTAGGTTTGTATTGAGCCATGCAGTAACAGTTGGCAGTAAAATAGTCAATTTCAAGTGTCCATATAACTAGTCCTCATCAAACTTATTGCAGGCCAATAATAAATCAACATTAATAGTGTCATGGAAAGTTACTACTGCATGAATACTTCCTGGTTCCTATAGTAATTCATAATTATAGTTGACAATATAACAGGAACATATAATAGCTCTCATTTTATTAACTGATAGGCTTCTAGCATTGAATGAGAATAACTTCTTTGTAGATTAATATATCACCAGGTTTTATAATGAAAGTAAAAGTTCATATATTGCTATACATTGTATAAGTAATATAGCTATTAGTAGCAGTTGTGAATCATGTTTCCTTTTTGTTACTGCACGAAATCTTCGTAGGCTTTATAATAACATTGTATAGTTGTTGCAAACCCTAGTTGTTATTTGAATTAAGTGTCCTTATAGTGAAACTAGTATTACACCACATACCACAAGCACCAGTTCATATAACACATAAGCAGAATGCTGTTTCGAGGATGTGAACATTTGGAAGTTATCTGTTCACTGATGGGAGCAACAAGTTTTTTAATGTCAGTAAACTAGTTGATATTCTAAGCTATAATATGATAACTCAATATATCTTGTTTATGTGTTGGCTTCTCCTACTCATTAGATTCACTCTTTGTTTAATATATGAAGCAAAACAATATTATGGTAAAAAAAGTGCTCATAATCCTATTTATAACAATTAGCTGTTGCATATAAGTCCTCATATAGCTATTTAAATATGATATTATTTAGTTATATTTTATTATTGATATAATATATAATATAACATAAATTTATATAGTTTGTACAAGATATCAATATGTTCAACATGTCAATATCTAGTATAATAATATGATATATCATATCAATGTATAATATCAATGTATAACATATATATATAACAAGTATATAACATACCAGGATAATTATCAACTATTCCTACTATAATAGATAGTATTTTATACTCACATTGTTTCTTGTCAATTCAGTAAAACATATACTAAGAAACAAGATTTATTAACTTTGATTACACTATTATAGTGTCAAGTTGCTAACCTTTAACTTACATCATATAATATTCCAAAGTTGTCTGTGAAACATAATATCTGCTGCTTGGGGCTATAAAAAAAATTCAATTTTAATGACTTATTTTTAAACACAACCCACACTCCTATACACTTATGTAGTAGAGTGAAAACTAGTTTTTACTAAAACTAAACAATACACTGCCACAAGACTATCAAAACCGTCCTTAAGGTTCTATTGGCTATAACCAGTGTGTATTGTTTGTCTATGTTTAGTGAACGATGTACATATTGTGTAGACATACTCAACTTCCTTGTTGCTTGGCTATATAGCTAGTGTTTATGGAATAATACTAAGAACTACTGTACACTCTGAAAAGATAGATAACTCTAATAACTATGCATATTATAATAGATTCACTGCAAGAAATTAGGGACTTAGTCTGTCTTGGCCTAAAGCTTGTTAAAGCATTTGCAATATTATTTTTCCTAAATTGATAAATTGTAGAACAAATGATGGTGAGTATTTTTACCTAAGCATGAGATAGCTTATAGTAGTATATATTTAATTTAATAGGTATATGCTTAGTTAAAATTTTCTTGGTAAACAATAATGGAAGACAATACAGTAACAACTTGATCCTAGCTTAATAATAAGTATTGTTAGATTCTGCAGGACTGTTTTAAGAAGCTCTTCTTTAAAACCATTAAGTGTACAGCTAGAAGGTAAAATAACAACAACCTTTAAACAAGTTTAGGCTATATTGATGCGAGTATATGTACAAAGACTTTTTCCTTTTCCATGAAGAAGTTTTTTGAGTAAAAAGCACTTTTTTAGACATCACAACAAATTAATGAGCATATTAAGAGTTAGATGGTAAAGCTACAGGTTATGATAGATATTATCACATATACAGTTATATTAGGTTGTGTAATTAGCAATGTTTATAGATCTAATTAATTTAAACTATACACGTATAAAGCATGTATATTGCATCACATAATATGACTCGAGAAAATCTAATAAAACATCATCAGCTGTTATATACACTTTTTTGAGTATTTTTATCTTTTTCTTATAAATTTATTGCATTAATATAGTATTTAGTTTACTTACATATTATAAGCCAATTATTTAATTCACACTTATATTGTAAACATAAAGTATTACAGGTAAATTTCAATCACTGGCCACTCTACAATCTAGATTCTAGACCTACAATGTTGGTGATTGCCATATACTGACTAGTAATGAGCTATATGATTATTATAAATTTAATAAATATATTAATATTAATATTGTGTTACATATATGCAAATAGAATCCACATTTATGTTAAAACATTTTTTAAAGTTAAATGTCATTCACTGGTTACTCTAGAGTCTAGACCTACAATGTTGATGATTGTCATATGCCGACTTATAATATATATATATATATATATATATATATATATATATATATATATATATATATATATATATATATATATATATATATATATGATAGAGCAGATATACATACATAGAGTGTATAGAGTAGTAATGGAAAGATTGTCAGATGTCACTTGGTGTGGAAGTGACTTTATTTGGATGAGTGATATTAAAAACAGTAAATGTAAGTTCAAAATAAAAAAGAAGTACGAGCCTTATATCAGTCATAGCAAGAGTAAATGGATATATGGATGTGGTGGATAAATTTTTTCAAGAGAAAAAAATATGAGGCAGAGATAAAGTTCACTTAAGTCCTAAATGCAAAAGGTAAGATACAAAAATTTTGAGATTTGGAACTAAAAAGAGCTTTTATCAAACTAGTGTACTCTATTGATAGGTTTGCTCATGGCATATAGCAGCATAAAGTTTACCATATATATAACTTCTAAAAGTTTTATCACTTGACAAACTTTTTTTATAGTTCAGAAACTATCTGATATCTTACAATGAATCAAAGCAGAGATAAAACAAATGTTAATAAAGTGTTAGGTATTTAATAAGCTTGAAAAAAGTTCTGTTTAGCCAATGATGTTAAACTTTTGCACGAACAATATACATTTTTGCTTCCTGTTATTTCTTATTCTAAAAAATGTTTATCTATAACAGAACAAGTTATTGAATTAGTGTAGGAAAATAGAGAAAATCTTGAAATTATAAATGAGTCAAACGCAAATGGTTACAATCGGACAGAAAAGAAAAATTTTCTCCAAAATTATAAAACTGTTACTGATACTTAGACTTGAAGTTTTAGTTAACTGGATGAAATAAACAACGCGTTTGTAGTCTAGCATACATACTGCAACATGAGGGACATCTAATTATGTTTTTACATTTAGATTAATATCTAAAAGCTTGTATAAATATTAATTAGCTACTAAATTGTAGTCCATTTGAGTGAAAGCTAATTTTTGAATATATGTAAGTAGTAAAATAAATGACCATATTGAGGCATTTATTATAGCATTGTTATAGCAGTCGAGTTTCGCAATCTATACTGTTGCAATAATGTGGTTTATGACTATAGATGTATTATCTATAACAGATATTTCCAATCTTTTTAGAGTGAGGGCCACCAAATTAAAATATTCTGGTGTTGACGGCCACATCGTAAAATTTAGCTTGTGCTGGAGCCCACAGCATCAGTATTTTTTAATTGTTTTCTTGCAACTTCTTCTGAATCATTATACAATGAAGTCCCAACAGTTACTGCTTGTAAGTCAACTCGAGCTGTGCTCAATTGAGTTGAGAAGAGTAAGTGCATGTGAGTGTACATGTAAGTGTAAGTTTGTTTGGATAGTATAGTCATCCTGGTTCGTTATTTCAGCTGCAGCTCTAGTGAAAGATGTTTCTGACATCAAGAATCAATGTGTATTCTGCTTTAGTTTTGTCAGTGGGAAAAGTGAGGAAATTATACAATTTTATTTTCATAATGCCTTAAGAGTTGATGTTGCTCTGTCTGATAACTGAAAAAAAGTAAAACTCAATGTGCATGTATTCTGTTTTGATTTTGTGAGTGGGACAGTTGAGGAAATTCAATAGAATGTATACAAAGCTGCATCTTAAATAAGCTGCATTTTTAAAGTGTAGCAAAATTAGAGGAAATATGTAGTTGATTAACTGCTGTAAACATGGGAACAAATTAATCATAAAGCAGTATTATTCATAAGGCCTTGAGTTGATGTTTCCCTGTCTTACAACTGAGAACAATAGACTTCAGGACTAATTCAGCTGCCAGTGTTAGACGCAATGTAGTTGAATGCTTTGGGTTCAAGAATGAGTGTTGAATACAAAACTATCACCTGCATGCCTACATTGTAAGTCCATAAAATTATACTAAATTAGTTATATACAAGTGCTACTGGTGAATAATAGTAGAAATTAGTACAAACAAAGTAAAACTAGATTAAGTTAATATATTGAAAAGGTAAATCTCTCTCAACATCATTATGCTTATACTATTTTGATTTTTTAAATCAAATAAAATTGGTGTATTATAATATTAATAGGTGAAACTTCTAAGTTGGGACTAATTTTGACATGGTCAATAAACTGATTTTATACCTTTTATTTGCCTGATATGCTATAATAGAGTGAATTTACACTGTTTTTCATTTAAATAGTGCAGCTGTTTGTTTTACAAGACTTACTTTTTGTTTTTTTAGAAACTTCTAAAAAAGTACTCTTCCACACCTCCTCTTTCAAATCATCTACAGTAGAACTTTCCTCTGAGTGTTGGGTCAGTTACAGGGAATCGTGCAGAAAGCATAAATTAGCCTTCAACTTTACCAACTTAATTACAGTCTGCATGATTGACTCCAGGTCCTTCTATTCCAGAGACAGTATTAATATCTGAAGTTAATGAACTAATCCAAACTGTGTCATCCTCAGCACTTCGAGCACATCCACTTTGATAGACTGTACTGTATCCATCAGCTTCAAATCGTAACTGTAAGCATCTCAGATCAGTATAACCAGATGCTTCACATGTGAAAGTTATTTTCTCATCTTTATAGAAATCTGGTGAACTTGTATAGTACTGTAGTCTATCTCTGCAGATAGCAGTGCTATAATATAGACATATTATATAATACTTCAAGCAACACATATAATACTTTTAAAATAGAAACAGTTACTTTTAAAAGTTGACTTTCAACTTCAAACAAAATTGTTACAAAGAGAATTTCTCCCACGGTTCCTCCTTCAAATCTTTTACAGTAGAGCTTCCTTCTGAATGTTGAATCAGTTATAGTGAGTTGTACAGAAAGAGTGAATCCTTCCGGTCTGCCAACTGAATTACATTCTGCATGACTGACTAGAGGTCCTTCTATTCCAGAGACAGCATTAATGTTTGGAAGTAATAAAGCAACCCACACATTTTCACTTTTACTACTTGAAATACATCCAGTGCTGTAGATTTTGCTGTCTCCATCAGCTTCATATCGTAACCGTAAAGATCTCAGATTAGTATAACCAGATGCTTCACATGTGAAAGTTATTTTCTCATCTTTATAGAAATCTGGTGAAGCTGTAGTACTCTAGTCTATCTCTGTAGATGGCTGTGCTAGAAATATATTAATATAATACTTTAATTGTTACACAATCCTTCTAATGCTGTGTACCAATATATGCAGTCAAAATAGTTTGCCTGCATATAGCCTTTAAATTAATGTATATCATCACTAGATTGCAAGACATGGTAATGAATGATAAATGATATGAACCAGTTATATAACAAATTCTATTTGATCTATTGATAGATAAGTAGATCAGATAAACGTACTGCAAGAATTTTTGCAGTACGTTTATCTGATCTACTTAAGTGGTAGTATCATCATCTCACTGCAATGATATTATAAACAGTTGTATATATTTTATGCTATAATATATTGTTGTATTTTTGAGTAGAAAGGATAATTTATGTAGATATCATACAATGTAGTATATTTGACTTCCAGAAAAATACAATAGTACAGAGAAAATTCACTGTTTATATACAAAATAATACATGGCTTTCTAGTGATAGCCGGTCATAATACAAAATTATAATAGATGCTTCATGGCTATATGGCTACATGCTATATAGCTATATGGCTATATGGCTTTATGGTATGATATAATTCTCATAGTCAGGGCTGTAGCAGCATCCGTTGCATATGTAACATATATATAACAAATATTTTGTTTTAATGCTAGTTTTTAGTAATTTTAATGATGAATAATCTATTACATGCTATAAGAACGTATATCACACAAAATAATATAATAAACAAAGTAACATGTTATAATATATATGTTATTAATTGTGCAGCCTTTTTTGCTGTTGCATGATTGCTAAAATTAGAAATCAATTACAATTGTTAACTCTTTTTATGCAGTGACATTATAAATTTTCAACTCCTACAATTTTAGATAGACTCCAAAAAGTTAGATGTTAGCTAAGTTTGCATGAATGCAAATTAATTATAATGTTGTTATGTTGTTGTCATGCATGGAGATGTGTGTGGGATATTAATTTCTTAAAAAAATAACTAAAAGTATCAAATTTGTCCTTAATTTCAAATTTTTTATCATTTCTATATAGAAGACATATCATAATGTATATAGAAGACATGATAATATATAAGAAATCATGCCCATAATATATAGAGAAGGCAGTATGATCATATATATGTTATAAAAGGCAATCTGACCATATGTATAGAAAATGCAATATATGATTGCTCTATTTATAGATAATACACTATTAGTGTTATTTATGCATACAATATGATGTTATTATATATAATAGATGGAACAATGTTTTGATCATCTAATATAGAAGACAAGAATATATGATTATATAGGTAAAGCATTAAACCGATTACCCTAGGTACTGTAGATACTACAATCCACCAGTGAAGTAAAAATCCAACAGCTTGTATGTAGATTTCTTATGAGAATCGTGAAAGAACATAACTTCTACATTTTGACTTCATAGGACTTCAGGTTAATTATACACTCTTGTATAATGCAGCACATGTACTACCAGTATATATAGTAGATAAGAAAGCAATTATAACAGATATTCTCTTGATAATTATGAGACACTCTAAGCATATAAAATATTTTTTAAAACAGCGGTATGTTATATTTATATTATATTTTAATATTACCTATAATGTATCACTGATAATAGCTGTATTTGTTATGCATATTGATCTAATATTAGAGTGAATTTTGCACTTGTGGGTTATTCTTTGTTTTAAAAATGAGAACTGCAACAACTGCAACTTCTTTGATTTCTGTATACAATTATACAAGTTTCAACAGATGTAAAAACATGAATTATATTTTCACACTGCTGTCTGTATAAGTATTGCATCATTCACCCCACTACAATAGCAATACTAGAGTTATTATATCCAATGCATGCAGTAACTTGTTTTATTTGTAGACAGTTGCTCATTCATATGAAGTTATTTTCTAGTCTAGTTATACAAGAATAACCCAAGAAATGTGAGGCTATATAATGTATTCATTACGTGGATGCATGTATAAAAAGAGGTTATATTTTGTATATACTTGGATATTTCATATAAGTGCTCAATTCCTAGGCAAAATATTAGTAGTATAGCTGTATATAATTAAGGTATAGGCCTGTGTGTGTTTGTTTTAATCATTGAGAACATGCATACTAATCAACAATATTTAATAATATTGATAGGAATAACCAAATTTTTTGATCAACTATACTTAGTCACAAATCATTCCCATCTCTCTCTCCAGACTATGGTTTCATGTTTACATAGAAGTTGATGTGATTGGTATCTCATAACCATCCTGATTTTCTGACTGGGAGACTCTAATCTGATTCTTACTATGTTTTTGGGAGTTGTCAATACACTCATAGTTATGGTCTCCAGTTCTAGCGACTGACAACTCCTTATATGTAGAAGGAACGGTGGTAATTGGAGTATGTGGCTTTTTCCCTTAAAATACATTTATTAATATATTGAGCAATAATAGAATAACAATTGACTAATATTTGTTTTTTACTATATTAGAAACTATTATTAAGCAGTGGTTCTATGTTAAAGCTAGGTCAAAGTAACACCACATGCAGTATTATATCACCAAAAGAAGAATGTATTTGGCTCTTAATTAGCTAAGAAAACACTAAAATATTATAAAGTTATAAACTTGTGAGTAATTTGATTGATCATGTTTATACATGCAGTATTACATATTTCAAGTAATAAAGTATCTATGAGTTAGCAGTTGAATCAAATTATGTAACTTAAATATAATATGAAATTCTAATACAGGCTGTTGTTATGACTAGAAGCTGCCAATCAAAAACTGCCTGATCGAGCTGTTTGCTGACTCTAATGTAGTTTACAAAAGTATAGATCTGTGAAGTGTATACGTAGCATAATATTTACCTTTTGACTTTCTTTTGTTATAGATGGCAACTACGGCTATAGTTATCAACACTCCACTCAGAGCACCAACGAATGCTCCTATCACAGCTTCATTACTCAATGGCTTCTTTGTAGATGTAGTGGTAGAAGTTATAGTGGGCAGCAACGTAGATATTTTGGCAGCATTATCCCATGTTATATTCCACTTTATGGTAACCGTCTTTGCTAGGAAACATTAAAAAATCAAGTTCTTTTTCAAAGAATATTATTTTGATAAAACATTCATACAAGCTTTCAAAATAATTATAAGCCAATGTTAGCTGTGATCTAATTATAAGAACATAGAAAACGTAGGTATTACAACTGAGGCAATGACTAAAAACACACGATAAATATTTTAAATTTAATTACATACATAAACCATTTTCAGGCGTACATTCAACTGTTTCTGTTACACCATTTGTTTGAGAGCTCAAAGCCAGCTCATTAGATAATTCTCTCATCAATAATCCATTGTATTTCCAAAAGAAAGCAGAGGGTGGTGGGTTGGCATCTACATATTGGCTACAATCTAGTTTAACATCAAAATGTCTAGGATTGAACTTTATCACAATTGGATTTTGAACACCAGGTTTTCTAGCCAGGTCTACAAAATGTAAGCATTGCAGTTTTAAGGTTAATAAATATATATCAGGAATTTTGCATATAAAATATGAAGATGAATTTGCGTATGAATGTACTGAAAGTAAAAGGTTAATGATACTCACATTGTGGTTTAATAGTAACAGTTTGTTCAGTGTTTCCTCCTTTCCAGTTAGAATGTTCCGTGTCTGTACAAGATAAAGTTAGTCCAGATCTGTCTGTCTCAGCAGGAGTATACTGTTCATTCACTGTGTTTCCATTTACTTCTGAATATTAAAATAATACGTTTGTGTGTGTCAAACAATAATATGGAAAAAAATTAAAAAATATATATCTGTTTTTTATGTTCTTTATAAACTTTTCAATATTACAACACAATGTGAGTTTAACCTCACAATATTTTTGTTGTAATATGGCAACATTGCTAAGCGATGTTCTACTGTTTATACGTATTTTTAAATAACTGGATGCATATATCACAGTAGCACACAGACAGAACTTTTTTATAGCACAGCAAGTACGTGCTCTTTTACAGCGCAACAGAAACCAATTAATTTATAGTGTACTAGATAGAATACCAGAAAGCCTATTTCAAGAAATAATTTAAGTAATTCTATACTCACTGTATTCATAGACTGACACAGGATCTGCTCCTGTAGAGTTACAGTCAAAAGTAAACTCTTCTCCTTCTATGATAGTTTCTGGTTTATTGAGTGATATACCAGTTGGAGCCACTGTTGAATAAAAACGCTAGTAATATTTCAGATATTGTGTGTGTGTGTGTGCGTGCGCGTGTGTGCGTGTGCGTGTGCGTGTGCGTGTGCGTGTGCGTGTGCGTGTGCGTGTGCGTGTGCGTGTGTGTGTGTGTGTGTGTGTGTGTGTGTGTGTGTGTGAGTGTGTGTGTGTGTGTGAGGGGTTGAACTATAGCAAAAATAAATGCTGATACTTTTCATCTAAATAGCCATTACAATGCATTTATTAGCTAAAAAGTGTCAAATAAAACAGAAGCAGCATTAAGCATTGGACAACCTTTTCTACGACAGTCTTTTGGTATTTTTAGAGAATAACTACTTGCAGTCACTGCGTGGTTTAATAAAAACACAGCTTGAAAATAAAATACCTTTTCTACTTTTCAGGAAAATTTTCAGTAAAATGATTTCACTCAAGAATTAGGACTGTTGTTAATATTGTGTCACTTTGTTTAATCAAAGTGTTAACTAAAAAGTTACAGCTTGTCCATGATTGTGACCATGATAGCAGTTGCTGTGAATAGTATGTAAAATATTAGCTATAGCCAAGGTTTCTCATAAAATACTATGCCAGGCATGCAGGTGGTTTTGGTTTAAGGGTGAATAGTATATTTTTAATTGAAAAATATATATGATGCATACTATGCAGACGTTACTGATGCCATCAACCACCACCTACC